>CP139507.1:37582312-37592312 GCA_021014915.2 Artemisia tridentata subsp. tridentata | reverse complement strand
TGTTCAATCGAAGTATCTTGTATCTTCATGGAATTGGTATACAGTGTTCATACTTAATAAACTTATTAGTAGCTTCTTTTTGCAGAATATAAATGGCTATTAATGGGATGATTTTACTTCTTATTGGCCATCAAGAAAAAGAAAACCAGTATTTGACTGTGTTCCTGTTCATCTTCATGGAAAAAGGTCTAGAGTACCGCTTGGGTGAAAGCAAAGTATATCTGGTTTAAACTCTTATATACAAGGAAGTGTGGAAATTGCAATCTTAACATTATGTAAGAGATGCCATGTGGCATTGGTAGTTTTTGCTCGGCTGAAGTTGTCAAATGCTAAATTTGATATGCTTAATGTAAATACAAGAATGTTGTTTCATGTAATCTTTAGATTGTATATAACTAGTCTGAAACAACCCTGGTAAATTGAACCTTTTTTGTACCATTCAAAATTTACATGTTTAATTGGATCATTTAATAAAAGGGATAATTACTAAAATAGCCCGATTGCCCAACTGCTAAGAGTATCTATCCCGATCTCAAAAAATTCCCCCCTTAGCCCAGGGCAACTCATATAATCACGTATTGTACGGTAGTGTATTTTGGGCAACTTTTATTTGTTGGGCAACCGTATACTTTACAGATGGTTTTTTGGTCATTTCAAAAAGTTTACACTATTCTGCTTTCATTACTGTTCATACCGTATTCGAAAATAAAAATTTAAAAACAAACAGCATCTCCTCTATACACTTGTTCCTCCATCTCGTTTCACAGTCACGGTCAAAAAAAATAAACTTGGTTTATGTTCGCGCTTGTTTATCTTGTTACACTATTATTTCAATCTCCAATCTACTACCATTGTTTTCCCTGATTGTCATCTGAAAACAGAGTAACTGTTCATTGAACAGTGTTCCAATAAAATCTTTTAACACCGTCGATTGTTTGTTTGATTAGAAAAAATGTGGTATAATATGGTATGTACAGCGTATTACGAATCTTTATTACATTTGTTTTTGTATCGTTATTGATTTTTGTTTATCTGGTATAATATAGTGTTGTTTGTTTGTTTATGCATTTATGTGGATTATGATTTGATTTTTGTTTTGGGATGTATTTGATAAGCCACGATTTTGGGTTGTATCTGATACGCCATGCCTGATTCAAATAAGGTCATAAGCAAAACACCCTATTCTTATGGTCCAACACTAAGTGGTTGTAGTTAAGTTGTAATCATCTGAACTGTGTATGATAGTGTTTACGCTGGCTGTATACATGTGTTCAAACTTATTTTGTTATGAATTGTATGTTCTGAGTTAACATATTTTTTCCTTTTAGGACTATGAAGCTAAAGTAATCATTAGTAGCAAACTCAACTACTTTTGGTTGATAAATCGGAAATTAGACGCAAAACGACGGAACTTGTTTAGGAGTACATGCTTTGGAAAATGGTTGGATTTGTTATACTTTGAACATGAAACACACGTCATTGACTATATGGTACGGAAACAAAGAAGAGTGGACGAGTCTCATTATGATATGCCCTTTATCTATTACCTAGATGGACATACTCTGCATTTTGGTCGTCCTGAGTTTTGTCTAATGACGGGGTTGCGGTTTGGAAGTCTGAGCTTTGAGTTATACACTTCTGGTGCTCTAAAATTTCGTGATAGGGTGTTTCCTGAGAAGCGAGGTTTGATTGTAACCAACTTAGACCTTATTGGTGTCATCGAGGGTGAAGAGCAGTTTCGCAACCTATGTGATCAAGACGCAATACGGATATCTCTTTTGTTAGTCTTAGAGGTGATCTTTATGGGTCGTTTATTGACATCCCAAGTTGATGACACATTGATGAGGTTGGTTGAAAACCTAGAAGCTTGGAATGCATTTCAGTGGGGTGAACATATTTGGACCCATTTATATGGCCAACTTCATAATGTAATGGATAAGCACACGGATAACCACCCTTTAGTATTGAAGAAAAACCCAAAATCTGTTCCGACCTATACTTTGTCTGGATTTGTATTTGCTTTCCAGGTTTGTATTTATTTTTATTAATAATATATTTTTCAGCCGAACATTTTCATGGACTGATTGATATGTTTGTGTTTTACAATTTGTTTAGATTTGGATACTCGAGTCTTTAGAAAGATCTGAACGTTGGTGGAGTAAAGACCCTAATGTGATTCCAAGAGCTATTGCATGGTCTATGAAGTCACCATTCAAAAGAAGTGACTGTTCCCACCTTTTTTCAGAGGTCTCTATTTTTTTCTATTTGTATTTACGTAAAATAAATTGTTGAATCCCTGTTGAGCAATGATCTTTTTTTTTTCTTGAATTGAAACAAAATTAATCACTACGCCGAATATAATGAATAATCTTAAGGAGAGCAATGAACACACATAGGTAGGAGCCTGTTATTTTTGTACTATCCCTTATGCTTCTTTCTAAGTTGCAGAACCAAACTTGTAGGATCGACGCCTTGATTGATCTTTGAGCCAATAAAAATCTCTGTATGACAAACTTATATTTATGCGGAAACTAAATATAAGATTGTGAAGAAGACAATGACTAATGAACTATGATCCTGTATGGATCTTTTATTAACTTTTGTATTCCATTACCAAAACATATATGAAACTCTAAGCCGTATGTTTATTTTATAGGCAAGAAACCCTAATACGACTTTTACGGAAACGTGTGTAGACATAAACACAAATCTCTTCCTAGAATAACTGTAACTAACATACTAAAAATAAGCAAACGACCAGCAGCAATAAACACTGCCAGCAGGAACACACCAAAGCTACCAGCAGGATTGCACTTGCGCAGCAGCAAGATTAAGTAACCAGAAGCAACATCTTTAAAGCAAACATTTCCAGCAGCAACCTCTATATAAAAGCAGCAACATAATATAATCATCTGCAATTAAGCTGGTTACCATGTAATTCTCTTGATCTTGACTGCTACTATGACAATGTGTACATCAAATCACTTAAGTTTCATACTATTCTCATCACTTCCAGGTGTGTTAACTCCTGTGAGAGGTGAATCATTGAAAATTAATGGATTTGATGTCTCTTTACCAATAGCCATCACTACTGGAGTAGCCAATGTTTTTGTGTGTAAGACCATGGTACATTGATAACCATATGATTTTTAGTAAATCATCAACTATAAACGGATTTGACTTGTCTTTACCTGTAGCCGTTTGCTCAGGACTAGCCAATTCTTGGTTACAGCAGAACCTTGGTGAATTGAGTACCAAATATGGTTTTCAAACTGCCTTTACCACAAGCCATATGCATGTGGGCTAGCCAATTCTTAGGAAACCCAAAGGGTAAAATCCATGGTGAATTGAACACCATTTCAACTCTCAGTTCTTAAACATGGGTGAGTTGAAGTACCCTAATATGTTTTGAGCAAACTATCACAGCTATAAACGGATTTGAGGATCACACCAGAGCCGTACCCTCATGGTGAGCCAACTTTTCCTTGTCTGCTAGACATGGTAAGTTGAATACCATTTGTTGTGTGGTTCAAGAACCAACACTGTACCTGCAAGTGGTGCCCTCAAAACAAACAAGTTTGCAAAATAAACTATATACGAAGATTTTTATAATTTTTTTAATTTTCTATTTATTTATTTAATTATTTTTGAGTACTGAAAGAAAGAAAAGAAAATTATACAACAACAACAAGAAAATAAGCCTCCCCTTAGGCTTATACCAAAATCAAACAGATCAACCTTTGGTAGTGGCAATTTGATTTTTGATAAATCTAACCAATTGTTCAGCTGTGGTCATATCATTCCCAACAGCCATTTTGCTGACCTTCAACTTACTTTTAAGCATTCTTTCCATCAGCTCTACAGACAAAGGATACTGAACATCCGCAAACATAAATAACACCTTATTAGAGATGGTTTCAAGGACATGAACATTAGAAGGAGAATACAACCTCCAACTATGAACTCTCCAAGACTGTTGATCAGACCAAACATTACAAGAACCTCCTCCCACTTGAGAATCCATTAAAACTTTCAAATCACCCCAAAGGTGAAGACCAAACCCAGAAGGCTTATTAGATTCATAATACTGTTCCACCATTCGATACAAGTTAATCAAATCTTTTTTGGTCACCAAATGCAGAATCTCCCGAAGAAAGATGAACTGTTTGGTTTTGCCATCCAGTGTGAACAACATATTGACTTCCCCTCCAGGTATAGTCACAACTTGCCAATGAGCAATATGACCACACAAAAGAGAGGAATAATCTTCAGATTCACTCTCTGAAGCCAACTGAATAAACTCCTCATCATCCATTTCTGCAATAGATTCAGCATAATGCTTCTTAGCATGACTCTTTTTTCTGGTGCTGGGAGTAGAAGAGGATGACTGAAACTGAGCAGTTTTAGCAGTTTCAGGAGCAGCGGAAGCTTGGTGATCAGCAGGAATAGAAAACTTTTTTCTTGAGAGTGAGGAAGTATCAAGGACAGAGACATCACCAGAAAGGTCAGCAGAATCAGTGACTTTAAATCTCTTGGAAGAAGGTTCTTCCAATGAAGATGAAGGCTTGGCTGGAAAACCTTTCATGATCCTGTCATAGTACCTGTCTAGGTCTTCATCTGACATATTCCTCACCTGAGCCATAGTCCACCCAGAAGAACAAAATTGAATACTCTGATTCTTGACAACTTGTCTCTTAACATTTCTCATTTCTGCATATGTAAGAGGTTTATTCCTTTTATCCTTGGCTTTGAGTTCTGCAAGAGCCCTTGTCCTTTGCTTTCTCAATGCAACCATTTTGGCAGGAAAATCATCATCTGAGATATAAATGCCCAAATTTCCTTGGCCAGGTTAGGATTGGCAGCCACTTGAGAAGAAAGATGCATCCAATCTGCTTCAGAATAATGTAAAGAAGCAGCAGCCAACTCTTTTTGTCTTTCTGGAGGCAAAGTGGTTGTAAAAGGTCTATCAGTCGTTGCTAAATATGCAGCATGATGCGTGGTTTTGTAACCTTACAACAGGTTTTACCTCTTGAGGGATCTCAAGAGGCTTACAACCCACCAGGCAGTGTACCTGACCGATGTAGTATAGTGTAGTGGTAAGTACGGGGGATTGATCGTTCTCCACAGGGAATAGTGTTCGTTAGGTATGAAAGGCTACTCTAATTAGGTCTAAGGATTGAGGAAGATTCTTTTTATGTTTTTATAATTTTTATGAAAGCAAGTAAAATCTCGGTTTTGAAGGAGTGGGCGGAATTAGTTGCTAGTCAACTAACCCAAATTACTACAAATGCAAATAAAATAAAATAACAAAAATGAAAAGTGGTGAGAAACTTATGTGTAGAGAAATGTGTTTACTTAGATTTCCTTACTCCCTAACTATCTTTTACCGGTTAATTTAGTGTGTATTAGTTGCGTGGATGACGGGTGTATTCCTTAATACCATTCGTGGGGTGGCGTACTTACTTCCCCAAACTCTACAAGCTCCTACTTCACTCCTATGTCGAGCCGGCTAGGAAGCTCCTAACATGGGATCACTAGAATTCGCTTGTGCATTAAATACAACCATAAAAACCTTTAGTACGCGTTTGGTTCATGTTTCTTAAGACGTTCAAGCAAGTTACCGAATAGGAAGTTAGCCAGTTTTCTTAAGCCTAACATAGATAAACAATCATCCAATACAACTAACAACACACTAACAACCAATAATCAATAGCTAGGTTTCATTAGATCTAAGCAAACACAAGATAAAATTAGCCTAACATGTTAAACAAAAGACAAGCATAAGATAGAATCAAACAACACATAGACATATTGAATGATTAATTGATAACTTATCTTTCAATGAAACATGGAAGATCTCAAGGCTAAAAGCCCTGAAAAAGTAGCTAAAATCGTCTTAGGGTTTTATCCCAAAATTCCACACACTAAGCTCTCTCTTAATGACAAAAAATTAGAAAACTATATATAGACTTTTGCATCTGACGGCGTCACCTTATGGATTGTGACGCCGTCACCTCGCCGCTTTTAGGGTTCTCGGATGACCATCTTGACGCCGTCCCTCTTTAATTCTCCAAAATCCGTTCTGGCCTATCAAGGCTTGACGCCCTCACCTCTTGAACGATGACGCCGTCCCCTTATGAATTAAGCCGTGACGCCCTTGATTTAGTTAAAGCGTGACGCCGTCAGAATTCACATGCTAACTCACTGGCCCGTCATGAGTAAATTTCACATCCCACTTTTCTTGCCAAGGCATGACGCCGTCAAGAGATGATTCTGACGCCGTCAAAGGTAAATTTCAGCCGATTTTGAGACTTTGTCGTATTCTTCACTTTAATGCTCCAAAAACGTCCAAAATGCCTCCTTTTCCAGATTTCTCCTTAAAAGTACCTAAAATGACAAAAGGAACGATTTAGGGCGATATTTGATCAAATAAATACGATTTCGGGCTTAAATGACCCCTTAAAAGCGGTACACTTTTCGCCTCATCAAATACCCTTACACTTGAGATTTGCTTGTCCTCAAGCAAATGTGCTTTTATTCTAATCAAAATACAAGTTAGGGGTCATTTAATGCTGACATAAAAGTAATTACAACAAATATTCGTTCCACTTTAATCATAATAAGCACGGAGATTACAAACTAGCACCTCACAAGTAGTGTTTAGATACTCACATCTCTCAAGTGTCATCAAAATAAATCTCATAAATGAAAACGGATAATATCTCTCACTACCTGTCATAGCAAATAGATTACCATAGGCTTGGGAAAGGATCGAAAACCTCCTCCACTAGGCGTAAGCACCAAAGATAAACTATCAAAGAGGGCTTTTAAAATGGGTTGTAATGTTAGGTGTAGGGAAAAGGAAAACACGGTTTGGTTGGATAAAGGATATTTTACTGGTGGCGAGTTAAAAATCTTGGTCAATTACATGTACTATACAATGTTGCTAAGCCAAGACTAGACTCGATCTTAAGCTAGAAACGAAATAACAAAAACAAAAACATAAAACAAACATAAAATAAAACGGGATGGTAGTCCGTATGTTTTTTCTATTTTCATTTTCTCATTTTTTTTTTTTGTATTTTTCTTGATTTTTCGATTTTTTTTTTTTTTTTTTTTTTTTTTTTTTTTTTTTTTTTTTTTTTTTTTTTGCATACACTTTTGCCCTACCATCCAAAATAATACATCATAGGGGCATTGCATTCCCCTTACACTTGAATTTTTACATAACTTTACAAATACTAATCTAATGACTCGAATTAAGATAATTGAAAAACTTGGAGTACTTTTAAAACATTTAGCACATATGGGGTAATAAATGATGTTCTTCCCCATTACTCCATTACACTAGTACTTTACCCATGAGTCCCAATCGTCCCAAAACAATATGTTTACAAGGATATGACTCGACTTAGCAACCATGTAATCAACTAGATAATTAACTTGGGTTTAAACAAATGTTGTAACAATAATGCACTAAAGATGAGTGCATACAAGGTAGGCTAAGGCGATTTGGGTGTACATTTAAGTGGGGTGTAACAAATTCTTCCTTTAAGTAAAATGCTTAAAGGTCGAAACGAAAAGATAGGCTCTGAGGGGTGTACTAGGGGTATCGTTGTACTAAAAATGAGTACAACGCAAAGGGTGTGGGAGAATTACTTGACCAATGTAGCCAAAGTAATTATAACAAAAACACAGGTGTAAAACAATGGGTTAATCCTAATGCCTCTTATCATGTAGTAAATCTAACTACACGAATGTAGTCTCACTTGTGGCCTTGGAATGGTCCTAACGCAAGTTCTAGAATCTAAGTGCTACCGGTACACACATCATAGCATAAATGCTTTTCCTACCCAATTCTAGGGGCGAACCTCACATATTTGGGGGTGGAAAATTTTTTAGTGGTACGGTTTTTTGTGCTAGTCATATAACTCCTATCCGTGAGACGCTCATTAAGATCAAAGTTTCACTCCTATATGTTGTAAAAATTTTAAATTTGGCACTAAAATTACCTTAACAAGTATTTCTCTCAGTTTTATTACACATCTACCATCAAACAAACAAAAATCAAGCGTAATAGCATTCTCTAAAATCGTACTTTTACCCTCCCCTTACACTTAAGATGAACATTGTCCCCAATGTTCAAAATAAAAAGATGTAAAAGAAAAAAGTAAAAGAATGAAATCAAATACTCCCCTGATTCGCTCGTTGGATAGTGAAATTACACGGTTAAATCTTCCTCCAAAGAGAATGGTTGAAGCTCCATGACTAATGCATCGCCATAAGCTTGATTCCATAAACATCTCCTTGTCCAAAATAACCTGGTTAAACCTGAGAAAGCAAACACGAAAACCTGCATAACATCGGCGGGATAAAATCTATATATAAGGATATAATGCTTGTGGAATGATAATTTTTGCAGATTCCTGGAGATTATAAGTTGGAGATTTTAATAAAAACTTTTTATGAAAACAAAACTTTCAAAAATTTCTGGAAATTAAATCTGACGCCGTCAGGTTTAACCCCTGACGCCGTCAGAAATGACCTGACAAAAATTTTCATTTTAAGTTTCCGGAAAATTTCTGGAAAAACCTTTACCTTACTTCCTGGAAATCCTGCAAAACATCATTATAACTCGATACAAGCATTTGACTCAACAAATACGGATATGTATGTTAATTTATTATTATTACGATTCATGTTCATATGTGTTCTAATAAACCAATTTAGATTTCCCTTACACTTATCTTTTGCAAAATACCTTTATATGTAGTTAAGACGAAGTTAAAAACAAAATAAAGCATTTTCACAAATTACTTTTGAACATGAATCAATAATAAAAAAATTAAACATACATACGGAAGCAAATAAAATCAAACAAACAAATAAATAAACACACAAAGCAAATAAATAAAATAAAGCTTGGGTTGCCTCCCAAGAAGCGCTTGTTTTTGTTCGAGTCATGAGCCTGACTCTACCCTTATTTAATGGATAAAGGAGAGGTTTCCCTACACTTAGGATTAAGTGCGGGTGATAGTAGCGATACACACCAGCTCGGTAGGAGTATGCCACGTGAGGAAAGAGTGGTGGATGAATTATATGCTCAAAGGGGTGTGCTCCTTTCATCATAACCTTACCTAATTCACTTTGGTCAATGGGTGAGTTAAAGTGTTCTCCTAAAAAGGGATCATTTTCTAACAACTTCGAGAGACTCCTAGTTGGGAATCCATCTTGACCCAATAGACCCGGTTTAAACCCATAATGTTTCTTATGATCAATCATGAATGGGTGATGTAGACATGTAAGGTCATTTTTCACTCCTATATTGTCTTCCTCACTACAAGGCTTAATGTCTACTACCTTAATCTTAACATTACCCGGACTACATGGTTTGATGGGTGGATCGGGACCTAATTCAATTCCTAAGTTCACATCTAAGGATGGAAGATTAGGTAACGGTTTTGGTTTAGGCTCCGGTTCATCAAAACTAGGAACTTCCATAGAACTAAAAGAAAGGTTATGACTACAAGTATTCAAACCTATTTCTTCTAGTTTTGTTTCGTCCAAAGGTTCTACCTCTATTGGGGTTCCTATAGTCTCTTCTACTTCTTTCGGGTAAGTCACGGGCGGTGTATGTGCCTCAAATGATGGTAGGACTTGTGGGGTACTTGGTGGTCTTAGATTTTCTACTCTATCGTCCATCTTATCAAGATCACCTATATCCTCATCATGTGTTTTAGTAGGATCTAACCCTAACATTTTCCCAAGTATCTCAAGTGCTTCTCTAGGCATCTCAACTTCTATGTCCGAATCATAAGGATCATCCTCAATATTCTGACTGCTATATTCAAACTGCCTAAAAGATTCATCATGTGTTTCTTGAGATTCGACGTCATCAATCACAAAACCTAGGTCTTTTTGATCAATGTGATCATGTTGGCTAAATCCTCCGTCACATCAAGGTCACCTATGTGTTTGTTTTGTACTATGGCATTACATG
>CP139507.1:37562694-37582212 GCA_021014915.2 Artemisia tridentata subsp. tridentata | reverse complement strand
AAAACAAATTTATGGGTTAATACGAAAAATGATAAAAATTTGAGGATGATACAATATTTAAACTATTAATTTAATGATAGATATTGTTATCAATTTTAATCAAATGTACACCGGGTATAACACATTATTCATTTTTAAGTTTTATGTTTACAAAAAGTTATAGATAGATTAAGCGATGACTAAGAAGGTACTCCATCCCAAAAAAAGTGAAACATGCACGCTTCTAGCTAGGTTAAAGAAAACTAGACATTTTTACCCTAAATGTTGAGTCCAATTTATGTCCAACAACGGACGGATTAACCCAAATTAACATATTTTAACTTAAACTTTAATATTATTCATCTTTCATGCATCATGGTATTAAAAGTAGTTTCAAGACACTTCGCCTATAAAACCCCTTCCATGCATGCCATAATAGCCCACACCAATATTCTTGCACACTAGTTCTCTTAGAAAGTTAACACACATTGAAACATGACAAACTCACAACTAATGGGATCGACCTTAGCCATGTTTTTCCTACTAGTAGTCCTGGCTTTCCAAGCAACTTCACGCACCCTCAATGACCCAACCATGCTCGCTAAGCACGAGCAATGGATGGCTCGTCATGGACGTGTTTACACAAACGAAAAAGAAAAACAAATACGTTTTGAAATATTTAAGAACAGCGTAGCACTTGTAGAAGCACACAATGGAGGTCTTGACCAAGGCTATACACTCGAGGTCAATAAGTTCGCTGATTTAACTAACGAGGAGTTTCTTGCTTCCCATCATGGTTACAAGAAACAATCACATGCACGTGAAGCGTCCAGTGTTTTTCGATATGCAAATGTCAGTGCGGTCTCTGACGAAGTAGATTGGAGAAAAGAAGGGGCAGTAACGTCCGTTAAGAACCAAGGCGAGTGCGGTGAGTCTACTTCTTATCTTTATATGCCACCTCATTATTCGACCTAGCTCCTAGTCTCGTACTGGCATGTTACCAAGTACCAACATTGCAACATGTCTAACCAACCATTGCTATCTATATTCCATTTATGAACTTTTTCTTGGTTTTGAAAACAGGATGTTGTTGGGCCTTTTCGGCCGTTGCAGCCATGGAAGGCATGAACAAGCTCAAAACTGGAAAACTAGTATCATTATCAGAACAAGAACTAGTTGATTGTGACATTAATGGCAATCAAGGTTGTGAAGGTGGTAGTATGGAAAACGCCTTCCAATTCATCCAAAAACAAAATGGGCTAAGTGCGGAATCTGCCTATCCATACTCTGCAGAAGACGGTGTCTGTGATACCAAAAAAGCAGGGGTCCCGGCTGCCAAAATCTCTGGTTATGAGAAAGTTCCAGCTAACAACGAAATGGCCCTGCTGCAGGTAACTAAATAACTGGGAGAGAGCATATAAATGGCTAATGATATTAGGAAATACATATTAGATCAAAAGTTATACTCCAGTTATAACTAGCTTGTAAGTCTAATGTTCTTACTCTAAAATCTTAAATTTTTTATGTAGGCCGTCATGCACCAACCTGTTTCAGTTGCTATTGATGGAGGCGGACATGATTTCCGGTTTTATTTGGATGGTGTTTTTAGTGGGACTTGTGGAACTCATCTTAACCATGCTATAACTGCAGTCGGATATGGGACCACGACAGATGGAACCAAGTATTGGCTCATGAAGAACTCGTGGGGTACGTCGTGGGGAGAGAACGGGTATATAAGAATCAAAAGAGATGTCTCGGCGAAAGAAGGATTATGTGGTATTGCAATAGATGCATCTTATCCTGTTTGAACATGTTGAAGTGTTCTAAGACGAAATTTGTGGTATATGATGTAGTTAAGTGTGTATAACTTTATATGTCACTAGCTTCATAACCCGCCCGATGGGCGGGTTAGCTTCATAATATTATTTTATGAATTCTAAGTGGACATACATAAATAAAAAATAACGCTATAAATGTATTATAAGAAGATAATAATAATGAATGCATAAAAAGTTGAGCCAGTAGTCACTACAAGAATTCTGTCAATTTCCCACGGATCATATTTGTGGCTAAAACACCTATATTTGTGGGTAATTGGCTAATACCCACTAATTACCCACCAACCAATATACATGGGCAAAACCTCCGAGGCTAATTGTGCACCCACAAAATATTCAAGCGGTGGGTAAATTTACCCACAATAACTTCGGTGGGTGATCGTTTTAAATCATGGGTAATTTCTTTGTGGGATTTCATAAGGTACCACGAAAATACCCATAGACATAGTTGTGGGTTTAACGTGGGTAAAATTTACTATGGAATACAGTCATGTGTAAACACGAGGGTAACTATATTAAGCATGTCCCATATATATATGAGAAATTTGAAAGCATATATAGATAGAATCAAAAACACAAATATCAAAACGAATTGTATTTCATTAATATACATTGAATCACAATCTACAAATGGTTTTACCTATTATTCATCATACAAAAAACTACAGAAAAGTGTAGCTACTGTTTAGAATTCTTGATAAACAATAACATAATCAACAATTTGCCTATGTTGCTGCTCGAGGGTGCCTTCACGAGCCATCTATCAATCTATACAATTTTCACTGTTAGTGGATTGCTCAAACATGATGCCAAATCTCTTTATGCTTTGGTTTACTGATCAATTATGTTCATCAAACCCTACAAATAATATACAAGTAATTAGCTATAAAAATTATCAAACAAAATGACTTTACCATGTTAATATATTCAATTATCAAGAATCTGAACGTGAATAGGCTAAAAAGGGAACCATTAGAAAATTGATGTCCAATAGAAAATTGACAAGAATGTAAAGCATATTCAACAAGACCAGTCTCATTTGATACTTTTTACAAACTTTCTATGTGTGTGAATGAGGGACAGACTATGAACCAAAAAAAGGAAAGAATGTACCAAAGAGGGTGTACATGTTAACACTTTAGCCATTTGTTTCTACCAAGATATTGTCGAAGCATTCACCTTGGCACCCTTAAGCAAATATGACTGCGTACACAAATCAAAACATCTTATTAGACATATAGTGATAAATTTCTCAACAGGAAAATAAATATGGAAAAAAGATTTAACCTTAACTAGAAGTTATGGACTTATGGTTACAGCTCAAAGGAAACTTGACTATCCTTATGGTGAAGGGCATGTAATCACTAACTATGTTATCATTGAACAAATTTTAATGCATGTTCATGGATAGGATTGACTTCTCTTCAATAAAACACAACAATATCTCCCCTGTCAAGTTGATAATCTACAACAACATACTTATATGGTAATATGGCAGTTTAAACTTGGTTCAGGAATTACACCAAACACTTGTTGGACATGGTAAATGCTTGGTTTTTGTATTCTACAAAATGAGAAAAGTTCAATACGAAACAACATTTAGCTAAAAAAACAAATAACAAGATCTCATCCATTCATCTATTTTAAATCTAAAAGTCTTGATTAAAACTCATTTTAATATAACTAATTATTAAAGGGCACTTTTGTAATATCATCCGATCACTCCAAATAACAAAATAGCATTTCACTTCCCTTAAATCAACCACTACCACCAACAGATCCGGCCGCAACAGATCCGACTACCAACAGATCTAGCGACAATAGATCTGGCGATAATAGATCCGACCACAAACAATACCAGGCTCAGTTTTTATAATTTTTCAATGAGCAGTCCACATTTGTTTACTCGATCCTAATCAGGTTTTATGCATTTATGCTTTAGGCTTGATTTCCAGTTTCATGTAGTTTTCTTACCTTATAAAGTTTGAACTGGCAGACCGATTTGGTATTAATATATGCACTACTAGAGGTTGAATTGTTTGACCCATTTATTGATGACTGGGTCATCTTTATTTTTTTAATCTCAAATTAAGTTTCATGTAGTTTACAGTGATTCTCAAAATCATCTACCACATGGGTTGCAGTTGATCCCCACTAAAGCTAGAAGTTTATTTCAACTATTTTTACAACTAGAGAAAAGACTATTTGATGGTCATTGATTTTTTTTTTCTAATGTTTTTCATTGTTTAGAGATATTTATTGGGTATAAGTTTGACTTCCTCGATAGTAATGTAATGTGAGATGATTGGATTAATGTAATTGTCACTGCAAATTCATAAAAAAAATATTCCCTTGTGATTTCATACATAATCTCATGGGATGCACCAAAGAATCCAATGGGATTCATACAGAATCCCATGGGATGCACCAAAAAATCCCATGGGTTGCACCAAAGAATCCCATGGGATTCACAATGAATCCCATGTGATTCACCAAAGAATCCCATGGGATTCATACTGAATCCTTTGTGATTTATTGTCTTTTTACGAATCCAGTGGGATTTTTCTGGACGGAAATTTTGAAGAAAAAAAAATTCGTATTTTTACGAATCCCATGGGATATTTCTGGACGAAAATTTTGAAAAAAAAAAAAAAATTACGAATCCTGTGGGATTTCTTTACGAATCCCGTGGGATTTTTCTGGACGGAAATTTTGAAAAAAAAATTCGTCTTTTTACGAATCCCGTAGGATTTTTTTGGACGGAAATTTTGAAAAAAAATCGTCTTTTTACGAATCCCATGGGATTTTTTACGAATCCTGTGGGATTTTTCTGGACGGAATTTTGAAAAAAAAGTTCGTCGAAAGTATATAACAATGCATATCTATAGAAAGATAATTTTTTTCTCGTCGCGATGGTGTATTTTTCGTAGCTTGAAGATTTACCGTTTACAAGATATGTTGTTTTAAAAAAAAAGTGGAAAGTGGGTTTTTATATTAAATGAGCTAAAATGTCAATTTTGCCCTCCCTTTTTTATTTTTTGATTTGATCTTAGCCATTAGATGAAAGGTGGATGGATGGTTGAGATTGATTTATTTGTTTTTTAAGTGATACTTGTTTTGCATCGATCTCACCTCTTCTACAAAATAGTTCTTGCCTAATCTCATAAACATCAAACGAGATATAGATAACATTCTAGGAATAGTAAACTTAATACACCAAAATGGTAAACTAGACAAAGGGAAACGAAGTACCCTCTGTAAGACTATATACGATAAGTTCGGGTCATACGGTGTACAAAACATAAATTCAATCAATAATGATATCAAATATAAAGATAGTAGATTTATAAGATAAGTTTTAGCATACCAGAAACATGTCCATAGGACAGTAACGCTTCTCAAACATGATCTTGATATGATATCGATGCTGTCAAAATAATAGGATAACTTGGTATGAACTTTGTTAATTAGCGAAGAAAATATTGTTGTTGTGGTTTTTAAAAACATCGAGTGGTAGATTGAGATGCGAGTGGTCAGTTAAAAGGGGGGATGGAATCAAAAAAGTTGGGAGGGAATTCAAATTTTTCAGGGGGAAGAAGTGCGGGAAGATGAAACTGGTTGGAGGTAAATCCATAAATAAAAAAATACATACGAATCTTTTATATAATAAAACAAAACCCCTAGCGGGAACTTTTACATTTCAAAAAAATCAAATCATACCTTATTAAGTAATAATCAAATTATTATTATTATTATTTTCTTAAATATTAAATAAGAAAAGCCTAAATACTTCTAAATTTATCCATATTCTACAAAAAAAAAAAGAATTTGATTTGTAATCATTCAATAAAAACTTACAAAAATATAAGTGTCAAAATATAAAAAATTAAAACTTGAAAACGGTGGAGCAAGTTTTTCAAATATTTGGGCTGAAACTTAAAATTCAGTAGCATTCCCACTAAATATTTGAAGTCCCAACATTCTCAAATTCCTCCCCCATCAATCAAACTCGATCTCTTATCATTCATTCACGCACAATCATTGACACAAGAACATCTCCTCCAAATCTAATTAATATTAAAACCCACTACAATCGTAAATAAGCCTAATTCAATACCTCAATCAAAGTACAATGGTTTTGAAGGTCCTGTTATAATAATTAAAACCCGAAATTAAAAATAATAATTTATTTAAATGATTAGAAAAAACCCCGCGCGTGCGCAGGCATTATATCTAGTTATCGTATATAAATTCTACTTTACCATAAAATGATTAAAACTTATCTTGATACTAAAATTATATACAGTACTATAAAAAAAAATATCATGAAAATATGAATTAGATTATTAGAATGATGATAGTTTAATAAATTACGGAGTATTATAATATAAAATATATTAACTTTTTTATGTGGTTTTCAAAAAACAATAATTTTATAAGGAAACTAAGATAAGTATCAATGGGCTCGTCCGTTTTTCAACCGACGAGCATCGGTTTTGTGACACCGACGGCACAACCTTGTCGATGGTGCGTCGGTGTTCTTTGGTTTGGGGACGAGCAAGGACGAGGTGGTGCGGGTCCCATTTGTGTTTTGTATGTATGAGTGTTTTGTGGGGTATATTTGTGTGGTGATAAAGAAAGAGACACACCACTATTAGCTGAGGTGTGTTAGTTTGTTTCTCAATTAGAAAGTACTAATGTGGCTTTGAGATGACACAACTGACACACAAAAAGACGTGTCACGGTTAGGAGTGGTCTAAGTATCACACATTATATACATCACACACAACATATTAGTTGGGGCGTTCTCATATATAATGAGGTACCATTTGACTATTATTGTTTTTTTTAGCATCTATATCGACTAATCTAGAGGGCAGAAGCCAAATGCTACCGATACCATATGAATATTAGTGGCCCAAGCCCATTAATTACACGGTAAGAATAAGCCCATTATCAAGATTGGGTAGACCCATTATGAACAACTGATAAACCCACCTACGTTCCCAAGTCGCATACGGCCTAGGAAAGCCTCTCATGCCGCGTGTCATACACGCACATGACAATTGTCACCTAACGGTTAGGATATGCTATATGACATGTGACAAATATCTGCGTAAATAGTACGTGGATAAATCTGTGTATATATACATACCCACAAAATACCCACCAAAAATTACCCATGAAAAATAAAGTGCGGGAAACATTATTATAGCCACGAGATTGCCCACATATTTACCCATGGTAACATAATCCATGGTTAAATCATGGGAAATATTATTGCAGAAATAATTTACCCACGTATTACACACGAAGTAAATTTTTGTGGGTAATTTGATGGGTAAACTCATGGGAAATTCGAGGGAATGTTTCATCAGTGTTTATTCACATACCTTTTATTTACCAAAAACCGGACCAAAAAGACCAAAAACCCGACCATAATGCCAAAAGATATTGTGTTTTTGTGTTTTTATTATGCAGGGACGGATATCACGAAAAAACCGGTAAAAACACAAGAAAATCAAGACAACGAGCACGAGATACGGAAAAGACTCAGAGCTGAACCGGGAAAGACATACTTGGTCAAAAAGTCAAGAATCCACCCTTAGATCATACTTTGAAGAATGGCAGCACAGACCCCTTAACTTTCAGAATTTACACTTATGGTCCCTTAAACTTTACAACCTTAAATCCCTAAACCCTTTACTACCCGATTCTATTAAACTAACCCAACCCACACTTAAATACCCACCAGCCCACATTCATCTTACACAAATAAACTAGCCCAGCCCACCTCTTAATCCGCGACCCGACCCAAACTAGAAACCCGGTCAACGATACTAAAACCTTTTTCCAGTCAAAAAAATATAAAAAAAATACACTCACTCCCTCTTTCACTCACACGCGCCAAACCAACCTTTTCCCCAAATATTTTTACATGAACCCTAGTTACTGTGGCCCCCAAATTAACCTCGTACGCACGAATTCCTCATGATTAGGTAAATTATGGAAGCTTCTGACAGCTGCAGGGACACGTGGGAACCTTTGATTGGAGAGGCCGCGTCACATATTCCAATCGTACGGTCAAGATTAAGTGTGGGAAGAAAGAAGTGATCTAAGGGTGGATTGGAGCTCAAGCACGCACGGATTGCCAACGTGGACATCCCAGAAGGTTCAGCCAAGCTCTATAAATAGGAGGATTTCTCTTCGCACAAAAGGGAGTTTTTGGAGTTTTTTTTTTTTTTTTTTTTATTGTAATTTTTCTATTTTGTTTATCATTTTCAGTTTTCATCCTAGTTTGTAGTAGGTTTTAAACTATATCCGAATTTGTAGTTTCAAGTTTGTACTCTTTGAATTTTTCATGAATGAAAAGAAATTTTTAGCTTATGTTGATTCTTATATTATGAGTTGATGTCTTGAGTTCTAGCCTATTAATTTCATAAGTAGCTTATATAATTACTACGCAGATTAGTAGTTTTGTTTTCATAATTTGTTCAAAAATTCCAAAAATACTCTAACAAATATTAAAAAGAAAAAAAAATAGTTTAGTGAATCAAGCTTCAATAAGCTTGTTTTTTCTGTTTTTCAAAGTTTCATCTGAGCTTACATAGCTCTTGTGAGACTTAGTTTTGGCATTTCATTAGTTCCTCTCGAAATCACCACAAGTCAACTGTGGTCAATGTTACATGTTCAATAGATATGGCAGTGTGGAGTGATGGTCTAGGGGGTGAAATGGAAGCCCTTAGCCTGTCTAAAGACAGGCTAGCATAGTGAACTCCCTTAATTGTGGCTAAGGGAGAGTGGCACAAGTGAGTTTTACTTATTTTTTTTGTTCCTCTCAAAGTATTTAGTGTCGATCTGTTTAATTTAGTTTAATCCTGTTTGATTTGTGTTTGTTTGCTGCTTATTTGATTAGATCTAGCATAATTTAGTTTGTTTAATCATTGTGTTTTCATTTCATATTGAATCTGTCTCTATATTGGAACTGTTTTAATCATAATCTTTGGATCTGAGTTATTGTTGGAAATTGTTGTTGTTTGCTGTTGATTTGAGGTCTATTGGTGCTTATGAGTGTTGTTCGATCATTGTGGATGAATGTTTGTAACTGAATCATAGTTTGCTTTTGAATCTGAAAAGTTTAAGGTGTGTTTGGAACAAGGGATTACTGATTGATATTGTTGTTATAGTTTGGAAAACCTGTTCAATACAACTTGCATACACTTATTATAGATCAGTTAAGTCATTTGCTTGGTGGTTTTTATTGGAAAAAGTCAAGTTGCTTGAGATTTTGCTTGGCTGCTGTCATTTCGCTGATTCTAGGATCTGATTGTGCTTAATTTTGCTAGATAAAGTGTTTGAGTTTGTCGAATAATCATCTATATAGCTTTAACACATCTGGTTTTATAGAATTTGATTGCTGAATCTCATTTAAGTCAACATTTAAAAGCATTTGTTAGTCAAAACTTGTCCTGTTTTCAGTATATGCTTGTTGATGATTGATGTGTTCTTGGGTGAATTTGGTGGGTCATTTGTGTTTGTAATTGCTTGATTTTCTGTTTCTAAAAAGTTTTCCTAGCCTACTTTTAGTGTCTTAAATTTCTAGTTGTTTCATAATCATCTAGTTAGCTTAATTGGAACTCAAAAATTCAACCAAGTCTGCTTGTGTACTGATTGCTGCATGCTACTCATTTTCTCAGCTGAACTTTGTTAAAATTGGATTAGCAATTGAGTGTTTGTGATAGGGCTTTTTGAGTTTTTAGAATCTATGGTTGATCAGCTTTCTAAAACAGTTTTCATTTTCTAAATTGGTTAAGAATTGAGTCTTTTATAAGCTTTTGAAAAGTGCCTTATATGATTACTTTATGTGTTGAACTGAGTGTTCTTAAGTTTTCTTGTATGTCACTTTTGGTCCCTAGACTTACTGCTTTAGTTAAAATCGTGCCTGGTAGTGTTTAGAGTTAAATCTGTTTGATTTGTGGCAACTTTAGTCCCTGTCTTTGTAGAGTAAATTTAAAATTTCAGTAATTGCATTTTCAGTCCCTTGAGTTGTTAGTTTTGCATTTTTGGTTTATAATTTCACTATTAGTATTATAAGTTTCGGGAATAGCCCGGGACTTGTGTTATTTTCTTTTTGTGTGCATTTATTTGATTAACGTAGATTGCTTTTAATTTTCCATATTTTAGTTTAAACAATACCAAAATAATCACTTTCACTTATTCACTTCACATTTTCACGACACCGAATCGACTTAAACGCCGTCAAACCTTCGTTGGGAGAACGACCCGGGGAAATATTTTCACAAATATTCCTTTGGAAATTATAACAATCAAAATGGCGCCGCTGCCGGGGAAGGCTTGAAACGTTGTCGTTGATTCATATCGTATTTTGTGTTTTGAAGATCCTTCATCGGAAGTTATCGTTTTATAAAAAATAAAAATACAAAAATATAATAAATAAAACACTTTTCCTAAAGTGTTTTCATAAATACATCTTAATAAACATCCTCGGTCTTCCGTTGAAGGAGGGCGGTTGTAAACCATTCCGAATAAACAACAAAAGAGATCGTGAAGTTAAACGTTTCTCGGATTATTTCTTTACTACAACCTATACACGGGGTTTAAGGAGGTCTTGACATTAAATTGCAGACCGAAGAGAGATCCATTCTTCTCTCCCGCCACGCTGCGCGTAGTTTTGAAAGAAACGAGTACGGTTGATCAACGATCACCAAAAAAAAATAAAATAAAATAAAATATATATATATATATATAATTTTAATTTTTCCTTATAAAAATAAAAATCCAAAAATATTTTCATTTTCAACTTTTGTTTTTTTGATTTTTCTTTTTGATTTTTGGTGTATGCACACCCGTTCTTCTTCTTCTAATCCTCTTCTTTCACCACTTTCAAATCCCGAGAGGATTATCCGTCAAAACAACCGTGTTCATTTCTCAACCGTTGAGGAAATGGCCAACAACCAACACGATCAACACCCGCCGGTGGGTGTTGACAATCACAACCAAGGGCAAGCTCCCGATCTCCGCACTATGCAAGAGTTACTCCAGTGTCCCACCGTGGGATACGGAGATGCTATTGTCATACCCCCGATTCGAAACACAAATTTTAAACTCGAGACCGGTTTAATTCAACTTGTCACGGGAAATCAATTTCATGGTTTTGATCGGGAGGATCCTCACAATCACATCCGATGGTTCAATAAATTAACCTCAACACACTACCATAAGGATGTCCCTCACGAAACAATCAAATTGATGTTATTCCCATTTTCGATAGAGGGGGCGGCCCGAATTTGGCTCGAGAAAGAACCTCCTCAATCAATCCATACTTGGGAAGATCTCGTCCATAAATTCGTGAACTACTTCTTTCCACCATCTAAAATGACCAATGCTAGAAATGAAATCACAAATTTCCAGCAACGATTTGATGAGAATTTCGGTGAGGCATGGGAACGATTCAAGGATCTCCTACGGAAATGCCCACATCACGGATTCTCGGAATTGCATCAAATCGATACGTTCTACAATGCCTTAACTCAATCAGATCAGGATTCACTCAATGCAGCCGCCGGTGGCAATATCATGAGTCGAATGCCGAGAGAAATTCTTTCAATTATTGAGAACAAATCCAAGGTACCTACCTCAAGGAACAAACCGGTTGTTTCTAAGGTGAGTACCCAAGCTTCTAGTAGTGATGCTAAGATCGACAAGCTTGCAGATATGTTCGAAGCTTTCCTTCTCTCACAAAAGAAACAATCTTCTCCACCCGCTCAAGTAAAAGCGGTGCAAGAAAATTGTGTTATTTGTGGTGGTCCCCATCCGTATTATGATTGTCAAGCTACCGATAGCCAAGTTTGCAATGCTACCGCAGCAGCTGCAAACTACAATCAAAATCAAGGATTCCGTCCTCAAGGTGAAGTTAACTACCGAGTTAGCAACCAAATGGGACCACCCGGTTTTACACCCGTCCAAAACAACCAAAACCGTTTACCTCAAACCAATCAAGGTTACAATCAAAATCAAAGCTACAACCAAAATCATGGGAATTATAATCAAGGTTTTGTTCAAAACAACCGAGGGCCAAATCTTCCAAACAATCAAAATCAAGGATTTGTGCAAAACCCATCGCCCTCGGATGAGTTATTAAAACAATTCATTCTTCAAAACCAACAACAACAAAAGAAACAAGAGGAAATGAATAGAATGATGATTAATCAAATAACCGAATTGAACAAACGTTTAAATGATCGACCCTCGGGTTCAGGGACTACTTCTCTCCCAAGCAACACGATCGCTAACCCGAGGGGCGATGCTAAGGCGATCACGACTAGGAGCGGTGTTTCATATGATGGACCCACGGCTCCGGCTACCGCTTCTTCTCTACCTCCCAAGGTAGTCGACCGTGAACCCGAGGCGACCAAGGACATGGAACCTCCTACTAACAACGGAGGAACCAAAGACGTCCAACCTCCGGTCATCCATCCATCTGAACCAAAGAATGTTGAGCCAAAAGAAATTCCCGTCAAAACAAACCTTCCGTATCCTTCGAGATTGAATGATCAAAAGCTCCGCGATAAAGCTTCAAATCAAATGGAAAAAAATTTCCAAATTTTTCAAGAGTTACATTTCGATATAAGCTTCGCGGATGCTTTACTTTTGATGCCTAAGTTTGTTTCCACTCTCAAAAGTTTGTTGAGTAACAAGGAAAAATTAATTGAATTAGCAAAAACTCCTCTGAACGAAAACTGCTCAGCGGCAATTCTCAAAAAGCTTCCGGAAAAGCTTGGAGATCCCGGAAAATTCCTTATTCCATGTGAATTTTCGGGAATGGTTGAATGCTCCGCCTTGGCCGATCTCGGTGCTAGCATCAACCTAATGCCGTTGTCAGTATGGCAAAAGCTTTCTCTGCCCAAACTTACCCCCACTTGCATGACCCTCGAGCTTGCGGATCGTTCCGTAACCCGTCCAGAAGGTATAGCCGAGGATGTCTTCGTTAAAGTGGGGAAGTTCCATTTTCCTGCAGATTTTGTGGTTGTTAATTTTGACGCCAACCCCCGGGTTCCTCTTATTCTCGGAAGATCATTCTTGAGGACCGGGCGTGCTTTGATTGACGTCTATGGTGAAGAGATTACTTTGCGGGTTGATAAGGATAAAGTCACGTTCAATATTAATCCGAACTCGAAACCTCAAACCGACAAATGCAATGTCGCTACAGTTGATCAAAAGTCCGAACCCGTAATTGCTCCTAAAAGAGTTGATTCAAACCTTTCAAGATTCACGGTCAAGAGTATGTCAGAAAAACGTGCTGAGCTCAAGGCTATGAAAATCAATCCTGGATCGAGCAAATGGTTTGAGTGTTGTGCTGCAAATACTAAGAGTATTCTTGATGACGATGAATCTGATTCGGAGACCACAACGGAAGAGGTGGAAATTGCTAGCTCTAAGAGCACACCTCTTGTCCCACCTCCGGAGTCGGTTTATCGTGTCGATTCTATCCTTTCCGACTCTTCCCATCCTTCTCCTCCGATTGAGGGAAGTGAAATCTCGAGGGAAGAGCTCGAAGTGTTCTCTGATCCTCCTCCAATTTCACCGGAAATTGTTGAGACCGATACTGATCCAGGGGAAGATGTCTTGAAATTTGATGAACCATTGTTTCCCCTGGATGATGTTAATGAAAAGCCGCCTAAATCAGTTCAAGTTGTTGATTCAAAATCAGAAGCGCAAAGTAGTGGCAGTACCACTTCTAGCATTGATTCTCTTCTTGAGGAGTTCGCCGATGAACTCGCTCACATCGATCCAATCCCACCGGGGGATGAGGACGATAACTTTGATTTTGAATCTGACTTAAGAGAATTGGAATTTTTGCTGAACCATGATCCGTCTAAATGTGATTCTTATCCCGAGGAGTTCGCCGATGAACTCGCTCACGATGATCCACTTCCATCATATGATGATGATCTTTTTGACTTCCATGCTAATCTTGAAGAAGTTGAAAAACTTTTATACCATGCTCCATCATCTGATTCTTACACCGAGCTTAATGATGATGATGAACCTCTTCGATTTTAGGGCCGATCAAACCGAATGGAGAAATCTTTTATATGGCAAACCTACTGAAAAAGGCCCTAAAATTGAAATCATAATTGAGGATGCTTCAATAGTATCTCATGACTTAGCTCCTCATTCTCCCGAGGATGATTTCTTTTTTGAGTCCTCCATCGAGTACCCTGCTGAATTTCCTTGTGAGGACAAAGTATTTAAGCCAGGCTTACTCATTGATGGTGAAATTCATCCTTTGATGAAACTGATTCTTGATACAAATTTAAAGTTTCCTGCCTCATCTAAGGAACTTTTAATTCTGAAGAAAAATGATTCCTCTCTGCTTCTTTCTATTCAAAAACTCCCATTCTGTCCGGAGTTATCTCTGCTTGAAACTTTACTATCGTTTCCAGCCGGAAACGAAGACAAAGTTTTTGACCCCGGCATCACCGCTTTCATCTTCTAAAGCCGTGGGTATCTCAATCGGAGTGGAACTTTCGTGTGTTTCAATGTTTATCCAAACATCTTGAACGAAAGTCCGATTGAGATTATCTCTTCCACTTGCTCCCCCAAGGACAAATAAATTCGGGGTCGAGTCAAGCTCATGTGACTCGGTTACCAAAAACAAGCGCTTCGTGGGAGGCACCCCATGCTTATCCATCTATCCTCTTATCTTATTTCTAATAAAACGTGAAGAGGGCTTCCTCTTCCATATCTTGTGTTTCGTGTTTTCTGTGGTATGTCCAGGAATGCCCGATGATGAAGACTCTCGTGCTCGTAGTTTCCTTCACGCTACTCGAGTTTCATCATTCGCTGCTTATCCGATATCCTAAATCTTATCGTTTACATCTATCTTTTGGCATAATTAATAAACGGCCTTAGATTTTTGTAGGAGAACCCTTACCTTTAAAACATTGAGGACAATGTCTCGTTTTAGTCTGGGGGGGTAATCTTGCGATTTGATTTTTGCCTTGCAAAATTTTGCCGTTTTCTCATGCAACCCCGTTTTTCCTCCAAAAATTGAAAAAAATCAAAAAAAAAATGAGAAAAATTTAAAAATTTTTGCAAAAATATAATAAATTTTGACATTTTTTTGACTTTCCGCTGGTGAGAGTAGGAATAAAATTCTGACTTGATCGGGCGTGTTGAGCCCTAGCTTGTCTCCTTAACCATTTATAATCTTTAAGCTCGTGCTAGTCTTTTACACAAGGAGCTAGAAAACGCGAATTCTTTTTAAGAGTTTGCAAGTTCCCGTATTTGACTTTATATATGCATGGCTTGATTATTTGGCTAAGCATTCGCGGATCTTATTATTTAAGATTTTAAATTTGCGAAGAACGAGAAATGATAGAGTTGTTTATAAGTTAGATTGCTAAACGTGGAGTAGTTGGATCTCTTTAGAGCTCATCAAAGTTACTTGTGGCTTTTTGTTCCCATCAGCTTGTTTCACTCAAAAATAGAAATCTAGGAATAATTAAAGGTATTTTGGTTTTGGCGATAATTAGTCTTTATTTATTCCTTAGAGAATCCTTGCTTATGAAAGTTGGGTACACATCAAGGTACTGTCAGTGTTACGGTGTAATAGACTATTCCATCTTGCCGGCTCACAACCGATGTTGGGATTGTTATAAAAGCCGTAGGACTTGGGGTTTGGCAAATAATTAATTAATGAATAACGAATAATAATAATAATCCAAAGCCATAAAAAGTTTTTTACATCTTGCCAGTTCGCAGCCGATGTTGTAGACTTCTAATAAAGGCAGAGGAAAAATTCCAAGGTCATAATAGACTATCACATCTTGCCGGTTCGCAGCCGATGTTGTGATTGTTATAAAGGGCCAAGGACTAAATACGTTAATGTGCTTAATAATGTCTAAAAATGCCAAACTTCGACTCCGGGGGTGTCCTAATAAAGGCTTCCGTCTCTGGACTCGTAGATGAGTTGTTTCGGTCGCAAATAAAAGGGATATCCTCAAAATCGTGTTAAATCAGAGACCTTGATGTGGACCTCATTTTTGTATGCAACGGTTTTCGAGGGAAGGTTTGGAAACTACTTAGCGTTTAAACTAGGTATCTTTATCGGCTTAAAAATTATCAAAACGAGAATTTGAAGAAATTAATTTCTCACCAAAAATAAAATAAATAGAGGAAAATAGGAATTTGGGAACAAGGAGTCCACAATTAGCTTTCTGAGTAGTGTTGGCAATCTAACTTGTAAATAACAATGATTTCGTTTTTAAGCTTAGTTTGGGGACTCGTGAAAAATCAGGAACGACGAATTTTATCCGTATGGTCACTCCTTTATGAGTCGTGTTTCCTACTCGAAGACCCTAAAAGTTATCATGAGATAATGATCGTCAACAAAGCCGTCACTGAATAATAAGAAAAATACAAAAATAGAATAAAAGGAAAAATGGGGAGTTTTTAGAACTTAAGATTTCTTGATCTCTTTTGAAAATTTTGCTACTTCTCAAAGTTAGTAAAAAGAGATTGGAAATTTTCGGTTTCAAAAACGTGTTTTTATAACATTGCATGAGGACATTGCAATAGCTTAGTCTGGGGGAATTTGGTATGTGCTTATTCACATACCTTTTATTTACTAAAAACCGGACCAAAAAGACCAAAAACCCGACCATAATGCCAAAAGATATTGTGTTTTTGTGTTTTTATTATGCAGGGACGGATATCACGAAAAAACCGGTAAAAACACAAGAAAATCAAGACAACGAGCACGAGATACGGAAAAGACTCAGAGCTGAACCGGGAAAGACATACTTGGTCAAAAAGTCAAGAATCCACCCTTAGATCATACTTTGAAGAATGGCAGCACAGACCCCTTAACTTTCAGAATTTACACTTATGGTCCCTTAAACTTTACAACCTTAAATCCCTAAACCCTTTACTACCCGATTCTATTAAACTAACCCAACCCACACTTAAATACCCACCAGCCCACATTCATCTTACACAAATAAACTAGCCCAGCCCACCTCTTAATCCGCGACCCGACCCAAACTAGAAACCCGGTCAACGATACTAAAACCTTTTTCCAGTCAAAAAAATATAAAAAAATACACTCACTCCCTCTTTCACTCACACGCGCCAAACCAACCTTTTCCCCAAATATTTTTACATGAACCCTAGTTACTGTGGCCCCCAAATTAACCTCGTACGCACGAATTCCTCATGATTAGGTAAATTATGGAAGCTTCTGACAGCTGCAGGGACACGTGGGAACCTTTGATTGGAGAGGCCGCGTCACATATTCCAATCGTACGGTCAAGATTAAGTGTGGGAAGAAAGAAGTGATCTAAGGGTGGATTGGAGCTCAAGCACGCACGGATTGCCAACGTGGACATCCCAGAAGGTTCAGCCAAGCTCTATAAATAGGAGGATTTCTCTTCGCACAAAAGGGAGTTTTTGGAGTTTTTTTTTTTTTTTTTTTTTTTATTGTAATTTTTCTATTTTGTTTATCATTTTCAGTTTTCATCCTAGTTTGTAGTAGGTTTTAAACTATATCCGAATTTGTAGTTTCAAGTTTGTACTCTTTGAATTTTTCATGAATGAAAAGAAATTTTTAGCTTATGTTGATTCTTATATTATGAGTTGATGTCTTGAGTTCTAGCCTATTAATTTCATAAGTAGCTTATATAATTACTACGCAGATTAGTAGTTTTGTTTTCATAATTTGTTCAAAAATTCCAAAAATACTCTAACAAATATTAAAAAGAAAAAAAATAGTTTAGTGAATCAAGCTTCAATAAGCTTGTTTTTTCTGTTTTTCAAAGTTTCATCTGAGCTTACATAGCTCTTGTGAGACTTAGTTTTGGCATTTCATTAGTTCCTCTCGAAATCACCACAAGTCAACTGTGGTCAATGTTACATGTTCAATAGATATGGCAGTGTGGAGTGATGGTCTAGGGGGTGAAAGGGAAGCCCTTAGCCTGTCTAAAGACAGGCTAGCATAGTGAACTCCCTTAATTGTGGCTAAGGGAGAGTGGCACAAGTGAGTTTTACTTATTTTTTTTGTTCCTCTCAAAGTATTTAGTGTCGATCTGTTTAATTTAGTTTAATCCTGTTTGATTTGTGTTTGTTTGCTGCTTATTTGATTAGATCTAGCATAATTTAGTTTGTTTAATCATTGTGTTTTCATTTCATATTGAATCTGTCTCTATATTGGAACTGTTTTAATCATAATCTTTGGATCTGAGTTATTGTTGGAAATTGTTGTTGTTTGCTGTTGATTTGAGGTCTATTGGTGCTTATGAGTGCTGTTCGATCATTGTGGATGAATGTTTGTAACTGAATCATAGTTTGCTTTTGAATCTGAAAAGTTTAAGGTGTGTTTGGAACAAGGGATTACTGATTGATATTGTTGTTATAGTTTGGAAAACCTGTTCAATACAACTTGCATACACTTATTATAGATCAGTTAAGTCATTTGCTTGGTGGTTTTTATTGGAAAAAGTCAAGTTGCTTGAGATTTTGCTTGGCTGCTGTCATTTCGCTGATTCTAGGATCTGATTGTGCTTAATTTTGCTAGATAAAGTGTTTGAGTTTGTCGAATAATCATCTATATAGCTTTAACACATCTGGTTTTATAGAATTTGATTGCTGAATCTCATTTAAGTCAACATTTAAAAGCATTTGTTAGTCAAAACTTGTCCTGTTTTCAGTATATGCTTGTTAATGATTGTTGTGTTCTTGGGTGAATTTGGTGGGTCATTTGTGTTTGTAATTGCTTGATTTTCTGTTTCTAAAAAGTTTTCCTAGCCTACTTTTAGTGTCTTAAATTTCTAGTTGTTTCATAATCATCTAGTTAGCTTAATTGGAACTCAAAAATTCAACCAAGTCTGCTTGTGTACTGATTGCTGCATGCTACTCATTTTCTCAGCTGAACTTTGTTAAAATTGGATTAGCAATTGAGTGTTTGTGATAGGGCTTTTTGAGTTTTTAGAATCTATGGTTGATCAGCTTTCTAAAACAGTTTTCATTTTCTAAATTGGTTAAGAATTGAGTCTTTTATAAGCTTTTGAAAAGTGCCTTATATGATTACTTTCTGTGTTGAACTGAGTGTTCTTAAGTTTTCTTGTGTGTCACTTTTGGTCCCTAGACTTACTGCTTTAGTTAAAATCGTGCCTGGTAGTGTTTAGAGTTAAATCTGTTTGATTTGTGGCAACTTTAGTCCCTGTCTTTTTAGAGTAAATTTAAAATTTCAGTAATTGCATTTTCAGTCCCTTGAGTTGTTAGTTTTGCATTTTTGGTTTATAATTTCACTATTATAAGTTTCGGGAATAGCCCGGGACTTGTGTTATTTTCTTTTTGTGTGCATTTATTTGATTAACGTAGATTGCTTTTAATTTTTCATATTTTAGTTTAAACAATACCAAAATAATCACTTTCACTTATTCACTTCACATTTTCACGACACCGAATCGACTTAAACGCCGTCAAACCTTCGTTGGGAGAACGACCCGGGAAAATATTTTCACAAATATTCCTTTGGAAATTATAACAATCAAAATTGTTTCATCAATGTTTCAATTCTATAATCATGGGTAGTCGGTGGGAATTTTATGGGTAGATACCCATGGACCGAGTTTCATGGGTAGTTTTTGTGGCTAATTGATTGAATTCTTGTAGTGAG
>CP139507.1:37191287-37562671 GCA_021014915.2 Artemisia tridentata subsp. tridentata | reverse complement strand
ATTTGTTGGGAATTAAATGTTCTGAAAATTAGTACTGCTGAGAAGAATACTCTAACAGTACTAACTGCTAGTGTATATCTTAAGACTTCTCAAGTTATAACTAACAGTACTAACTGAAGTTAGTACTGCTAGTACAAACAAAGGTACTGCTGATTCTTACTGCTGGATGGATAAGTTTCGCGTATACTACTGCTGGTTGGATAAGTATAAAAAGATATTTATGTAGAAAAGTCAAGTATATACGGTAGATAATATCTTTGATTTGTAGTCAGTTAATCAAGTTGTAAACATAGATACATGTTGTATCTTAGCTACTGACACACTTAACATAAGCTAGCAAGTAGTTCGACAAGACTTGACAATATTGTAAAAGATCTTCTTTGGACTATAAAAAGAAGATCTTAGCTTAGAGATAAGCACTTGATGCATGAACTTAAAATTACATATCTGTCAAGAACAAAGAACATAACTTATCATAAGAATCATAAGTCATAGAAACATATAGATTCAAGGTTTTTGTAACCCTAGTGATAGTGAAGATCACTCGTATTATTTTCAATAATATTGAATCGTTTGGTATTAAACTTTCATTGTTCATTGTTCATTACACAAGCATCACTGTTCCATTTCCATAAACAAATAACCTTCTAAGTGTGGTTAAGTAGATTCCGCATACTTAACCATATTAACTCAAAGTATCACATACACAAGTTACAAAGGACTAACATCCTTAAAGTGTATCGAATCATCACAATTGGTATCAGAGCAAGGCTGATATATTTGATTTAGAAGATGAAGAAGAAATGGACGTGGAGAATACTCAGGCTACAAATATTGCTGCAAAGTTGCCTATGATCAAACAGAATGAGTTTGAGTTGTGGAGGCTAAGGATTGAACAATACTTCATGGTTCAAGATTATGCTCTCTGGGATATTATTCTGTATGGTGATTCTTTTACACTAGGCTATACAGAATCTATTCTTGAAGGAAAAATGGTTAGAAAAAGAAATATTGGGCCAGTTACCAATGAAGAAAGAATACAGAAGAGGAATGATCAAAAGGCAAGAAATTTGTTGCTTATGACCATTCCTGGTGAGCAGATGATATCCTTTAGCAAGTATCCTGATGCAAAAACTCTTTTTAAAGAGATATGTGCATGGTTTGGTGGTAATGAAACTACCAAGAAAACTCAGAAGACATCGCTAAAACAAAATTTTGAAAACTTTAGCTCAAACAGCAATGAATCTCTTGATAAATTGTTCACAAGGTTGCACAGGCTTGTAAGTCAGTTAGCTGTGTTGGGAGTTGAGATAGCCAAGGAAGATCTCAACATGAAGTTTTTAAAAAGTCTACCTGATGAATTCCTTACTCATGTGGTTGTCTGGATGAATAAGCCAGACATTGAAACCATGAAACTCAATGATTTGTACAACAATTTTAAAATTGTTGAACAAAGTCTGAAGAAGTCTGGAAACTACAGTACTAGTTCTGGGAATGTGGCACTTTTGTCATCTCCCAATTTTAGTAAGTCAGAAGAGGTAGATGAAGATGAAGGTGGTTCTACTGTTAACTTTGGTGGTTCTACTGCTAGTTCACAAAAGAATATTGCTGGACTTGGAGATTCAACATTCTATGCATTTGTAACCAGTCAAACTAGTGGTTCTCTTCTAACTCATGAAGACCTTGATCAGGTGGATGATGATGACTTAGAAGAGATGGATATAAAGTGGCAAGTTGCTTTACTTAGCATGAGGGCTAAGAAGTTTTGGCACAAAACTAGAAAGCAGATTACCATTAATGGTAATGAAACTGCTGGGTTTGATAAGATGAAAGTAGAGTGTTTCAATTGTCACAAGTTTGGACACTTTGCAAGAGAGTGCAGAAAGCTAAAAAGGCAAGATAATAGGACCACTTGGTATAAGCAAGATAGAAAGAAGGAAGTCACTGTGGAAAAGCCAAAGGCTATGCTAGCCATTGATGGTGTTAGCTATGATTGGAGCTTCATGGCTGATGAAGAGGAAGCACCAAAAGAAGCTGCAATGGTGGCAACTAAGACTGCATTGATGGTATTTTCTGATTCAGAGGTAAATTCTATAATCAAGTGTATTGAATCCTGCTCTGCTTTTAAAGCTTATGAAAAACTTAAAAAGGAATTTGATGATAATCTAGAAGAGTTATATGATACAAGTTTTAACTTATCTAATCATAAAAGAGGTCTAGCTGTTCTTGAAAAACAAATTTTGCATTTTAGAGGAAATGAATCTAAGTTTAATGATGACATGGCTGGTCTAAAAAGAAACTTAGAGTTCAAAGAAGCAGTGATTTGTTTGCTCAATGAAGCATTAGAAAAGACCAAAAAGAAAAATGAAAATGTTAAGATAAGAGTAGATGCTCTAGCTCATGCTTCAGATGGAATGTTGAAAATTAAATATTCTGAAGATTAGTATCAGGAATTAAAGGTTTACAAGATCAGTTCTGCCCAAGGAAATACACTAAGTATCATTCTACTGCTAGTGCATTTCATTCTACTGCTAGAGCTAAGATTCTGCTGCCGCAAATATTCTACTGCTGGTGCAACAGATACTGCTGCTAGATGGATAAGTGTCGAGTATTCTACTGCTGGTTGGATAAGTATACGAAGATATTTTGTACTAAAGTCAAGTATATACGGTAGATAATATCTTAGACAATGTGATCAGTCTCCATGTGGTTTACACAGAGCAAATTGTAAACACAGATACATGTTGTATCTTAATGACTGACACTCTAAAATAAGTAGTTCGACAAGACTTATCATAATTGTAATGATCTCCTTTATTTGTATAAAAGGGAGATCTTAGACTAGATATAGGATGACTTAGATTTGTGCTAAGAATAGAACTTGAATATCTGTTAAGAGAAAAGAACAAACACAACAATATCTCAAGTCATAGAAACATTAAGATTCAAGGTTTTGTAACCCTAGTGATAGTGAAGATCACTCGTATTATTTTGAATAATATTGAATCGTTTGGTGATAAAACTTTCTTTGTTCATTGTTCAATAACAAATATAACTGTTCTATTTCCATATCCAAATAACCTTCTAAGTGTGGTTAAGTAGATTCCGCATACTTAATCATATTAACTCAAACATATAATATACACAAAGTTACAAAGGACTAACACCCTTTCAGTGTATCGCATCCCTCGCATGGAATCAATAAAATTTGAGAAGCTCAAGTAATCAATAAAGCTAAGTCTGGTGTAGGTTACAAGTCTGTTCCTCCACCATTTGGAGGTGTTCCTTCACCTCCAGGTATTGACCTAGCACACACAGGATTAGCTGAGTTTCAAGAACCAAAAATGGAATATGGTTCTAAGTCTACTGAGAGTCCTAAGGTAGAGAAAGTAAGTGAAAGTATAAGTAATACTTCACTTCCTGAGGACAAGGTGTCCTCTGATAGGAAATTAGATATTGTAGTCATTGAGGACTGGAAATCTGATGATGATGAAGAACCACAGGTTATGTCTAAACCTGATGTGGTTAAGAAAGCAGGAACAAGTGTTCCTAAGATAGTCAAACATGATATTGATAGGCCTAAAATCAATGTTAAACATGTTAGGCAACCAGTTAGATATTGTGAGCAATACAGAACAACAAACAAGCCTAAAGGCAACCAAAGAAATTGGAATGGCCTTAAGTCTCACCAACTAGGTGATGACTTTGACTTCTATAACAAAGCTTGTTTCATATGTGGAGAATTTGACCATCTTGCAGCTTTCTGCAACCAAAGGGTATCTGGGTATACAAACAATAGGGTGAATTTAAAAAGGCATACTCCTAAAAGTCACTCTAATAATACTAGAACCAAAACAAGAGCAGTTTCATTAAAGTCTGGACCAAAAGCAGTTCCTACTGCTAGACCAAAAGTTCATACTGCTAGTGTTAGACCCGTTTCCCGGGTAGGGGGACCCCACCCTAGATGAAGTTGACCGAGCTTAGGTATGTTTGACTAAGAGTATGTGGTTGTCTAAGGGCAAATGGTTATATTGTTAAGTGTTAGTCTGTTATAGCCTAGATGCGGCGCATCCAGGAAGTTACATGCGGCGTATGGTAGAGTGGAAAGTAGAACCGACTTGTTGTAGTCCATGCGCCGTATTGGAGAAGGAGATACGGCGTATATAAGGGGTAGCATGGATGCGGCGTATCTATGCAGATAGATGCGGCGCATCGACCTTAAATAAGCAGAATTGACAGAATTGCCCTTGTAGCTAGAAACTTCCCCATTTATCTATAAGTTTCCACACTCTCCTGTAAAAGAGAGTGTGTTTCCTGTGAATGTCGAACCAAAAGAGAAAGAGAGGGAAAGAAGATGGAATTTGATATGTGATGTTGATGGTGAGGATTGTAATTCCCTAGCAAGGATCCTAACATGTTTATCAAGTAAGTAATGATGTTTAATTAGAGTTTATTTGGTGATTAAGAAATTAGGGTTTGTAAACCCTAACTTGGGATTAAAGGGTAAATGGTGTTTTAAGATAATTAAGAGGTAATGATGATTATGTGATGAGTTTATAATGGATTTAAGTTAGTAAATGGTGAGATTGATTATCATATAATCAATATATGATTATATGATGATTAGAAGTGTTTAGAGGTTAGTTATGGTTGTATTAATCATGATTATAGTTAATAATTATGTATTATATGTTATGTATGATCATGTGTTTTAGGATGCGTATGAGGATGATGATGATGTTGATGATATCGATGATGATGATATTGATTATGTGCTTAGCGTGGAGCTAAGGTAAGTAAAATGATGATGGCATGTATTATATGGATGTCTAACATGTATGTGTTATTTGTATTTTGGTGGCTAGTGATAAGAGTTTGGATATGTGCTTATGTGCTAGGATGAATATGATCTAAGTGGTGAATTTGGTTATGATGGTAAGTTGATGTTAGGTGGTTGTGCAAGAATTAGAGAGTGGAGTAGCTAAGTAAGTGTTTGGAGATATGTGATGCTTATGTGTTTGATTGAAGTATGATGGTATGTGATTATCGTTTTACTTACTAAGCGTAAGCTTATTCTTTTAGTTGTTAATGTTTTTGTAGGCTTAAGTGCGGCGGAATGGAAGGCTTGGATTGTAGCATAAGGATTTGGAATGGATGTGGAAGATAGCAAGCATTAGGAGCTAGGTAGAATACCGAGCTCGAGTCAAAGTTGTACCCCGAGAGTCTATTTTATGAGTCGTATAAAGTGTGTCAAAGTCGGGTAACGGTTTGGGGGTCTAACGAGTCGTCAAGTGTGTTTTAAGGGTTTGTAGCGAATGTTTAAAGGAGCGTTTGGATTTAAGCGTATTTGTACCCATTTTGGGGTCAAACGGGTCATTTGCCGTGTATTATGGTTTGTTATAGTTTTGAATGCTAAATGAGTGTTTTGGCATAAGTTATAATGTTGTATTGAGGTCAAAATGGTTTGTGGATAAGAGTTGAGTTTATGCAGGTTTTCCTGCTGATGTTCTGTCTAAATTGGTCGATGCGGCGTATCTAATATATTAGATGCGACGTATCAGAAGTTTAAGGTGATGCGGCGTATCTAATATATCAGATGCGGTGTATCAGAGGTTTAAGGTGATACGGCATATCACTTCAGGTTGATACGGCGCATGGTCTATCGGTTTTGATACGGCGTATCCCTGTTTGGGATACGGCGTATCGTTGGTTACAGAAGGGTTGTTAGTTGTGTTATAAAATATTGTGAAATGTTTTGAAGGGTTTTCGAGTATATGTTCTTGCAAGTATTTTAAAGGGTTAAATGTTATAGTTCTGGTCATTTAAATGAAGAATTTGTATGAGTCCGTTTTAGTCAAACGTTTCCGCGTCAAAAGTTTTTAAATTTTAGTCTAAACGGGTACGGGGCGTTACAACTAGACAAGCAGTTTCTACTGCCAGACCTTTTTACTCTATTTACCCAAAACAAGTAGTTCAAAATGCAAAAATAACTTTCAAATATGCATCTAAAACTGCTCAAAGGCCTTTTCAATCAAAAGTAGTGGTCCAAAAACAAATTTGGAAAATGATGGGTACAACTACAAAGTCAGCAGTTCATACTGCTAGGCAAGTAGTTCATACTACTGCTTAGGAAAAGAGGGCAATGCTGTTCAGGCCTCAGCATGTTGGGTTTGGAGACAAATTAAACCCAATGGTGCATCAACCATTCTTAAGAGATTAAATTACATTGATGCACGAGGCAGATCCAAGTCAGTAATGGCTTGGGTCCCCAAAGGAAACTAATATTCCTCATTTCTGTGCAGGAACATTCAACTGATAAACAAGAGGATCAAGGATACTCGGATAGTGGATGTTCAAGGCACATGACTGGCAACATGTCTTATCTCTCAGATTTTCAATCAATAAATGGAGGATATGTTAGCTTTGGAGGAGGTATTGGTGGCAAAATTTCCGGTAAAGGTACCATTAAAACTGAAAATTTAGATTTTGAAGATGTGTACTATGTGCAAGAGCTTAAGTATAATATTTTTAGTGTCTCACAAATGTGTGACAAAAAGAACAAAGTTCTTTTTACTGACACTGAATGTCTTGTACTTTCTTCTGATTTTAAGATGCCTGATGAAAGTCAAGTACTTCTTAAAATTCCAAGAAAGGGCAACATGTACAGTGTTGATATGAAGAAGATTGTTCCTAAAGAGGCACTTACTTGTCTAGTTGCAAAGGCCACATTGGATGAATCTATGAAATGGCATAGAAGGCTTGGTCACATTAATTTCAAAACCATAAATAAATTTGTTAAGAATGGTTGGTAAGAGGTTTACCTCAAAAACGATTTGAAAATGACCAAACATGCATTGCTTGTCTTAAAGGCAAACAACACAAAGCCACTTGTAAGCCCAAAATTTTTAACTCTATTGATCAATCATTGTTTATGCTTCATATGGACTTATTTGGACCTACTTCTGTTAGTAGTATGATGCATAAAAGATATTGTCTAGTTATTACTAATGACTATAGTAGATTTACATGAGTTTTCTTTTTAGGTTCTAAGGATGAAACTTCTAGCATCCTTAAGACATTCATTACAGAGATAGAAAACCTAGTAGACAAGAAAGTAAAAGTCATTAGATGTGATAATGTTACAGAGTTTAAGAATAGAGTTATGGATGACTTCTGCAAGAAAAAAGGTATTAGGAGAGAATTTAGTGTTGCTAGAACTCCTCAGTAAAATAGAGTTGCTGAGAGGAGAAATAGAACACTCATAGAAGCTGCTAGAACCATGTTAGCCGACTCTAAGTTGCCTATCACTTTTTGGGCTGAAGCAGTTAATACTGCTTGCTATGTCCAGAATAGGGTTTTGGTTGTCAAATCTCACAATAAGACATCGTATGAGCTTTTTAGAGGTAGAACTCCTGAAATAGGATTTCTTAGACCTTTTGGATGTCATGTGACAATTCTGAATACCTTAGACCATCTAGGAAAGTTTGATGGTAAAGCAGATGAATGATTCTTAGTTGGATATTCTCTTAATAACAAAGCTTTTAGAGTATACAACTCAAGAACTAGAAGAGTAGAGGAAACCCTACATGTGGAATTTTTGGAGAATAAATCCAATGTAGCAGGTCAAGGTCCTAATTGGCTATTTGATCTTGAGACACTAACCCATTCTATGAATTATGTGCCTGTTGTTGTTGAAACTAATGAATTTTCAGGTTCAAAAGGAGATGAAACAACAAATGAGGTAGGGTTAGACAAAGAGAAAGATCAAGATTATGTATGGATGCCAATATGGACAAGTACAAGTGTGGCTTCAACTTCAACAAATGATGAACCTTCTACTGATAAAGCTAAAGAAGGGATTGAAGATGAAAACAAGGAAGATGGAACTGAGAAACAAGAAAGTGAAGTTAGCAGTACAAAAGATGTTTCTACTGCTGAGACAGAGCAACATACTGCTAGGATTAATGTTTCTACTGATAGGCTTAATGTTTCCACTGCTTGGCCAAAATTTTCTACTGCTGGACCATCAGAACTACATGAAGCAGAATTCTCAGAAGATGAAGTGGATTTCAACAATCTACCACCTCATTATCAAGTTCCTTCTACACCACACACAAGGATTCACAAAGTCCACTCCCTGGACAATGTGATTGGAGATGTACAATCAGGGGTGAAGACAAGACAACAACTGATGTCTTCAGACCAACAAGGGCTTCTTGATGCCCTTTATGCTTCAAATCAGCATGAGTTTGCAAACTCTTGCTTGTTTGTATGTTTTCTCTCTCAAGCATAACCAAAGAATTTTCTTAAAGCCCTAGATGATTCAAGCTGGGTAGAAGCTATGCAAGAAGAGCTTCTTCAGTTCAAGATTCAGAAGGTATGGGTGCTAGTTGATTTACCCAAGGGTGTAAGGGTAATTGGCACTAGATGGGTTTTCAGAAATAAAAGGGATGAAAGGGGCATAGTGATTAGGAATAAGGCTAGATTAGTAGCCCAAGGGTACACACAAGAAGAAGGGATAGACTATGAAGAGGTTTTTGCTCCAGTAGCAAGGATTGAAGCCATTAGGTTATTTTTTGCTTATGCTTCATTTATGGGCTTCACAGTATATCAAATGGATGTCAAGAGTGCATTTTTATATGGTACTATTGAAGAGGAGGTATATGTCTCACAACCTCCAGGGTTTACTGACCCAGACCATTCAGACAAAGTGTACAAGGTAGTTAAGGCTCTTTATGGCCTTCATCAGGCACCAAAGGCATGGTATGAAACACTGGGTTCCTATTTAATAGAAAATGGATTTCAAAGAGGCAAGATGGATCAGACATTATTCATCAAGAAGCACAAGAATGATCTTTTGCTAGTGCAGGTGTATGTGGATGATATCATCTTTGGATCTACAAGGAAGGAGATGTGTTTAGAGTTTGAGAAGCTTATGCATGATAAGTTTCAGATGAGTTCCATGGGGGAACTTACATTCTTTTTGGGTCTGCAAGTTAGGCAATCATGTGAAGGCATATTTATTAGTCAAGATAAGTATGTTGCAGAGATTCTAAGGAAATTCAAATTTGCTAATTCAAAAGTGGCAAGCACACCAATGGACTCTGAGAAGCCACTTCTTAAAGATTTAGATGGAGAAAATGTAGATGTACACACATACAGATCTATGATAGGCTCTTTGATGTATCTCACATCATCAAGACCTGATATCATGTTCTCTGTTTGTGCTTGTGCAAGATTTCAAGTAACTCCAAAGGTTTCTCACTTAACAGCTGTCAAGAGGATTTTTAGATATCTCAAGGGTCAACTTAGGTTGGGTATATGGTATTCTAGAGAATCACCTTTTGACTTGGTAGCATTTTCAGATAGTGATTATGCAGGTGCAAGCTTGGACAGAAAGTCAACAACTGGAGGATTTCAATTCCTTGGGTGTAGACTTATCTCATGGCAGTGTAAGAAGCAAACAATTGTGGCTACTTCAACAACTGAAGCTGAATATGTAGCTGCTGCAAGTTGTTGTGGTCAAGTACTTTGGCTTCAAAATCAATTACTTGATTATGGGTACAATTTCATGAACACTGTCATACATATTGATAATAGTAGTACAATTTGCATAATTAAAAACCCAGTACAACATTCTAAAACAAAACACATTGAAATTAGACATCACCTTATTAGAGACTGTAATGAGAAAAAGTTGATTCAAGTTCTTAAAATTGATTCTGATCACAACTTTTCAGATCTTCTCACAAAAGCTTTTGATGTTGGAAGGTTTCAATACTTGGTAGCAAGTATTGGGATGCTAAATCCTCAATGATTTAAAACTCTGTGTTATTGTATATAAATTTTTGTTAGTACTGCAAGCTTTGTAAATTGGTACTGTTATTGAAAAGTTTGTACTGCTAATACAAATTTTGTCTGTTCAGTTCATACTGTTAGTCATATAATGATACTGCTATAAGACAAATGTTTTTGCATTTTGTTTCTTGGTTTTGGACTAACATTTTCAGGTATGAACATTTGAGCACAAAGGAAGTTTCAAGTGAAATGTATGAGCAGCAGAATGATTATCTTAGTTGCTGACATAATAGGTTCATGATGGACTGAGTTTGGGAATTCATTAACAAAGGTTTACACCTAAGTTAATTGATTCTTTAAAACTTCTTTCTTGAAACCTGATTATGATGTTTCACATTGACTTGATGGCTCAGTTGGTCAGATAGTAACTGACACAACTCACTTTCTATCATTTTATACTTTAATTAGTATAATGAGCAAGTCTAAGGACATCTGATAGAAAGAACAGCGAACAAATGTGCATCTAACACTTGTGTTAGAAGACACAATTGTCACGAGCTGGAAAACCTGTCAAGAAAGCCCTTTGAATGGGTTTATCTTTACACAGGCAGTTATTTATAACTGATTAAGTGTCTGTTACACACTTAATCCCTTCAAAATGGTTGAGAGCAGTATGATTTTTCAATAATAAAATCATATTCATACTGCTAAGTCAAAAGTTTCTTAAAAAGAATTTTCAAAGTGGCTCAGAAAAACCATCAAATGATGGACAATGAGTCAATGCCCCATGAATCACCTCTCACAGGAGTTAACACACCTGGAAGTGATGAGGGCAGCAAATAAACTCTTAAGGAATTGATGGCTACATGTACAACATTGTCTGAAAACATGTTCTAATTGGTAGATCAGATGATGGTGAGAGATCTTCCAAACAGGGGAGGAAATGATAAATCTCAGGGGAGGAAATATTTTGATACATGGTGAGAGATCTTCCAATCTCAGGGGAGGAAGATTAACCAATAAAGGAAGAAAAGTTGTGGTTGTGTATGCTCAGAATCAGGGGAGGTAGTTCAAAATTGATCAAGTTCATGAAAAGATAAGAGCATACAAGATGATGATGTCAGCTTTTTGAGAAACTAAAATGTCTTATTATTCTGCCAATAATAAGAACAAGCATTCAGTTGATGAATGTTGGGAATAATCTTTTTCAGTTGATAGATACTGGGAATAAGCTCTTCAAATGAAGAAAGTTCAAATGAAGATTCTGGAGTATTATATATATTCAGAAGGGATGAAGCATTCAAATGGAGAAAGTTCTATCTAGGTTCTTTCAGTTTCAATTTCAGTTCACTACGTTTGTTCATCACTTGCAAAGGCATGCTGGAAGAAGATTTGACTTCTTGGAACAAGCATCCAAGATACACAGCATCATTGCCTCTTATAATTCCTCCATCCAAAGAAATTGCACAATCTTTTATTCAAGGTATTGATTGTGTTCAAGACAAAGAAAGATGATGTTATTACTGAAAGAGATTCACAGAAAGCAGATGAGTTAGACAGAAAGATATTTAATCTTGAAGAACAAAGAAAAGCTCAGATTAAGAGTCTGACTATGAAGTGTTTGAAAGATCCTCACAATCAGAATTTAATTCAGAAGAAACATGTTGATTTGGGATAAATCACAAGTTTAGGGGAGGATTGTTGGGAATTAAATGTTCTGAAGATTAGTACTGCTGAGAAGAATACTCTAACAGTACTAACTGCTAGTGTATATCTGAAGACTTCTCAAGTTATAACTAACAATACTAACTGAAGTTAGTACTGCTAGTACAAACAAAGGTACTGCTGATTCCTACTGCTGGATGGATAAGTGTCGCGTATACTACTGCTGGTTGGATAAGTATAAAAAGATATTTATGTATAAAAGTCAAGTATATACGGTAGATAATATCTTTGATTTGTAGTCAGTCAATCAAGTTGTAAACATAGATACATGTTGTATCTTAGCTACTGACACACTCAACATAAGCTAGCAAGTAGTTCGACAAGACTTGACAATATTGTAAAAGATCTTCTTTGGACTATAAAAAGAAGATCTTAGCTTAGAGATAAGCACTTGATGCCTGAACTTAAAATTACATATCTGTCAAGAACAAAGAACATAACTTATCATAAGAATCATAAGTCATAGAAACATATAGATTCATGGTTTTTGTAACCCAAGTGATAGTGAAGACCACTCGTATTATTTTCAATAATATTGAATCGTTTGGTATTAAACTTTCATTGTTCATTGTTCATTACACAAGCATCACTGTTCCATTTCCATAAACAAATAACATTCTAAGTGTGGTTAAGTAGATTCCGCATACTTAACCATATTAACTCAAAGTATCACATACACAAGTTACAAAGGACTAACATCCTTAAAGTGTATCGAATCCTCACAATATTGATTTTCAAAATTCACAAGGTTTAATCTTGCAAAGTCAACCTTGCGATTTTTATGAAAACTAGCAAGGTTTGACTTTGCGAGGTCAAACCTGCAAATATTTTTAAAAAAATCGTAAGGTTTGACCCCACAAAGTTAAACCTTAAGATTTTTTTCATAAAATTCGCAAACTCTAGTAAAACTTACGGATTTTGTGGGTATTTTAGTTTTTTTTTTTTTTTTAAATTAAAAATTGGATATGGGTGAAGTATATTGATGAAAACGGGTATTTCTGTCATTTTACTTTTGAATAACCATGGTTTTGAAAATAATTAATAAATTCTAGAGGCACGTTTGGTAGGGGGTTTGTGAATTTGGACTCAAAGATGCGTTAACATATTTGTTTGATATGGAATATGGGTTTTAAAATTGAGGTTCACACCCTCTGAATTGATCATCCTTAAATCCTTAAATGATGGGTGGGGTTGAAATAGGTTAGAGGACTCACATATTTATTTTCTTTATCTATCTCTACTATTTACATTTAAATATAATTATTTAATATAAAATTTATATAAATTAATAAAATAGTAAGTTACTTATTTTTATAATATATTTTTATTTTCCTACATCAAATCAAATAAAAATCAAAATCGGAATATTAATTCATATCATTAGGGTTGTAAACGAACTGAACGTTCAGTGAACATTTCATGAATCGTCCGGTAAAAAGTTCGTTTATTTATTAAATGAACGAACATGAACAATATTTTACGTTCGTTTAGTTAAATGAACAAACATGAACAAAAGTCGCGTCCGTTCATTTATGTTCGTGAACATCCAATTATGCATTCGTTTACGTTCATTTATATATTTATGTTCGTATATCATATATTTTAATCATATAATTCTAAAATTGGTTTGTTTAAACAAAACAACACTCATAAAACAATATATTATGCATAATTTAATAAATTTAATGTTTGTTTGTCTATGTTCATTTATGTTCGATCGTGTATATCTGTTTAGCGTTCGTTTAGTGTCTTAATGAACGAACATAAATGAACATGAACATGAACAACTTATTTTCTTAATAAACAAACATGAACAAAAAAATTCGTCCGTTTAAACGTTCGTGTCCGTTTATTTGTTCGGTTAAAATTAAATGAACGAACATGAACAAGGCTCCGTTCGTGTTCGTCCGGTTCGTTTAGAGCCCTACATATCATAATCCCAAGGGGGACACTATACAAACCCCCCTATGATGTCAAATCAGGGGGGTTTGGTAAAAGATTCTGTTTGTCCCCTATTTATTTTCAGTATAACACAGTTTTTTGTCAGTTTCTGTTCCGTATTTCTGACAGTTTTAAGCTTTTGACTTATTAAACTTTATATTTTCTATTCCGCACTTTCAGGTTTATAGTTTTTTGATATAAACAAAATTAAAAAAAATAAATAAAAAAATAAAAAAAAGGCAAAAAAACAAGGAGTGGGGGGGGGGGGGGGGGTGCCATTTGTATTATTATTATTTTATTTTTGGAGGGGGGGGGGGGGTGGGTGGTGGGTTTGGATAGGCTATGCCTAATCCAAATCCTAGACCTTTTTGGCCCACACCAGAGTACTTTCCTTATATATACCGGCCCAAACATAGCCCAACCAAATCCTATATATACATACACAACCCGCAACCTTAACCTTATTCCAAATCAAAATCAAATCATCTCCTAGGGTTTCAACAAACAACAACAATGGAGAACCAATCCAAAAAACGCAAAACCGAAGACCCATCAAACGACACCGTTTCACTCACACAACAAGACGCACGCAAAATCCTGGAACCATTCACAAAGGACCAACTCATAGACGTTTTACAAACAGTCATCACCCGTGACGTGGCAGCCTTAAACACCGTTAGATTAATCGCGGACGCCGATCCGACAAAGCGTAAGCTTTTCGTGCGTGGCATTGGTTGGGAGACAACTACTGTTACATTAGAATCTGTTTTTGGGCAATATGGGGAGCTGGAAGAAGCTGTTGTTATTGTCGATAAGGTTACGAATAAGTCGAAAGGGTACGGTTTCGTTACTTTTAGACATGTTGATGGTGCTGTTAGGGCTTTGGTTGAACCTAGTAAGAAAATTGATGGTAGGGTGACTGTAGCCCAGTTGGCGTCTGCTCGAGATAATACGGATAGTACGGTTTTGAGTAGGAAGATTTATGTAGGGAATGTGCCTTGGGAAATTGGGAGTGAGAGGTTGTTGGAGTTTTTTGCGGCGTTTGGGGAGATTGAGGAGGGTCCATTGGGGTTTGATAAGCAGTCTGGGAAGGCTAAAGGGTTTGCGTTTTTTGTTTATAAGAGTGAGGAGGGGGCCAGGAGGGCGGTGGTTGATCCGGTTAAGAGTATTGATGGGTATCAGGTTATGTGTAAGATGGCAACTGATGGGAAGAGGGAGAGATCGGGTGGGGTGCAAGGAGGTAATGGGATGATGTCGCCGCGTGGTCCAGTGCCGGGGCTCGTGCATACGGGATATGGTGTGCCAGGTAGATTTTTGATTTTATGTTTATTTGATAGTGGCTATGTTTGGCAAAACCAGCAGTAGGTGTTGGTGCAATCATTAGTATCGTAGGTTTATAAAGGCTTTCGGTAGCATAGCTTTAGATGTAATTATAAACTGTAAAATTATGTAAATGCTAGAAGGCTTCTTTGATTAGCGTTTCAAATAGGAGCGTTCAACCATAATCAACACAGCCAGTGTATATTCGTTTACTGCTAATTGTGTATACTTATTAGAACTGACTGTATTATAATGTTTTGATGCATTACAGGTGGGAGAACATTGTATAGTGGGTATCCCGATGGGCCTTCTTTGCCACCTCATCAAAATCACCCACCTTCAGGAACTGGTATTGGTCCAGGCTATGTAAACCAGGGGGCACCTTCATACAGTAGTAGTGGGTATCCTGCTAATACTGCATACAATAGTGGGGGATATGCTAGTGTGGCGGCTGCTGCTGCGCCGGAGTATCCTGGGCACAATAATTATATGCCTTCCGTAAACAGAGGGCCACCAATTCAGGGAGGATATGCTGACGGTGGAAACTATGGTCCATCTTCAGGTTACCCAACGCAACCTAAAATGCCACCGGCTGGTCCAAGAGGTCCTCATGGTGGGATGTACCAGGGTGGGGGTTCATATTATTGAGGTATTACACATTTTCCTTTTGATTGCTTAATTTTGTTTCTGACTGCATCTATATATTCATGTATGCATCATACCATCTAGAGTTATGCATCTATATATTCACGTCTGATACGGTGGTAAACTTGTTTGCTTCGATTTTGTATAAGAATATGAGTCTTCATAAAGTTGACTACGTTAATGTGTAAAGTTTTTGGTGTCACATTTGACGTCTCTTTGTTTGGTCGGGTCTTGCACATTACCTGTTCTTGGATCTATTTGCTTCTCTGCATTATGTTCTTTCTTTGTAAGTTGTAGCATCAAATGTGCCAGATTTTGTGTCTTCCTTGTTGTTTGTGAAGTGACCTGCAAAAACTAGTTGGCTTGGCTTAGAATGTCTTTCTTTTTGAGTTTTTTTGGAGCCCATTGTGTCGTTTTTTGATTTTTATTTGATCTTACTAATTATGTTTGCCCTTTTATATGGCGCTGTTCTTTTCTCAGAAGATGCAAGGTAGGTATACTAAAATTTGTATGGTTTTATCCTGTTGTTAACTGTTTTTTGGTGTTAGAGTTTGGAAGTAATGGATTTAGCTCAATGTGGATATTCAATTCAGGTGTATGAGAGCTTGTTGGACGCAAATGCTTTAAATGGTTGTGCTGATTTCGTGATTGCTGTCAATGGTTGATAATTGGATTGCTGCTACTATCTGCCTATATGATGATTGTTTTTTAGTTTGTTTTTACTGTAGTAAATCTTTCATCTTTGTTGAGAACTTGTAACTTGTTATGGGAGCCCTATACAACATCCTTTACTATAGCTTGTTCGATAATGCTTTTAGGCGAATAATAGATGTTTGTTTATATGCAATATTGCTTCTCTTTGTTCGTATTTCTGTTATCTTTAAGTTTCCTTGTGGTTATGCTTTCACTTGTTCTTTTTTTGGTTTATTAGTTTAGCAACATTCTGCTAATTGCTACTTGAGATTTTGAAGGCTGAAATTTGAATGGAAATATGAGCTTGGATGATTTAGGGGGTGTTTGTGTTATATATTGGGCTTATTAGCTTAACTATAATTTGAAAAGTCAATAAGCTCAAATTTTGTGGCTTTTGAATTCATCAACTTGAGCTTAGAACATATATAAGATCACAAGCTTAAGTTGATAAGCTCATAAGCCACAAATATTGAACTTATTGGCCTTTTAAGATATATAGAAGCTCATAGGGCCAACATATAAGCTAAGACAGACACCCCTTACCGTATTCTATGATGTAGTTGCATCTATTTTTCTCTTGTTTGCATCAAATGATATTTTTTTGTGCTCACACCTTGAGGTGTACAAGTGGCCCTAAGTTATGTGGATGCGCATACTTGGTCAAATGCTATTTTCATTTTTTGTTTCATCTTGATTTTAGCACAATTGTCGTGTTTGTTTATTTTGCTAATGAAGTTATCATCACTTCTGAAGGATTGTAAATAATCTTATGATACTGGGTCTCTTGGAGGATCATAAATGATTTTATATGGCATCTTCATGTGAAGATGATTGTTGAATACAGTATTCCTTGTTGGCTTTTTTTGAGATGGAAACTACTTTTGAACTAAGCATTGTCAATGGTCTTGCCAATACTTTATCTGACACTGTTTTGCTCGATTATTTGAATATAATTACATGAAATTTTTTGATACTAGGCAAGAGGTGTCTCATCGGACGAGCCTTGTATTAAAAGAACAATATTTGATAAATACGTTATACCACGGTCAATGTAGAAGGCCCCTTCAATGTAATGGCAATAAGGTATCAGGAGTTTTGTAGATTAAACATAATATTTGATGACTTGTGGATTTTGATTTACAATTAGCAGCTAATTTGTACAAAAAGCTAATCCTAAGTATAGTCTACATTTCGGAATTTGCAAATTAAATATAGAGGTACATGTTGGTTTTCTGGTTTCCTGAGCTATCCATGATATGATACTTGCACATTGCCTTTAATACGGAGTTCTTGTTTATTATGTAACGTGGGGTATCTGTCATCTTTCCACTACTTGTTTAAGTTAAAATTGCCACGTGAACAAAGTGTTAAAGTCAATTAAATATATATTCTGGTGTTTCCTTGAAATAAAAAGAGAATTTTTATATGCATTCTTATGCTGCCTTTGAAGCACAATCTCATAGCTATTGCTTGCATCCCAAGCTCTTCTACATATTCTAAATCATGTAGCAACCATACTTGTCATATCATCATCACATTTATCTGGAATTTTTTGCATCGTTAGTTGGCACCAACGTTTGGTTTGTGTATAACATGGGTTGCAAGACATTCATAATTTCATAGTATATGACATCAGCAGCACAACATATATTTGCGCTGCACATTTTTCATCTTCTGTTTCATTAAAGTGTTCTTTACCATACACAAATATTTTTTCTTACATACTAGGATACATAACCTTTTATGTGTATATGGTGTGAAACCTTTGACTAATTTACGACCTTTTTAATGTATGTGGATGGTATGAAATCTTTCCTGCTAACTGTCAAGGATAGGGTCGTTGAGAACCATGCAGTCATTACTGAATGGATATTTTCTCTTTGAGAAACAATACTCTGGCACACATGGTTGTGCTATCTGGAATCCATATCCATGAAGGATCATGGATTGAGCTCAGTTACAACAAACCTGAGCAACCTTTGCAGCTACATGGAACAGGAGTGTTTGGTAAACACGCCATAACTCTTTTTGTGATAGCTACTCCCAACACAGGTTGGAATCCCTTTCTAAGTATATTATATTACTATTTGTGTTCTGTTGGATGCGTTTTCTCTGATATGAACAGGTCTCAGTTTGAAAATTTAGTCCAACTTTGGTGGTTAAAAGTGTAAAACCAACCCGTCAAGATCTGGATCACCAAAAACCAAGCAGAGTGAACCCGTACGAACTAGAGGTTTGCAAGTTGCGAAAGTATGCTTTGGTGGATCTGGCTAGCAAGGATTGTAATTCATTTTATGCCGATATTATGTACCTAAATTGTAAAGTTATACACTTCCAGGAAAAATTCGAGCATAGCTTAGGACCACATGCTTTTTGTAGTATAGTTTGTTTAATGCTAAACAAGGCGATTGTAAAGATAAATGACAAAAGTGTTTTTACATGTTTGGTAAACCTTTAGAAAGAATTTTGCTGTACCTGGTGCTTATTTTACGCTCTTTGATTAGCTTACCAACCCCATTTTCCTAAAAAATGACATGGTGATGTTAATTTACATAAGGTTGTGATGTTAATGATAGTGTAAAAAAGTTACACTTGATTGATTATTTGATTTTAGTGTTAACATAAGCGATGCCTAGACTCTCTAAAGATTAATGAAAACACATTTTTATACTTTTAAGCGCCTATTTTCTCGCAAACACATAATAACCCCTTAGTTTACGTCTAATAATACAAGCTTGAGTTCCTTCATCTGAGAACAAATTGCACAAAAATAGCTATAGTAAGTTGATCATTTCATTAAAGCCGCATAAGTGAAGGATTCAAAGAAAATCAAATACAGTAAAACTAACTTTAATATCTAATACTAAACCTAACTCCTAAGATACTTAATTTCAATCCACGACGACATCCGGATTTGACGTAACTCTACCGCTCGATGGCCTTCAGGACATCCAATCCATCAACAACCTGACCAAACACAACATGTCCAAAGAGTGATTCAGCAGATCAAACACATGTCCAAAGAGTGAAAAGGGGTTTATTTATTTATTTATTTATTTATTTATTTATTTATTTTTTATTTTTTATTTTTATGTAAATAAAAATCAAATAAATGTACTTGAAAATCTACCACACATAAAAAAGCTTCTACCACACCAACCTCTCTCTAACCCATGAAAATAACTTCAACCACATGTATTTCTAAGGTAGGTCCCTGAAAAAAATTACATATCGCTTCTAAACAAAATCATCGTCTAAGGCGGTTCCCGGGCACCATCTTACTGAGCCTAGGTCCGCCTCTGCTTATTTTACGCTCTTTATGTTACCCATAGAATTCATTCCAAACCTACCCCATAACTCATGCCATCTACTCTTTTCACACAAAAAATGTGACATCAATCATCCAATATAGAAAATGTAAAAAAAATGTTGAAATTATAACTTGGCCTGGAAATACTTCAAGGACTGATAGTGTCACTTTTATATTTTCAAGATAAAGCTATTGGTACTTTGGGAGCTAAATGAAAGAGTTGAAGAGTTGAAGGACTGAAGTTGTCAAGGTGAAAGTGTTGTCGGTGAAAGGAGTATATAAGCCTCAAGTCAAGAGTCAAAGCTCATAACTCAATATCCGTTTTCTCTCTCATTGCTCTCAAAGTTCTCACAGAAAACCCTAGTTTGTATATTGCTTGATCTGATCATCTTGATCAGTTCTGCTGTTGTTGATTGTTACTTGATTGAAATCAAGTTGTATTGTTGATTGATTCTTGAAGCTGATTGAGATCAGTTGTGATTTTGGTTCTGAGATTAATAATAAGTTGTTTTTTACTATTAAATCGTGTTTTCTTACAAAAAAAAAAAAAAAAAAAAAAAAAAAAAAAAAAAAAAGAAAAAAAAAAGCATAATATTATTTTTATCTATTGGTATAAAAGACCATAAAAAGATTAATCTAAATTATTGTATTAAAAAGTGAAAAATTGAAACATTTTAATAACGTGGAAAATGTAAACCACCGTCAAGTTATCCTAGTGGTCATATATCTTAACCTCATATAGTCACTAATTACATATCTTGAGGTTCGCTATAAAAAGTTAAAATGCAAATGACAAAAAAAAGATAGAAATTGATACTTTTTGTGATTGTATGTAGCTAACTATTTTTTTTTCTTATTGTGTGTACTGAACTTTCAAATTTCGATCATTGTGTGTATTTTGTGACCATTTCACCCTTACTTTTTTCAAATTTCGAAGGATAAAATGGTCATTTTACATGGCAGAATAGTCACAAAATACACACGATGATCGAAATTTGAAAGTTCATTACACACAATAAGAAAAAAATAGTTGGCTACACTAAATCACAAAAAGTGTCAAGTTCGATGCATTTTTTTATCATTTGCCCAAAGTTAAAAAACGTTACTTTAACTGAACCATGTACGTTTGAGTTAAAGAGTCGAAATCACCAACTAACCTTTGGGTACGTTTGGTTTGTTAATGGTGTAGGATTTGAATTTGTATTAAAATTAATGATGGAGAGAGAAAAATTAAATGTTATAGATATTTATTTTATGTAAAAGATTTTATAAAAAAATATTATTTTATAATGTAATAATTATGAAGAGAGAGATAGAGCATAAAATGGGGCAAATGACACAAAAATGCACTCAACTTAGTGTTTGTTTCCAATCAAGGTACTCTACTTTTTTTCTTGCACATAAAGGCGACCAACTTTTTTTTTTCCAGCCGATTTAGGTTTTTTATCAACTTCCGTTAACCCACTAACGACCATTTCGTTAGTAAATTACATGTTTGGTCCTTGAGTTTGTATCATCATTTCACCTACACCTCTGCCACCATCGTCCACTTCTACCACCAGCAGCCACCACCACTACCCACCACCACCACCCACCACTACCCGCCGCCGCCGCCACCATCACTACCCTCCACCACCACTACTAACCGCCGCCACCATCACCAGCCGCCACCACTACCCACCACCACCACCGTCCGCCACCACCACCATCAAACTCCTCAACCACCATCATTCACTACCTCCACCACCATCGTCTGCCACCATCACCACCAACATCAGCCACCACCTCCACCACCACCACCACCGTCTGCCACCATTACCACCAACTGCTGCCACCACCAAGGTGGTGGAGGTGGTGGGTGATGGTGGCGGCGGGGGTTGGTGCTAGTGGTGGATGATGGTGGTGGTGGCGGTTGGTGGTGGTGTTGGCAGACGGTGGTGGTGTTGGCGGATGGTGGTGGTGGATGGTGGTGATGGCGGTGGTTAGTGGTGGTGAAGGTGGTGGCGGTGGCGGACGGTGGTGGTGGATGGTGGTGGTGGTGGTGGCTGCTGGTGGTGGTGGACGATGGTGGTAGAGGTGGCAGATGGTGGTGGTGAAATGACTATACAAACTCAAAGACCAAACATGTACTTTATTAACGAAATGGTCGTTAGTGGGTTAACGGAAGTTAGTAAAAAAACTAAATCGGCTGAAAAAAAGTTAGCCGCCTTTATGTTCAAGAAAAAAAGTAGACTACCTTGATTGAAAACAGACCTTAAGTTGCATGCCTTTTTGTGCCATTTGCTCGCATAAAATGTGTCACCCAAATGAAAATAAAATGAATCCTACCTTACTCTAGGCTATGTTTGGTGAAGGGCTTATAGGGGCTTGGGCTTTTAAAGTAAGTCGGCTTATAAAATAAGCCTCGTTTGTCACACAGACTTATGGAGGCTTATGCCTTATAAAATAAGTCCAAGTCCATAGAAAGGGGCTTATAGAGGCTCATGACTAGTTAAATTACTTAAATACCTTTAAAAATATAATGAATTATTACGTAAAAGTTGAAAATATATGTGAATTTAATTTGATGTATTTTTACGTGATTTTACATTAATAAGCTCCAACTAATTCGCCAAACAGCTTTACAAAAATATAAACTTCAGCTTGCGGCTTATATAAGCCCCATCCCTAGCTCTAGCTCAAGCCCCAGCCTCAGCCCATTGCGCCAAACATACTGTTGATATAAATAATGCCTAAACACGTTATTAATATTTTTCGATATCTCTACGTTTTGATAATCACAAAATGTAAAATCATTAAACGAAAGATTATGACGTAAACAAGTATTTAGTTGTAAATATCTATTTTAACAACTCAATCACTTAAGGTATGAATAAACAAATGTGTTAGTGCAAGCAGTCTCGTTGGGGAGATTGCTAGTGCAAGCAATCTCGTTTGTTTTGATTGATGACAAACATGTAACTTGATACATAATGTAAAATGTACAAGTTACTTGTAATCTTATCTTGTCTCAACATACATTCAACATCTCTCGAGTCCTCGTATGATACAACACAGGTTCGTACATGTTTGTTATGTGGCATTATGATCAAACCCTTAACAAACCATTTAGAATGTTTAAAATACGGTTAGGTAATTAAGTATTTTAAAAAGGCTAATCATTCTACTTAGAACCTCATTTTATATGATCACTAGGATACACATAAACATTACAAAGTTCACTAGGAATAACATATACAAGTTTACATGTTTATTTCTTAAAATGGAAACTTTATTAGTTAAATAATACCATGACATCATGCCAACATCACATATGATATCTTAGGTAGATTGTGTAATATCTTGTTTAGATTTACAAGTTACAAAGTTGACATTTGTGGATCTTGGAAGATTTGGAAAGATACACAAAGATATCTTAGCTGTCATACCCACGGATCCAAACGTTAACAAGCACGGATCCCTTTTATGGGATCCGCCGGATCCGTGGGATGATTTTCTTGTTTTCCTATAATTAGTTACACATGGTTTTAGTTGTATACATGGTTCTAGTCTTACACATAGTTTTAGTTTACACATGGTTTTAGTTTACACATGGTTTTAGTTGTAGACATGGTTTTAGTTTTACTATAAATACTTGCCCATTGTTACCCATTGGAAGCATCCATCTAAGAACACATATTTCCTTTACCCTTTGCACTCACTTAGATCAGTAGCAAACCATGTAGATTCATAGATTAATCACCCTTTACATAATGATCATAATGTTACTAACTTTCATTATGTTGTAAGCATACATTGTTAATGATCCTGTGAAGCAAGCTCAAGATCATGAGACACCATCCATAGCATACTTCATGATCCACCAAGAAGATCTTAGTTGCATACATGAAGATCCATCACAACAAGTTTAGGGAGCTTGTGATCTTCATACATTGAAGGCTTCCGATCAATGGAAGTTCATATAGAGTAGGCATTCATATCCATGATACACTTATGTCATGGATCATTGTTGTAACCATCATTGTATCATTTAGATCAGTAGAGTGAGGTTAGTATTTTAGTCCTTAAAATACAAAGAGTAACGGGAGTGGTTGTACCCTTGGTAAAGAACTCGACATCTAGCTTAGTGTCGGTAATTGTATAAGCGACGATGGGAGTGGTTGTACCCTTGTAAAGAACCCGGTGTTTAGCTTAGTACCGGAAAAGGAAGTAAGCGACGTGTAAAGGTTTTCTCCGCCTAAGAAAGGGAGCTTGTTGATCTAGTGAAGTAACTCTCGAGTTGGGTACTCGAGGAGTGGAGTAGGGCGGAGAGGAGCTCCGTGACCGAACCACTATAAATCATCGTGTTCGGTTTGCATTTCCTTTTACTTATATCTTTACTTTTATGTTTGCATTATGTGATTGCTTGTGTTGTGATTAGTTGATAATACTTGTGTGATAACTTGGTAGACATAAACTACAACAGACAGTGTTCATATTAGAACTAGCCAAAGTGGAAATTTGATACAACAAGTTTTAAGTATTAAAACGGTAAACGTATTCACCCCCCCCCCCCTCTACGTTTTCACAAAATGCTTAATGCATTATATGATCAAAGGAACATTTTCTTAATCACTTGATTTTTTATAAAATGACACAAACATTTTATATCTTTTAGAAAATCATTTTTGGTATTAAATAAAAATGTTTAATCCATTATAAATTTATGAATTCAAATTTTCAATCAAAAATGGCAAAAATGTTACAGAAAAATCTTTCCCACAAAAAGACAAAGCTGGGCAACGGATATAAGGGGCCGCCCCCTTAATTACCTAGGCGGCCCCCTAATTAAGGGGACCGCCCCGCTCCTCCAGCTGTCAATTTTTGCCTATAAATACTGGACTAATCCTGGACTTTTTCCTCACCTTTTGCACCCCAAACCTTCTGTTCTAAATCTCTTCTCATCTTTCTAAATCCTTTCTAAATCCTTTGATCATATATTCTTAAGCATTGGTTTCTAAGTGATCCAAGCTTCTATCATCCAAGTGCAAAAGAAGAATACTCCTTCAACAACTAGAGAAGAAGTATTATAGTTTAATTCATATTATTGTGTAGTTGTGTAAAGTATTTGATAAGGTGTTGTGTAGTTGTAATTAGTAGATCAAAGTGTAAGTAAGTAGTGGTGTTGTAAAGAAGTAGTGTAGAAGTTGTGAAGCCGTCGTGTAGAAGTTGTGAAGCCGTCGTGAAGAAGTTGTGAATAAGTCGTGAAGAAGTCGTGTAGAAGTTGTGAGATTGGTTCTAGCTACGATTAGGACCCGACATCTAGCTTTGTGTCGTTAAACCGGTGTAAGCTAAAGTTGTGTAAGGTTTTCTCCGCCATAAGGGAGTTTGTTGACATAGTGAAGAGAAATCTCGAGTAGGTGACTCGAGGAGTGGAGTAGGGCAAGGAAGGTGTCCTTGTAGCCGAACCACTATAAATCCTTGTGTTGTGGTTTGATATTTCCATCTCTATCTTTCATTTCATTTCATTTACTTTACTTGCATTGTTTATTTACATTTACTTATATTTGTTCATATTGTTCAAGGGTTGAATTCACATAAGATCGAATCAAAGTTTTAACAAGTAAACAAAGGTTTTCACAATAAAATTAAAAAGACGTAAAACTATTCAACCCCCCCCCCCCTTCTAGTTTTCCACAATTGGTATCAAGAGCCACGTCAAACAAGATTTTTAAAATAAATTGTATTTTAAAACTTGAAACGATCTATGGAATCCGAAAAATATTTAGAAGGACAATCTATGCAAAGACCACCACTATTTGAAAGTGATGGATTTCTTTATTGGAAAAAATCGATTCGAAACTTATGTGAAATCAAAAGATCTAGATCTTTGGCATGTTATTACTAATGGTGATTTTTTACCTATTCAAAATAATCCAGAAACTAAAAAGGATGAAATAGTACCTTTTGAAAAACAAAATGATGATTTAAAAAGAAAACTTGCTAAAAATAATGAAGCAAAAATGGTCATTTATAGTGCGTTACTGCGTAAAGAATACGAAAGAATCTTTATGTGTGAAACCGCAAAAGAAATTTGGAACTCTTTACTAATAACTCACCAAGGTAATAGTCAAGTCAAAGATAATAAAATAGATCTTCTTGTTCAACAATATGAACAATTTATGATTCCGGAAGAGGAATCAATTGATAATGCTTTTGCTAGGTTTAACACTATCATCACAAGTTTAAAAGCACTTGATGAGAGTTTTTCTAGTAAGAATTTTGTTAGGAAATTTCTTAGGGCTCTTCATCCAAAATGGCGGGCAAAAGTTACGGCGATTGAAGAATCGAAGAACTTGTCAACTCTTCAACTTGACGAGTTGATCGGCAACTTGAAAGTCTACGAAGTAATAATAAAGAAAGACTCCGAGATGGTCAAAGGAAAAAGAGAGCAAAGCAAGTCAATTGCGTTGAAAGCTAGGAAAGAATCTAGTGACGAGGATAACTCAACCTCCGAAAGTGATGACGAAGAATATGCCATGGCCGTAAGAGACTTCAAGAAATTCTTCGAAAGACGGGGAAGATTCGTTAGACAACCACATGACGAAAGAAAGGCATTCCAAAGAAATAAAGATGACAAAACTAGCAAGAGCGAGAGGAAGTGCTTTAAATGCGGTGATCCAAATCACCTCATCGGAAGATGTCCAATGATGTCAAAGGAGCAAAATCAAAAGGCATTCATTGGAGGAGCTTGGAGTGATAGTGATGAAGATGAGAAAGAAACCACAAAGGAGGAGAAGTGTCTTATGGCTAACACATCAAGTGAGGTACATTCCGAAACCGAATACTTTAGTGATGAAAATTTATCATTAGACGAAAAAGACTTAGATAGTGAATATAATAGATTATGCAAATTAGGTCAAAAAATAATGACTAAAAACAAATCACTAAAACGCATAAATAACCAACTAGAAAACGAAATACTTGAATTAAAAATTAAAGGGATAATTACTAAAATAGCCCAAAACCCAAATGGGATATTTCTACCCCGGTTGCCCTGGGCAATGCCCCCAGTTGCCCAAAAAAGGGCGATTGTTGCCCAAAAAATACACTGGAAATACTTCGGTTGCCCCAAAAAATGCCGGTTGCCCTGGGCAACACAATTATTTTTGGATTTCGGGTTAGATAGGGAACCGCCCATTTGTGTTTGGGCTATTTTGGTAATTATCCCTAAATTAAACTACACCATTTAGAAAAGGGTAAAGAAGTTTTTGTAGAGTGTAGAACATGTCAAGATTTTAAAAATGAAAACGAAAAACTTAAGGAAGAAATTTGCAAACTCAACAAATTTGAAAATAGTAGTAATTCACTTAAGAAAATAATTAGTGTCCAAAGAATATCAGGAGATAAAACCGGGTTAGGATTTAATTCAACTGAGGCTTCAACTAGTGAAACTAAAAATGTAAAGTTTGAATGTGAATCTAGTAAGCAAAAATCTTTGAAGTCAAAACCTAAATACATACTTATGAAAGATAGAAAAATACCCATTGCTAGCAATGAGGAAGTAAAGATTTTCTACAAACCATCTTTAAAAACCGAAGTAGGATATTTTAAACCAAAGTTAAGGTAAAAAACACCTCCTCCTAGAAGACCACTTAGTCCTCACCCTCGGCCTAAAACTCCTCAACCTAGAAGAAACCAAAATAGACAAAACCTCCATAATAATAATCACCCAATGTGGAATTATTCAAATCCACCAAGTTTCAATCATTGGGGAATACTTCCACCATATATGCATCCTAGTCAATTGCAAACCATGTTTGGTCCAAACAACTATGGACCAATTAGACAATGGGGACCAAGTGGCTAAATTGTCAACTCATCGGAAAATTCGGTATCTCATCTATGATTGGCTTCTATAAGTCAATACAAACGCTTTAAAGTGCTTGAAGACTATTTATTGAAGACTAAAAGGTACGCCTCTCTTTCATGCTCTCTACTAGATTATATGCTTAGATTAATGAACTAGCTAACTGCATGCCCCCATTAGTCTAAAATGCTTAGTTTAGTTAATACTTATGTGCTTGATAGTGTGTAATCCTTTTATATATATATATATATATATATATATATATATATATATATATATATATATATATATATATATATATATATATATATATATATATATATATATATATATATATATATATGTATGTATAGTAATATTAGTATATAATATAAGTATATATATCATCTCACAACCTAGATACGTCATTAGTTGATTATCTAGAACTAAAAGAAATTGTTCGTTCTTGAACCTTTTCTTCCCCCCTTGGCTTTCTTGAACTCTAACGTTCAACATGAAAATCTTCTATGTCCACTATCACAAAACTCATGGTGATGAAGAGAAGTGAGTTGAGTGGATCAACATAGAAGTAGAATTTGAACCTTCGCGCGAGAAAACTATGGATGAAACAAACTCCCATCGCCGTTAGCATTCATCTCCGTCATTACCTCATCATCTCTCGACACCATTCAATAGTCCACTTTAACACATAATATATATATATATATATATATATATATATATATATATATATATATATATATATATATATATATATATATATATATATATATATATATATACACACATTCCCTCTCATTCCTCAAACTCTTTGTCGACTTGACGTCTTGATCATTTTATCCAAAATTGTCAAGATAATTTTTTTTAACGTAATGTTAATAAAATATGTCAAGTATTCCCTCCTCGTGCCAATACACTCGAACGTATTTTTGATATATGATAAATCTAATTATATACATATAAATATTTTTCTGTCAGAAACAAATTCGCAAAATTCCAAATTTTTGGTAGGCGGCCCCCTTAATGTTTAAGGGGACCGGCTTGTTATCGAGGGCGGTCCCCTTAATGTTTAAGGGGACCGGCCATCTGATGCTCCAAAAACGATTTTCCTTCTTGAATAATTTGCCAAACACTCCATTTCTCAAACACTCCACTCCCTCTACCTGCTGTGAACGAAAAACACCATCCCGAAACCACCAAAATCAATTACCAAATCACCAATTCGGGCTTAATTCGCAAAGGGCAAACACTTACAACTCGATTAAAACATATATTGTAAGTTTTCCAACACACATTTTGTCTAATTTCATCCAATTTTGAGTCTAATCATAATTAGGTATTTTATTCAAAATTTTCAAACTCGAATTTTATTAAAATTAAGTATAGGATTTTCATAACCAAATGCTCCCCATAGGATTAGAATGCGTAATTAACCTAGAAACTAATTAATCAAAAACCCTCATGCCAAAATTTTGAAAAACCAAACACTCTCATTCAAATTGTTGAAACATGCCATAAACACTTGTTAAAACTAACCACATTATATTATCACAACTCTTTATTCCTAAAAATATATTTTTCGAATCATGAAAAATGCTTTTATTAAACATAAGAGGGTGTTTGGATTAGGTCATAAAGTCGTCGAAATTAAGTAGAAATTAATTTCACAACAAATTGTCAAGTTTATAAACATGCAACTAGTGATTTCGAGTCATCAAGATACATAATTCATATGTATATTGAGATACTAGTCGTTATTTTTCTAGTAAAGGGAGCGTTTGGCATAACAAATTGAAAAGTATTTTTGAGTCAAAATCTACGTTTTCATCTTTTCAATAAGTTACTTAACATAGTTACTCGTAAGAAATAGCTAGACATACAATCTAATGTTCGTCTAGCCACATTTCAAAGTGGCTTATGATGTATAAAGGAGCGTTTGGATGTTTTTGGTTCTTTATCAAAATATCTCTATAACTACTCCTTAACATCATAAAATACATTTTAAGCGAGTTAAAAATTAAAACTAAGGAACATTGCAAACTACTTCTTAGGATTAAACTTTTAGAGTCGAAGTATGTTTGCGTTCCACATGAGTTGTATATACGACATATGCATTTTTTTTCTTAATCTTATTTTCTTGTTGTTATCTTGTTTAGGTGAAAATGCCTAAAGCCACGGTTGGTGATGTTTCCAAAACCAAACAATACATTCCAAAAGTCTCCACTACTCCCGGCATATCTCCCGTCATTGCATGTTTCTATCGTACCATTGAAAATAGAAACATTCATGAGGGAAGAGTTGTTGATCCATCCTTCTATCAATCCGACAATATCAAACGAATGTTCACCAATGTTCGTCTCGATTGTCTTTTCAAAATCAATGAGCCCATCATTCCTCGTTTCGTTCTTGACTTCTATAGCCAAGTTACGGTGCAAACCGATGACTATGGTTATATCCTTATCTCTTTCATGATCCAAAACGAATTCATCACTCTCACTCTTGCTCAATTTGGTCAAATCCTCAAAATCCCCCACAATGGTCAAGCCGTCTTTTCAAATGAATGGGATCTTTCTTCTCTTGAACAACATCGACCTCAGGATGGTCCATACTATTCTGAGATTCCAACTCCTGACGACATTCGTCGACTTCTTGAGCTAGAACGTGGTACGACTAGCAGAAGAATCAAGTCGAAAAATGTCGACATTCATGCAAACCAAATCCTCCTAAAAGAGTTAAGCCCCGACATGAAGCATTGGGAAGAACTCATTCGCGAGAATGTGTTTGGTACCGGTGGTCACCGTGATCATCTCACGGCGAGCATCGCTCACATGTTGTATTGTGTTGTTGCGGAAGAACAATACAATTTGGCTTATCTCTTTGTTCATCGTATCATCTCCGCCAAAAACACTCCAAATGCCAATATTCCCTATGGTATGTTCCTCACTCGACTTTATCATCATGTCATGGAACATTACCCACATCTTGAGAGTAATATCTATGAGTTCGTTCAACCGGTCTTGCGTCCTCTTGTTCGTATCCAACCTCGTCGATCTCGAAGTGACAAGGGCAAATCTCGTAGCTCTATATCACTCGCACCTCGTGGTTCTACATCTCATCGGGCAAATCTCGTAGCTTTACTCTGGACGGCGTCATGCCTTGGCAAGAAAAGTTGGACGTGAAATTTACTCATGACGGGCCAGTGAAAATAGCATGTGAATTCTGACGGCGTCACGCTTTAACTTGATCGAGGGCGTCACGGCTTAAATCATAAGGGGACGGCGTCACGTTCATGGTTAGACGGCGTCAAGCCTTGATAAGCCAGAATGGATTTTTGAAGAGCTAAAGAGGGACGGCGTCAAGAAGGTCATCCGGGAACCCTAAAAGCGGCGAGGTGACGGCGTCACACTCCATAAGGTGACGCCGTCAGATCCAAAAATCTATATATAGTTTTCTAATTTTTTGTCATTAGAGAGAGCTTAGTGTGTGGAATTTTGGGAGAAAACCCTAAGACGATTTTAGCTACTTTTTCAGGGCTTTTTGCCTTGAGATCTTCCATGTTTCATTGAAAGATAAGTTATCAATTAATCATTCAATATGTCTATGTGTTGTTTGATTCTATCTTATTCTTGTCTTTTGTTTAACATGTTAGGCTAAATTTATCTTGTGTTTGCTTAGATCTAATGAAACCTAGCTATTGATTATTGGTTGTTAGTGTGTTGTTAGTTGTATTGGATGATTGTTTATCTATGTTAGGCTTAAGAAAACTGGCTAACTTCCTATTCGGTAACTTGCTTGAACGTCTTAAGAAACATGAACCAAACGCGTACTAAAGGTTTTTATGGTTGTATTTAATGCACAAGCGAATTCTAGTGATCCCATGTTAGGAGCTTCCTAGCCGGCTCGACATAGGAGTGAAGTAGGAGCTTGTAGAGTTGGGGAAGTAAGTACGCCACCCACGAATGGTATTAAGGAATACACCCGTCATCCACGCAACTAATACACACTAATTAACCGGTAAAAGATAGTTAGGGAGTAAGGAAATCTAAGTAAACACATTTCTCTACACACAAGTTTCTCACCACATTTTATTTTCAGTTATTTATTTTATTTGCATTCGTAGTAATTTGGGTTAGTTGACTAGCAACTAATTCCGCCCACTCCTTCAAAACCGAGATTTTACTTGCTTTCATAAAAAAATATAAAAACATAAAAAAGAATCTTCCTCAACCCTTAGACCTAATTAGAGTAGCCTTTCATACCTAACGAACACTATTCCCTGTGGAGAACGATCAATCCCCCGTACTTACCACTACACTATACTACATCGGTCAGGTACACTGCCTGGTGGGGTTGTAAGCCTCTTGAGATCCCTCGAGAGGTAAAACCTGTTGTAAGGTTACAAAACCACGCAATCAAGTTTTTGGCGCCGCTGCCGGGGAATAGTTATTGTTTAGGTTGAATTTTTATTTTTATAGGTCTACTCACTAGATTCCTTTCTAGCGAGATTTTTATTTTATTTTTCTAAGTTTTCTTTAGTCTATCTATTTTCTTCGTGCTTCTGTTCGTATAAGATTTTCATTGACTATTCAGTTTGCCATTATGGAGAACGCGAATCCACCATACCACCAACCACGTAATTCACCCACTCCATATGAAATCTTGATGTTTAAACAACATAAAGATGAACCTCTCTATGATGCATGGACTCGTTTTAAATATTTACTCCAAAAAGTCCCTCATCATAACTTCGATTTTTGGTCCCTAACTCAAATCTTTTACAATCATGTCGACCGACATGCCCAAAGGGACATTTACCATATTGCCGGCAGGGATATTAGGGAATTAAGTGCTGAGAAAGCATGGGAAGCTATTGAGAATTGTGCCCAATATTATTATATGGTAGACAACCCAACAAACATTAATACAAGTCAATTGACCACAAATTTCAAGGATCATGAAACAAGTTTGTTTGGGGATGAGGGTAGAGTTGAGCCACCTAGCTGCATGTCATGGTTAGGCACTACCATAATACAGGGTGAACACTTAGGTGATCTTGATGTGATGGAGGATCTAGCCGAGCATGATCACATTGATCAAAAAGACCTAGGTTTTATGATCGATGACGATGAATCTCAAGAAACACATGATGAATCTTTTGGGCAATTTGAATATAGCAGTCAGAATATTGAGGATGATCCTTATGATTCGGATATAGAAGTTGAGATGCCTAGAGAAGCACTTGAGATACTTGGTAAAATGTTAGGGTTAGATCCTACTAAAACACATGATGAGGATATAGGTGATCTTGACATAAGGAATGATGAGGTAAGTAACATAAGCCCACCAAGTACCCCACAAGTCCTACCATCATTTGAGGCATACACACCACCGGTGACTTACCCGGAAGAAGTAGAAGAGACTATAGGAACCCCAATAGAGGTAGAGCCCTTGGACCAAACACAACTAGAAGAAATAGGTTTGAATGCTTTTAGTGATCACAACCTTTCTTTTAGTTCTATGGAAGTTCCTAGTTTTGATGAACCGGAGCCTCAACCAAAACCGTTACCTAATCTTCCATCCTTAGATGTGAATTTAGGAATTGAATTAGGTCCCGATCAACCCATCAAACCATGTAGTCCGGGTAATGTTAAGATTAAGGTAGTAGACTCTAGGCCTTGTAGAGAGGAAGCTAATATAGGAGTGAACCATGACCTTACATACTTACATCACCCATTCATGATTGATCATAAGAAACATTATGGGTTTAAACCGGGTTTATTAGGTCAAGATAGATGCCCAACTAGGAGTCTCTCGAAGTTGATAGAAGATGATCCCTTTCTAGGAGAAAACTTCAATTCACCCATTGACCCAATTGAACTAAGTGAGGTTATGATGATTGGATCCCGCGTCTTTGAGCATATAATTCATCCAACACTCTTTCCTCACGCGGCATACTTCCACCAAGATGGTGTGTATCGCTACTATCACCCGCACTTAATCCTAAGTGTAGGAAAAACCTCTCCTTTATCCGTTAAATAAGGGTAGAGTCAGGCTCGTGACTCAAACAAAAACAAGCGCTTCTTGGGAGGCAACCCAAGTTTTATTTGCTTTGTGTGTTTATTTATTTGTTTGTTTGATTTTATTTGTTTCCGTATGTATGTTTAAGTTTTATTATTATTGATTCATGTTAAAAACTAATTTGTGAAAATGCTTTATTTTGTTTTTAACTTCGTCTTAACTACATATAAAGGTATTTTGCAAAAGTTAAGTGTAAGGGAAATCCAAATCGGTTTATTAGAACACAAATGAACATGAATCGTAATAATATTAAATTAACATACATATTCGTATTTGTTTGAGTCAAATGCTTGTATCGAGTCATAATGATGTTTTGCAGGATTTCCAGGAAGTAAGGTAAAGGTTTTTCTAGAAATTTTCCGGAAACTTAAAATGAGAATTTTTGCAGGTCATTTCTGACGGCGTCAGGGTTTATAACCTGACGGCGTCAGATTTAATTTTCAGAAATTTTTGAAAGTTTTGTTTTTAAAAAAAAGTTTTTATTAAATCTCCAACTTATAATCTCCAGGAATCTGCAAAATTATCATTCCACAAGCATTATATCCTTATATATAGATTTATCCCGCCGATGTTATGCAGGTTTTCGTGTTTGTTTTCTCAGGTTTAACAGGTTATTTTGGACAAGGAAATGTTTTGAATCAAGCTTATGGCGATGCATTAGTCATGGAGCTTCAACATTACTTTGGAAGAAGATCTAACCGTGTTACTTCATTATCCACCGAGCGAATCAGGGGAGTATTTGATTTCATTCTTTTACTTTATGCTTTTACATCTTGTTATTTGAACATTGGGGACAATGTTCATCTTAAGTGTAAGGGGAGGGTAAAAGTACGATTAGAGAATGCTATTACGCTTGATTTTTGTTTGTTTAATAGTAGATGTGTAATAAAACTGAGAGAAATACTTGTTAAGGTAATTTTAGTGCCAAATTTAAAATTTTTTACAACATATAGGAGTGAAACTTTGATCTTAATGAGCGTCTCACGGATAGGAGTTATATGACTAGCACAAAAACCGTACCACTAAAAAAATTTTCCACCCCAAATATGTGAGGTTCGCCCCTAGAATTGGTAGGAAAAGCATTTATGCTATGATGTGTGTACCGGTAGCACTTAGATTCTAGAACTTGCGTTAGGACCATTCCGAGGCCACAAGTGAGACTACATTCGTGTAGTTAGATTTACTACATGATAAGAGGCATTAGGATTAACCCATTGTTTTACACCTGTGTTTTTGTTATAATTACTTTGGCTACATTGGTCAAGTAATTCTCCCACACCCTTTGCGTTGTACTCATTTTTAGTACACGATACCCCTAGTACACCCCTCAGAGCCTATCTTTTCGTTTCGACCTTTAAGCATTTTACTTAAAGGAAGAATTTGTTTACACCCCACTAAAATGTACACCCAAATCGCCTTAGCCTACCTTGTATGCACTCATTTTTAGTGCATTATTGTGACAACATTTGTTTAAACCCAAGTTAATTATCTAGTTGATTACATGGTTGCTAAGTCGAGTCATATCCTTGTACATATTGTTTTGGGACGATTGGAACTCATGGGTAAAGTACTAGTGTAATGGAGTAATGGGGATGAACATCATTTATTACCCCCATTTGTGCTAAATGTTTTAAAAGTACTCCAAGTGTTTTAATTATCTTAATTCGAGTCATTAGATTAGTATTTGTAAAGTTATGTAAAGATTCAAGTGTAAGGGGAATGCAATGCCCCTATGATGTATTATTTTGGATGGTAGGGCAAAAGTGTATGAAAAAAAAAAAAAAAAAAAAAAAAAAATCAAGAAAAAACACAAAAAAATGAGAAAATGAAAAATAGAAAAAACATACGGACTACCATCCCGTTTCATTTTATGTTTGTTTTATATTTTTGTTATTTTGTTATTTCGTTTCTAGCTTAAGATTGAGTCGAGTCTTGGCTTAGCAACATTGTATAGTACATGTAATTGATCAAGATTTTTAACTCGCCACCAGTAAAATATCCTTTATCCAACAAAACCGTGTTTTCCTTTTCCCTACACCTAACGTTATAACCCATTTAAAAGCCCTCTTTGATAGTTTATCTTGGGTGCTTACGCCTAGTGGAGGAGGTTTTCGATCCTTTCCCAAGCCTATGGTAATCTATTTGCTATGACAGGTAGTGAGAGATATTATCCGTTTTCATTTATGAGATTTATTTTGATGACACTTGAGAGATGTGAGTATCTAAACACTACTTGTGAGGTGCTAGTTTATAATCTCCGTGCTTATTATGATTAAAGTGGAACGATTATTTGTTGTAATTACTTTTATGTTAGCATTAAATGACCCCTAACTTGTATTTTGATTAGAATAAAAGCGCATTTGCTTGAGGACAAGCAAATCTCAAGTGTAAGGGTATTTGATGAAGCGAAAAGTGTACCGCTTTTAAGGGGTCATTTAAGCCTTAAATCGTATTTATTTGATCAAATATTGCCCTAAATCGTTCCTTTTGTCATTTTAGGTACTTTTGAGGAGAAATCTGGAAAAGGAGGCATTTTGGACGTTTTTGGAGCATTAAAGTGAAGAAAACGGCAAAGTCTCAAAAATCGGCTAAAAGTTACTCTTGACGGCGTCAGACTTTACTCTGGACGGCGTCATGCCTTGGCAAGAAAAGTTGGACGTGAAATTTACTCATGACGGGCCAGTGAAAATAGCATGTGAATTCTGACGGCGTCACGCTTTAACTTGATCGAGGGCGTCACGGCTTAAATCATAAGGGGACGGCGTCACGTTCATGGTTAGACGGCGTCAAGCCTTGATAAGCCAGAATGGATTTTTGAAGAGCTAAAGAGGGACGGCGTCAAGAAGGTCATCCGGGAACCCTAAAAGCGGCGAGGTGACGGCGTCACACTCCATAAGGTGACGCCGTCAGATCCAAAAATCTATATATAGTTTTCTAATTTTTTGTCATTAGAGAGAGCTTAGTGTGTGGAATTTTGGGAGAAAACCCTAAGACGATTTTAGCTACTTTTTCAGGGCTTTTTGCCTTGAGATCTTCCATGTTTCATTGAAAGATAAGTTATCAATTAATCATTCAATATGTCTATGTGTTGTTTGATTCTATCTTATTCTTGTCTTTTGTTTAACATGTTAGGCTAAATTTATCTTGTGTTTGCTTAGATCTAATGAAACCTAGCTATTGATTATTGGTTGTTAGTGTGTTGTTAGTTGTATTGGATGATTGTTTATCTATGTTAGGCTTAAGAAAACTGGCTAACTTCCTATTCGGTAACTTGCTTGAACGTCTTAAGAAACATGAACCAAACGCGTACTAAAGGTTTTTATGGTTGTATTTAATGCACAAGCGAATTCTAGTGATCCCATGTTAGGAGCTTCCTAGCCGGCTCGACATAGGAGTGAAGTAGGAGCTTGTAGAGTTGGGGAAGTAAGTACGCCACCCCACGAATGGTATTAAGGAATACACCCGTCATCCACGCAACTAATACACACTAATTAACCGGTAAAAGATAGTTAGGGAGTAAGGAAATCTAAGTAAACACATTTCTCTACACACAAGTTTCTCACCACATTTTATTTTCAGTTATTTATTTTATTTGCATTCGTAGTAATTTGGGTTAGTTGACTAGCAACTAATTCCGCCCACTCCTTCAAAACCGAGATTTTACTTGCTTTCATAAAAAAATATAAAAACATAAAAAAGAATCTTCCTCAACCCTTAGACCTAATTAGAGTAGCCTTTCATACCTAACGAACACTATTCCCTGTGGAGAACGATCAATCCCCCGTACTTACCACTACACTATACTACATCGGTCAGGTACACTGCCTGGTGGGGTTGTAAGCCTCTTGAGATCCCTCGAGAGGTAAAACCTGTTGTAAGGTTACAAAACCACGCAATCATCAACACTACTCAACAAATGCATCAGGAGGTTCGAGGTGGATTCAAGTCAATAGGAAAAGTTTTCAGGAAGATACTTGGGAAGAAGAAATAGATATGTTTGGTGTAGGTTTAGTTGAACATTGATGTTATTAGACAATTAGGTGTGGTGGTATTGATCCGATATATTCGGATATACTGGACATTTATTTTGTTATTTTCTTATATCTTGGATTATGTTAGGAGTTTAACTATTATCATGTTAGGACCTTACTACTAGTTTCTTTAATATGATATGCTTATAATATGCTTATGATAGTTTACATGTTTGCATGATTACTTAATATGTTTTTGTTACTATTTGATCATTCCTAGTGTATATGTTCCAAATAGAGCTTGCTGCAAATACAACTTAAAAATTGACCCTTTTCTGGAAATTTTTCATTTTTGGTCGCTTGGTAAACACAAGATGGGCGGCCCCTTTAATTTTACTAGGCGGTCCCCTTAATATTTAAGGGGGCCGACAAACAATTAAGGGGACCGGCCATCTGAACAGTAAATTTTACTGTTTCCTTTTGCATCTTGTGACCCCTTTTTCTCTAGTCCCAACTACCATTTCTCTAAATAACCCAACCGATCTTGGAATATTACTACAAAACTTCAAAACCTTACCCAAACCAACCATATTTTCATATTATAAATTCCCTCCAAATGATAACTCCTCATTCCATCACTCTTCACCTCCATCAAACACCATCCTAATCCACTATGTTATCACCAAAAACCTCCATCTCTAAGACTTCAAAGAAACAAAAGATTGTCATCATACCCCCTAAACAACTCTTCATTGATCTAACTCAAGAAGAATACACAACTCCATCACCACCACCTCAATGCTCATCTCCTAGTGCACCCAATGCACCATCCAAAACACCTTCCACTCATGGCACATCCTCTTCTTCCATACCTTCATCCTTATCCATCAATGACTACATAAACACACACTTATCCTCACCACAAATGGCACCACCACCAAAAGCATCACCACTACCTCCCACTCAAGAACCTCCATCCACCGAACTTGCTATTTCCCTTTCACCAATCACACCTCTTGATGCTCATTTCTCATCCTCACCAATCACACCACCATTCTTTGTCAATCTCGTACCTTGGAGTTTACTTGAAGCTCATGGAGATACTTGCCTTTGTTGTATCCACAACCGAACCATCATCTTTGGTCTTAGAGATGAAATACAATACATGTTTTCATGCATTGAACACATGCTAACCAATCCACCTCCACCACTACCTCCACCATCTTCACCTATTTCACCACCACCTCCTCCATTTTCTCCAAACTAAGCATATGCAATGCTTAACCAATAATAATTTTTCCACCATTTTGTTTGCAAGCTCTATGAAGGCTCATGTACTCTTTGGATGATTATGTAGCATGCTTGGTTGCATTAGTTGATATTTGTTGTATGCTTTATGTACTCTTGTATGGTTGTGTATTTAGACACAACATTTCTACTTATTGAATGCTTATATTCAACATGCTTGCTCATTTTTTTCTCCCTTTGCTATATATATATGTAATACCTGAAATTTGAATAACCTATAAAATGACCAAATTACCCCTGAATCCATAATACCTAATATAATCATTTATAACAATTTCGAATTGAATCCAAAAATTACGAAAACAACTGCATATGAAACGAAATGAATTCTGGGTCAACACTACATTATATTGAATGTCAAGAAATTACAAAATCACATATACATTTAAGTATGGTCCGAAATTTAATTAATAAAATTAATATATATATTTTGCAAAATTATTTTAATTAGATAATTACAAATTAAATAAGGGAATTATATATCAAATAAAAGTATGATTTTGTGATATTCTTTGGGCCAAAAATACTGAGTTTATCCCCCCATAGTCGGCCAATAATATATACAAACCAAATCTTTTATTTTTGCAAAACCTTTAAACCGAAAACCTTATTGTCGATCCAAACTAAATTCGACACCAAGTTTATTCGACTTCCTGGACGTGTTCAAGTATTTTTCTGGGATTGATCATAGAGTAACCGAGCTAAGAAAAATAGGAGTCGAGTGGTGGAAGCTCTCATTCGATCGTGAGGATTTGTCTTTGTTCGATATATTCAGCCGATAGGTACAATATTACCACGACTTAATTTTACGTTCTATAGTCGATCTAGTATTTTTCTTATGATCTATATGTCATATACAACTCAGGAAAAATACGTAAAACAATTCATGCAAGCTAAATAACACGTACGAATTTATAATAGCTAAAACATACGTAAATTCCAAATAATGTTATGCGATTTTTCTGAGATGCAAATATAATTTTTATATGTTCTATACTGATCATATAAGCTTAGAAAAATAACCACGTGATTTTTTGAAGCTTAAAATAATTGTTTTGAATTATTGTTCATAATCGGATTTAAGAGAAAACAAAGAAAAATAGGAAGAAACCCTAGGATGGATTAGGGTTAGGGTTTACATGTATAGATCTGATGTAATTAATGAAATTAATGATTGTATGATGATGGTTTAATGATTGGTTAAACTAGGGTTTTGTTTTGGTACATAAAAAGGATATACGATTTGTAAATAAAAGTGCAAGGGCTTGTTTTGTCAACTTTCAAACTTATGGGATATTTTGTAAGATCATATAAGTCAGTAGGAAGGTGAGAAAAATATAACTTGAGGGTCCTAAGTGTAAATATTGCAAGTAAATGAATTAATGATAATTCAAGGGGTCGATTTGTAAATAATTAAAGTGGAAGGACTAAAGGTGTAAGATCTGGAAACTTGAAGTTATTTTGAGTAAATAAAGTCATTCAGGGTGTAATGGGTAAATTTGAGTATTTGTGGGGTTGTTATGTAATTATAAATGAATTATGAATTAAATTGTAAGTTTTGTAAAGGTAAGGGACTAATTGTGTAATTATTGAATCTTGAGGGTCTAATTCGTATTTCATGTAAAACTGAGGTAAGGTTCTGTAAAAATTGGTGAAACTAAAGTATTTTCATTTTAAACCTTTGAAGTTAATGAATTTGTAATTAAAACCCTAAATTATGAAGATTGTCAAAGTTAACCCTGAACTTTTGTAACTTGATAAAAGGTACTTTGAATTCCATAATGAGTTTGAAATAAAGATTTAACCTAATCCGAAATATCAACATATTACTAAATCTGGAAAGTTACAAAATGAAAAGTAAATTAAAAGTAATAATTTACGTTTGAATAATTCGTAATTCCGTCTTCTACCTCTCTAGGTGTGAAGAAGGAGAAGCCTTGATTTCTGCTTCGCATTTGCTTTCTTATCTTTTGCTTCGATAATAAGGTACAGATATTCCGTCCTTTTTCAGTAAGGGCTTCTCAGTTCTTTTCTTTCAGAATTCATTTCCTTATTAGGATTTCCTATACATTTGCTATGTTCCCTTTCGTTGTGAACTTTCGATGGGGTCTTTGATTTGAATCTTTTGCCATGTGCCCTTAAGATATAATTTTGATTATTGTTAGTACGCCCGACCTTTGTTCTATAGTTTAATATTACGAGCCAATAACTAGGCATGAGGGTTTCATGTCCATGTCATTGACGCACCTTTGACATGACTCTAGGGCAGGAGAGTGATGACCTGTTCCGTCCCTTATTTATTATTTTCTATGGCCATTATATTATGATTATTGATTTATCTGTGGGGCGTATGGGTGCACTCTAGATTTGATCTGTTATTTGTATATGTTATATGTTATTATATCTGGTGACTGATGGTGTGTGCGATACACGTCTTTCACATTTGATTTAGAGCTGATCACTCTATACAGGTATGTTTTATTTTAATTAGTAATGCTATGGTATCGTAAGTAGTCTGGGCTCGTGATAAATTGATGTGTCCTTGTTTTCTTGAATCTTTTCTTTATTCATGATCTACTTCTCATTTCTTTCATGTCAACTTCGTATCATTTCGTTTTTCCTAAATTGCTTTCGCATTTGCTACTTGCTATTGTTATCGTTATCTATATATCTGTTCACTGGGCTTTTGAAGCTCAGCCGCATGTTTCTTTTCATGTGCGGCAGGTACTTAAGCTAGGAGCTGGGTTTAGCTTTGGGATGAGAGCGATTTATTTTGGAGTTGACCTTAGTATTTAGCTTTGCCATTTGAACTTCTCTTTATTTTAATTATGCCATTGTTTAGGCATTTAAATATTGGATTTTGTACTTAAGCTATTTTGTCTTGCATTTTGATTTAAGTCATGTTGACATATTTTGGATTTAATGTTAAGACTTATGAGGTTTTGTTTATTGAATGCTTTGTTGACTTCTGATATGCCACCATTGTTGTGATATCTTTACCCTTGACGGGTTGGGGTGTTACAATTTATATGCTTGTGCTTCTAACATTTTTCTTGCAAGTATCCCATATCTCGTTTCCTTGATGCCCTCAAACGAGGGGGAGCACACATCAAGGGGGAGTGATGCGTGGTTTTGTAACCTTACAACAGGTTTTACCTCTCGAGGGATCTCAAGAGGCTTACAACCCCACCAGGCAGTGTACCTGACCGATGTAGTATAGTGTAGTGGTAAGTACGGGGGATTGATCGTTCTCCACAGGGAATAGTGTTCGTTAGGTATGAAAGACTACTCTAATAGGTCTAAGGGTTGAGGAAGATTCTTTTTATGTTTTTATATTTTTTTATGAAAGCAAGTAAAATCTCGGTTTTGAAAGAGTGGGCGGAATTAGTTGCTAGTCAACTAACCCAAATTACTACGAATGCAAATAAAATAAATTAACAAAAATGAAAATAAAATGTGGTGAGAAACTTATGTGTAGAGAAATGTGTTTACTTAGATTTCCTTACTCCCTAACTATCTTTTACCGGTTAATTAGTGTGTATTAGTCGCGTGGATGACGGGTGTATTCCTTAATACCATTCGTGGGGTGGCGTACTTACTTCCCCAACTCTACAAGCTCCTACTTCACTCCTATGTCGAGCCGGCTAGGAAGCTCCTAACATGGGATCACTAGAATTCGCTTGTGCATTAAATACAACCATAAAAACCTTTAGTACGCATTTGGTTCATGTTTCTTAAGACGTTCAAGCAAGTTACCGAATAGGAAGTTAGCCAGTTTTCTTAAGCCTAACATAGATAAACAATCATCCAATACAACTAATAACACACTAATAACCAATAATCAATAGCTAGGTTTCATTAGATCTAAGCAAACACAAGATAAATTTAGCCTAACATGTTAATCAAAAGACAAGAATAAGATAAAATCAAACAACACATAGACATATTGAATGATTAATTGATAACTTATCTTCAATGTAACATGGAAGATCTCAAGGCAAAAAGCTTTGAAAAAGAAGCTAAAATCGTCTTAGGGTTTTCTCCCAAAATTCCACACACTAAGCTCTCCCTTTTATGACAAAAAATTAGAAAACTATATATAGATTTTTGGATCTGACGGCGTCACGTTATGGAGTGTGACGCCGTCACCTCGCCGCTTTTAGGGTTCCCGGATGACCTTCTTGACGCCGTCCCTCTTTAGCTCTTCAAAATCCATTCTGGCTTATCAAGGCTTGACGCCGTCGAACCTTAAACGTGACGCCGTCCCCTTTTGATTTAAGCCGTGACGCCCTTGATCAAGTTAAAGCGTGACGCCGTCAGAATTTACATGCTATTTTCACTGGCTTATCATGAGTAAATTTCACGTCCACTTTTTCTTGCCAAGGCATGACGCCGTCTGGGGTTAAATGTGACGCCGTCAAAGGTAACTTTCAGCCGATTTTTGAGACTTTGCCGTTTTCTTCACTTTTATGCTCCAAAAACGTTCAAAATGCCTCCTTTTCCAGATTTTTCCTCAAAAGTACCTAAAATGACAAAAGGAACGATTTAGGGCGATATTTGATCAAATAAATACGATTTAGGGCTTAAATGACCCCTTAAAAGCGGTACACTTTTCGCTTCATCAAATACCCTTACTCTTGAGATTTGCTTGTCCTCAAGCAAATGCGCTTTTATTCTAATCAAAATACAAGTTAGGGGTCATTTAATGCAAACATAAAAGTAATTACAACAAATAATCGTTCCACTTCAATCATAATAAGCACGGAGATTACATACTAGCACCTCACAAGTAGTGTTTAGATACTCACATCTCTCAAGTGTCATCAAAATAAATCTCATAATTGAAAACGGATAATATCTCTCACTACCTGTCATAGCAAATAGATTACCATAGGCTTGGGAAAGGATCGAAAACCTCCTCCACTAGGCGTAAGCACCAAAGATAAACTATCAAAGAGGGCTTTTAAATGGGTTATAATGTTAGGTGTAAGGAAAAGGAAAACACGGTTTTGTTGGATAAGGGATATTTTACTGGTGGCGAGTTAAAGATCTTGATCAATTACATGTACTATACAATGTTGCTAAGCCAAGACTAGACTCGATCTTAAGCTAGAAACGAAATAACAAAATAACAAAAACATAAAACAAACATAAAATGAAACGGGATGGTAATCCGTATGTTTTTTTTCCACTTTTCATTTTCTCATTTTTTTTGTATTTTTCTTGATTTTTTTTTTTTTTTTTTTTTTTTTTTTTTTTGCATACACTTTTGCCCTACCATCCAAAATAATACATCATAGGGGCGTTGCATTCCCCTTACACTTGAACTTTTACATAACTTTACAAATAACTATTCTAATGACTCGAATTAAGATAATTGAAAAACTTGGAGTACTTTTAAAATATTTAGCACATATGGGGGTAATAAATGATGTTCTTCCCCATTACTCCATTACACTAGTACTTTACCCATGAGTCCCAATCGTCCCAAAACAATATGTACAAGGATATGACTCGACTTAGCAACCATGTAATCAACTAGATAATTAACTTGGGTTTAAACAAATGTTGTAACAATAATGCACTAAAAATGAGTGCACACAAGGTAGGCTAAGGCGATTTGGGTGTACATTTTAGTGGGGTGTAACAAATTCTTCCTTTAAGTAAAATGCTTAAAGGTCGAAACGAAAAGATAGGCTCTGGGGGGTGTACTAGGGGTATCGTGTACTAAAAATGAGTACAACGCAAAGGGTGTGGGAGAATTACTTGACCAATGTAGCCGAAGTAATTATAACAAAAACACAGGTGTAAAACAATGGGTTAATCCTAATGCCTCTTATCATGTAGTAAATCTAACTACACGAATGTAGTCTCACTTGTGGCCTCGGAATGGTCCTAACGCAAGTTCTAGAATCTAAGTGCTACCGGTACACACATCATAGCATAAATGCTTTTCCTACCAATTCTAGGGGCGAACCTCACATATTTGGGGTGGAAAATTTTTTAGTGGTACGGTTTTTGTGCTAGTCATATAACTCCTATCCATGAGACGCTCATTAAGATCAAAGTTTCACTCCTATATGTTGTAAAAAAATTTAAATTTGGCACTAAAATTGCCCTAACAGGTATTTATCTCAGTTTTATTACACATCTACTATTAAACAAACAAAAATCAAGCGCAATTGTATTCTCAAAAATCGTACTTTTACCCTCCCCTTACACTTAAGATGAACATTGTCCCCAATGTTCAAATAACAAGATGTAAAAGTGAAAAGTAAAAGAATGAAATCAAATACTCCCCTGATTCGCTCGGTGGATAGTGAAATTACACGGTTAGATCTTCCTCCAAGGTAATGTTGAAGCTCCATGACTAATGCATCGCCATAAGCTTGATTCCATAAACATCTCCTTGTCCAAAATAACCTGTTAAACCTGAGAAAACAAACACGAAAACCTGCATAACATCGGCGGGATAAAATCTATATATAAGGATATAATGCTTGTGGAATGATAATTTTGCAGATTCCTGGAGATTATAAGTTGGAGATTTTAATAAAAACTTTTTAAAAACAAAACTTTCAAAAATTTCTGAAAATTAAATCTGACGCCGTCAGGTTATAAACCCTGACGCCGTCAGAAATGACCTGACAAAAATTTTCATTTTAAGTTTCCGGAAAATTTCTGGAAAAACCTTTACCTTACTTCCTGGAAATCCTGCAAAACATCATTATGACTCGATACAAGCATTTGACTCAAACACACACTAATATGTATGTTAATTTAGTATTATTATGATTCATGTTCATTTGTGTTCTAATAAACCGATTTAGATTTCCCTTACACTTAACTTTTGCAAAATACCTTTATATGTAGTTAAGACGAAGTTAAAAACAAAATAAAGCATTTTCACAAATTAGTTTTGAACATGAATCAATAATAATAAAAATTAAACACACATACGGAAACAAATAAAATCAAACAAACAAATAAATAAACACACAAAGCAAATAAAACAAATAAAGCTTGGGTTGCCTCCCAAGAAGCGCTTTTCTTTATTAACGAGTCTTGTAGCTAGACTCAAAGTCACGCTACCCTATATAAGTGAGCTCGTCATCGAGGACGTCTTTAGGGTTAAGCTTGGATTGAAGTTTCCTATTGGTCCGCTTAGTACGATATATCTTCTCAAACTTCTCTCCATCCGGGTCATACAATGTCATCTTGATATGCCATGACCCATCTCCATCTTTGGGTGGTTTATCCCAATTCCACTTATGATCATCTTCCTCACAAATCCACTTATTCATTCCTAGGTTAATTGGCAAAACTCCTAGGAAATCAATCATCTTTCTAAAAACTAGAGAATCTTCAAATGGATCCAATTCGGTGTCCCTAGCCAAGAGTTGCTCTACCGAATGCGTTCGGTTAACAAAGTCCTCTTCTAGGTAAAATGGGCGTTGGGGTCCTATGAAGTCTCTATCAATCCAAGGTCCATATCTAGATGGTCTCCTATTTGATTCTAGCCAATGTGGTGTTGGTTCCTCACTAGTATCATAGGCATGTTTCTTAACATCATAGACTGACCAAGTATCTCCTTCTCCTACCGCTATCTTGGATTCCTTACAATCAATCATAGCACTAGCAGTCGCCAAAAATCCTCTACCTATCAACAAGGGGCATGTAGGGTCGCTAACCATATCAAGGACGTGGAAATCGGCTAAAATGGTTAGTTTTCCAATGTGCACTAACACGTCCTTAACTACTCCAACCGGGTAAGCAACACTCCCATCCGCTAAACCTATTATCACCTCGGTTTCTTCAAGTTTTCCTAGTTTTAGAGAGGTGTAGAGAGGTAACGGAAGTAGGTTAAGGCTTGATCCAAGATCGGCTAATGTGTCATAAGCCTCCGAATTACCGATCTTGCAAGGTAGAACATATAAGCCCGGATCATCTAACTTCTTAGGTAGTTTGTTTTGAACGAAGGCGGTCCCTTTTTCGCCTAACTTGAGCTTCTTCTCATCCAACACATCAACAACCGGACTTTCAAGGTGGAGCTCCTTGAATTCTTCGTCAAGGTTTTGAGTGGGAGGTGTTTCAACTATGTTGTTGACCAATTTGGATGTCATAACTTCTTGGTCATTTGGAACGACTTGGGTTTGTTTGAAACACGTGCTCATGGAATTGACCGAATAATATTGTGGACAAGAACTAGGGGACGAAACCGATGAAATAGCGTTGACGTTTAGTTTCGGGTTCTTGACCGTGTTGCTAGGGAGTGCTCCCATTTCTCGGTCATTGAGGGCTTTCAACAAGGTGTCAATCTTATCGGTCATCTCCGTCTGTTGTTGATTGAATTCGGTCTCGAATCTAGCTATCCAAGCTTCTTGAGATGCCATAAATTGGGAAATCAATCCTTCAAAGTTATTGGTACTACCATTGCCGGAAGGATTGTTGTTGAAAGTACGGTTCGAGTTGGAACCGCTTGATTGGAAACGATTAGGTGGGTTGGAAGAATTGGTTTGTTGTGTGTTTTGGTTTTGTTTCCACCTAAGGTTCGGGTGATTTTTCCATGAGGGGTTGTATGTATCACCGTAATGGTTTGGCTCGGGTTTGAAAGTGTACCACTTGTCTCCCGCTCCGTCGGTACGCGAGGATGCGTAGTCCACAAAAGCTTGTTCGGGGAGTTCCATGCAATCACGAGTGTCGTGGGGACCACTACATAATTCACATGAAGAAGTGATTTTGTTCACTTGGCTTGAAGGTTTAGGAGCCTCGTAAGATTTCATGAGAAACTTGACTTGGTCTTCAAGTTCTATGATCCTACGGTCGGAAGTGCTTGAATTGTTCGAAGGCAAAGATATTGCCTTGACCGTTTTATTCAAATCACGGGGATCACTCCAACTTTCGTTGTCATAAAGAGCAAGATCCTCTAGGAGAGCCCATGATTGTTCCGCACTTAGATCACGTAGCTTGCCACCGGCCGATTGGTCAATGGTTTGCCTCGTGGAGAGATTGATATGGTCATAGAAGATTTGGACTTGGAGCCAAAGTTCTATGCCATGGTGGGGGACTTTTTGGAGTAAGTCCTTGAATCGAGTCCATGCCTCGTAGAGAGTTTCGCCTTGACGTTGTTGGAACATCAAGATATCATTCCTTAGCTTGGTAGTTCTTCCCGGTGGGAAAAACTGAGCAAGGAAACGAGTGGTGAGATCATCCCAAGAGGTGATGGATCCTGCGGGTTGACGTTCTAGCCATTGACTAGCTTGGTCCCGCAGAGAGAATTGGAAGAGACGCAATCGGGTCGTCTCTCGAGTGGCAACATCAAGGTCTATAGAATCAACGATTTTAAGAAAGTCCTTGAGATGTTGATTAGGATCTTCAGAACGAAGTCCATGGAATGCGCATCCGCTTTGCACCAACCGGATGGTGTCGGATCGCAAGGGTGTGATATTGGCTCCGTGAGTGAGCTCAATGGTGTTTCGATAGCCATGGTGGCTAGGACGGGAATACTCTCCTAAAGTACGGGCTCTAGGAGGTGGTGGTGGTTGTTGTGGTGGTGGGTTGTGGGGGTTAAGGATATTACCATCTTCCATGATGTCGGATGGTAATGGTTACGAACAAAGACACGAAGAAAATAGATAGACTAAAGAAAATCTAGAAAAAGAAAATAAAAATCTCACTAGAAAGGAATCTAGTGAGTAGACCTAATAGAAATAAAAATTCAACCTAAACAATAACTATTCCCCGGCAGCGGCGCCAAAAACTTGATGCGTGGTTTTGTAACCTTACAACAGGTTTTACCTCTCGAGGGATCTCAAGAGGCTTACAACCCCACCAGGCAGTGTACCTGACCGATGTAGTATAGTGTAGTGGTAAGTACGGGGGATTGATCGTTCTCCACAGGGAATAGTGTTCGTTAGGTATGAAAGACTACTCTAATAGGTCTAAGGGTTGAGGAAGATTCTTTTTATGTTTTTATATTTTTTTATGAAAGCAAGTAAAATCTCGGTTTTGAAAGAGTGGGCGGAATTAGTTGCTAGTCAACTAACCCAAATTACTACGAATGCAAATAAAATAAAATAACAAAAATGAAAATGTGGTGAGAAACTTATGTGTAGAGAAATGTGTTTACTTAGATTTCCTTACTCCCTAACTATCTTTTACCGGTTAATTAGTGTGTATTAGTCGCGTGGATGACGGGTGTATTCCTTAATACCATTCGTGGGGTGGCGTACTTACTTCCCCAACTCTACAAGCTCCTACTTCACTCCTATGTCGAGCCGGCTAGGAAGCTCCTAACATGGGATCACTAGAATTCGCTTGTGCATTAAATACAACCATAAAAACCTTTAGTACGCATTTGGTTCATGTTTCTTAAGACGTTCAAGCAAGTTACCGAATAGGAAGTTAGCCAGTTTTCTTAAGCCTAACATAGATAAACAATCATCCAATACAACTAACAACACACTAACAACCAATAATCAATAGCTAGGTTTTATTAGATCTAAGCAAACACAAGATAAATTTAGCCTAACATGTTAATCAAAAGACAAGAATAAGATAAAATCAAACAACACATAGACATATTGAATGATTAATTGATAACTTATCTTCAATGTAACATGGAAGATCTCAAGGCAAAAAGCCTTGAAAAAGAAGCTAAAATCGTCTTAGGGTTTTCTCCCAAAATTCCACACACTAAGCTCTCCCTTTTATGACAAAAAATTAGAAAACTATATATAGATTTTTGGATCTGACGGCGTCACGTTATGGAGTGTGACGCCGTCACCTCGCCGCTTTTAGGGTTCCCGGATGACCTTCTTGACGCCGTCCCTCTTTAGCTCTTCAAAATCCATTCTGGCTTATCAAGGCTTGACGCCGTCGAACCTTAAACATGACGCCGTCCCCTTTTGATTTAAGCCGTGACGCCCTTGATCAAGTTAAAGCGTGACGCCGTCAGAATTTACATGCTATTTTCACTGGCTTATCATGAGTAAATTTCACGTCCACTTTTTCTTGCCAAGGCATGACGCCGTCTGGGGTTAAATGTGACGCCGTCAAAGGTAACTTTCAGCCGATTTTTGAGACTTTGCCGTTTTCTTCACTTTTATGCTCCAAAAACGTCCAAAATGCCTCCTTTTCCAGATTTTTCCTCAAAAGTACCTAAAATGACAAAAGGAACGATTTAGGGCGATATTTGATCAAATAAATACGATTTAGGGCTTAAATGACCCCTTAAAAGCGGTACACTTTTCGCTTCATCAGGGAGTTCTCGTTCCGACAAATTTTGCATCTAAAATTTGTCGGCATAACCTTTTTGATTCTACAAAAAGGGGGAGAAGTAGATATAAACTCACTAAATACTTGTCTAAAAATTAATTTTATAATTTAATGAGTTTAGATTTTGTAATCATCAAAAAGGGGGAGATTGTTGATATAAATAATGCCTAAACACGTTATTAATATTTTTCGATATCTCTATGTTTTGATAATCACAAAATATAAAATCATTAAACGAAAGATTATGACGTAAACAAGTATTTAGTTGTAAATATCTATTTTAACAACTCAATCACTTAAGGTATGAATAAACAAATGCTTAATGCATTATATGATCAAAGGAACATTTTCTTAATCACTTGATTTTTTATAAAATGACACAAACATTTTATATCTTTTAGAAAATCATTTTTGGTATTAAATAAAAATGTTTAATCCATTATAAATTTATGAATTCAAATTTTCAACCAAAAATGGCAAAAATGTTCCAGAAAAACCTTCCCCACAAAAAGACAAAGCTGGGCAACGGATATAAGGGGCGGCCCCCTTAATAATTAAGGGGACCGCCCCGCTCCTCCAGCTGTCAATTTTTGCCTATAAATACTGGACTAATCCTGGACTTTTTCCTCACCTTTTGCACCCCAAACCTTCTGTTCTAAATCTCTTCTCATCTTTCTAAATCCTTTCTAAATCCTTTGATCATATATTCTTAAGCATTGGTTTCTAAGTGATCCAAGCTTCTATCATCCAAGTGCAAAAGAAGAATACTCCTTCAACAACTAGAGAAGAAGTATTATAGTTTAATTCATATTATTGTGTAGTTGTGTAAAGTATTTGATAAGGTGTTGTGTAGTTGTAATTAGTAGATCAAAGTGTAAGTAAGTAGTGGTGTTGTAAAGAAGTAGTGTAGAAGTTGTGAAGCCGTCGTGTAGAAGTTGTGAAGCCGTCGTGTAGAAGTTGTGAAGCCGTCGTGAAGAAGTTGTGAATAAGTCGTGAAGAAGTCGTGTAGAAGTTGTGAGATTGGTTCTAGCTACAATTAGGACCCGACATCTAGCTTTGTGTCGTTAAACCGGTGTAAGCTAAAGTTGTGTAAGGTTTTCTCCGCCATAAGGGAGTTTGTTGACATAGTGAAGAGAACTCTCGAGTAGGTGACTCGAGGAGTGGAGTAGGGCAAGGAAGGTGTCCTTGTAGCCGAACCACTATAAATCCTTGTGTTGTGGTTTGATATTTCCATCTCTATCTTTCATTTCATTTCATTTACATTACTTGCATTGTTTATTTACATTTACTTATATTTGTTCATATTGTTCAAGAGTTGAATTCACATAAGATCGAATCAAAGTTTTAAAAAGTAAACAAAGGTTTTCATAATAAAATTAAAAAGACGTAAAACTATTCAACCACCCCTTCTAGTTTTCTACACATACCCTAGGTAGGAATGAGTTTTGATAGATTGATTCATTTTTTTGTAGCCAAATCACAAACCAAACATGTTATTTAGATGAGGTGCCCATATCCCTTTCTTTCATTCTACACCACATACCAAACGGGCCCTTAACTCATGTGCAATTTGGTATTGATACATGGACTTAGGATCAAATGTGAATAAATTTTAAAATAAGAAGTATGAGAAATAACTATAACTAAATATTAGAGATGCATCGACTTAAATTAGATGCATCCTAATATATCTTTTAGCTAAATATTAGATGCATATATATATATATATATATATATATATATATATATATATATATATATATATATATATATTAAATGCATTTCATCAAGTTAGTCAAATGCTATGTATCTTTTGTCAACGGGTCAAATTTGTTACTATTTCTACTTTGTATAGTTAACACCTCAAAATCATTTTCAAAATTAATTAGAATGCATTCAAATATATTTAATTTAAGTCTATACATCTTTCTCATTTCTAATTTTGTGATACATGAGTAAATATTTGAGAGAAAAAAACAACAAAAAATCCATGAATAGAAAGAAACAAAAAATATGAATGGGTGGGTAAGAAAGAGGAGCTAGGTGAATAAAATCCATCCAATTTCAATTGATGAATACAGTTTATAAAAATGGTGGACAATTTGTTAAAATTCGGTACTCCTTTTCCGTTATGTAACCAACTTTCTGCATCACCATCTTTATCTCCAAGACCCCTTTTCATGAATTCCCTCAACATCCACCATTCCCCAACTGCTGCTGCTGCTGCTGCTGCTGCAACTACCTCCAACCAACCTTCACTTCTTGTTTTCTCAGGTATTATTGCTATCATTTTTGTAAATCTTTCATTTCACCTTTGTCAATGTACCTTATTCATACTGTTAGTTAACATCACCTACCAATTATGTGTTTGGTTTAATTATCAATCATCACTTCAAGAAAATGCAAAGTAACCCAAAGTTTACATTTTTATCATCACTTTGTGTGTATTGAACAAAACCCTTTTTGGGATTTCTGATTTACAAGAATCTTGAATGTGGGTAGAAGTTTTTTTTTTTTTTTTTTTTTTTTTTTTTTTTTTTTTTTTTTTTTTTTTTTTTTTTTGTAACCATGGTTTCCGACCTTTTGGCCGACTAATCCACAGGGTTTGAACATATTAGAGGATTTTTGGACTTTGATTGATCATTAGGGCATGTTTGACGAAATTAGCCGTTAGCAATAGCTGTTTTGTTTCATAAAAGTGTTTGTTAAGGTAGCTGTAATTACATTTTAATATGTAAAATGAAGTAAAAGTAGAGTTAAATTTTTTAATGTTTGTTTGTTGCCAAACATACCCTTTAGAGCATCGGATGTGGTAACACCACTTTCGTGGAAAAGGTGTTGCCACGTTTAACCCACAAACAAACACATACACACAAATAGGCACTAATTTCAGCGTTGCCCCACCAACGCCGAAACTATAATGCCGGGCGAGGTGATGGTATAACGCCAAGTGTTGATAACCTTAGTTGAAATATGTTGTGACAGGAGGGACTGCTTTTAATGGGGTTGTTGAAGAGCTTAAGAAGTTGACAACTTCAGTTGCTCATGTTCTTCCTGTTTCTGATGACGGAGGAAGTACTGCTGAGATTGTTCGAGTTTTAGGTAGGTAAATTTCATACACGCAGAGTTAGTTAATTCCAGCTATTATGCATTTTTATAACATTTAGGTGTACATGTTTTTAGGTGGTCCTGCAGTTGGAGACATACGGTCAAGATGCTTAAGGTTGTCTGATCAAAGTACTTCCGAGGCTCTTGCAGTACGCACTCTGCTCGGTTTTCGTCTGCCTCTTGATGCACAACAAGCCAAACTTGAATGGTAATATCTTATATGATAAAATAAATGTCTTATGTCTATGAATCAATAATGTCTAACATATAATAATTTAACAGGTATAGTATCGTTGAAGGGGAACATCCTTTATGGAAAGATGTTTCAAAGCCCTACCGTGAAACCATTCGTGCCTTTTTGGCTTATTTTCAGAACCAGGTTCTTTACTTTTGCTATGTACTCAACTGGTTATTTACAGTATAAACTTTTCTAGTATGATTTACAGCATATTAATTGCTTGCAGATTCTTAGAAGGACAAACGAGTCATTTAATTTTAGCAATGGAAGGTATGCATAACAGTTTTCATTTGGTTAAACAGTTTTTATGATATAACAATAGATAAGATGAGCCTGCTGTGAAAGAAATTGAACTAAGTTATCTGACATATATTACCTTTTTACCAGCATTGGTAACTTTTTCTTTGCAGGTGCACGTATATTCTTTCAGTCTCTCGATGCTGCAATATTTTTGTTTTCACGAGTTTCCCAGATTCCCACAGAAAGTTTAGTCCTTCCAGTAATATCCACCAATGATCGCCTTACTTTGGGGTGTGAATTATGGGTAAGGTGAACAACTTCTGTTATAATGAATTAGTATCTTGTTGCTCAGTAAAAATATTGGATCACTATATATCATTAGAAGTAATCTTTTTAGCTGCCTGTTTCTTCTGAAGTTTAGGATGGAACGATTATACGTGGTCAGAATGAGATATCTCATCCCACTAGTGGATCTTTGCAACTTATAGATAAGGTAAACCTGTATTTTTTAATACTCATTTCTTGTATGTAAATTGTTAAATAAAGGTTCTTAAAGAATATTCCATCTTATATATAGGCAAATTCTTCTGCTTTACCTTCAATGATAAAGCGCGTTTTCTACATGTCCAGTGAAGGAAGCAATTTATTGCATGAGGTGATTTCTTTTTTCTGATTTTTAGCCATCACAATATATATAGCTACTCATACTTGGAAGTTTTTTTTGGCAACCATGGTTTCCAACCTTTTGGCCCACTAATCCACGGGGTTTGAACCCATTGCCACAGTCTCAAATGGGTAAAGCCCTCCCTTGAGGTTGGCGTGGCCACTTCAGGCTGGTTTGCAACACTTGAAGTTTTATCAACAAAAGTTAAGTGTTTAGCTACACATCATTAAAAGTCCATTTCTGCCCGTTTTGGCAGGTTTTCCCACCTGTAAATCCGTCTGTTTTAGAACAGTTGAGAAATGTGGATTGCATTATATATGGTATGGGATCGCTTTTTACCTCCATCTGCCCCTCACTGGTAAGTCCAAATTAAGTGTAAACTTATATAACCTTTGGGAAAATTTTCCATAGTTAAGCGTGACCATTGACATAAAGCAACTTTTATAGGTCTTACTAGGAGTTGGGGAGATTATCTCTTCAAGATCCTGTGCAAAGGTAAGTGTTGCAACTTTATCTTAAAATTCAAAATTACTAGAATGCATTTAATATTGTTTTCCTCAAACTCTATTAGTTTAATGCCCTATTTAGATATTTTATGATGATACAAACTAAAACTATCTTGATTAAATATCAGGTACTTCTGTTGAATGGTACTTATGATCGAGAACTAGTGGCTTTTCATCTTCTTTTTTGTGACTGCCATCACAGATGCTTTAAACGGACTGTTATGGTCATCTACAATTAAAATAGTCTAGAACAATGTGAGTGTAATATATAAAATTAGAGTTCTAATGATAGATATAGTCACGTTGATGTATTTGTATTTCTTTTTGCAGCCGAGTCAATATATCAACACTATTTTTGTGCCAAAAGATGGTCAAATTCCTGTAGATAGCAAATCCCTGGCTGCCCAAGGAATCGTTCATGTGGTAAGTAGTTTTTTTTCGCAGGTTTGTAGTTGTCCTTGGTTTGATTTGGTAAAACTGTTTATAAAACTAAGAAAGTTGTGAGTTTGATCATGTCGCTGTATTAAACACACATAATGATGAATCTTGTGGACCAATGTCATATCATTAATAGTTGGCAATGTTTACAATTTACAACATGCAACCTGGTAATCTTGGCTTCAATTATTTGAAATCAAATGTTGCTTGAAATATTCTTATTAATGTTAAACATTACAGGTCCACGTGGAATCAGTGCATGATCCAAAAGTAGGCATAGTTTATGAGCCGACATCTTTGATACAAGCTCTTGCCGACTTGTTAACTGGAAGCAAAAACATACAAAGCTAATGGGAGATTACATCATCAACGATTACAGTACATCGTTTGCACCATCATTTGGGAATTCCTGAAAGTATTTAGTCCCTTCAAATACTACCCGAGTAGTACAGGTTAGTGCATTCAAGGTATCAAATTCTTGGAAAACATTGTGCAGTGTCAGGAGATATCTTTACATAGAAAAACAAGTACTCAATTCATTTTGTAAATGTGAAAGTAACAAGCTAGCAGAACTCTATAAAATGTAGCTGATGACTGTCGTCTTATAGCATTTTGTTTACAAGTTATTAGTTTGAATACTGTTGTGAACTTATGATTCAAGTAGATCATTCCTTACGAGGCGGCACTTTTATTTGTAATTTTTTCATGATTTTGTAAAACAAAATATCACATTACCGATTATTTGATATACCAAGTATGATTTTGACTACATGAGAAGTGAGAGCACAGTGTCTTTCTGATTGGAAATTGCTGTGCGTTTGAAACCGACAGTCTCATCTGAACCACATTAATTGGATGAGGCACATAACCTTCAGGCTAAACATATATCTTTGATTAGTTTAGATAGTAGCATGGTACCACAGCTATTAGCTACTATAAGTCTTAACATTCTAGTAGTAGTTAGTGGTTGCCACGTTGGGCTTTTGCTCAGAGATGAGCCTAGAATAATGCCCATTGGTCACCAAACTTTCAGTATCAAGGCCCTGAAAGAAAATTGCCCATTGGGTTATTTGCGACTAAACATGAGTCGGCAAAAGTTCTTTATAGATCCAACTTTTACCATAGAACCCATCAAGCAATCTTAGCCACTCATTTTTCTTATCAAATTAAAAAAATTAATTTCCACCCTTTTTTTTAAACTTAAATATCTCGCAAACCGTAAATCGTCAAGCTACAAAAAAAATACCATCGCGACGAGAATTAAATTATCTTTCTATAGACATGCATTGTTATATATTTTCGACGAACTTTTTTTTCGATGAATTTTTTTTTTTCTAAAATTTCCGTCCAGAAAAATCATATATGATTCGTGTAAATCGAATCATATATGATTCGTAAAAATCGAATCATATATGATTCTTTCTGGGCGGAAATAAAAAAAAAAAGTTCGTCGAAAAAAAAAAAAGTCGTCGAAAGTATATAAAAATGCATATCTATAGAAAGATCATTTAATTCTCGTCGCGATGGTATTTTTTTTGTAGCTCGAAGATTTACCGTTTGCAAGATATGTTGTTTTAAAAAAAAGATGGAAAATAAAAATGGGTGGCTATGATTGGTCCATTGGTTCTATAGCAAATATGAGATCTATATTCATCTCATCTCAACATGAGTTATGACCAATGTATTGTCACCAAAGTTCCATATACAAGAATAAGTCGTCACTATTAGTAGTCTTTAAAGAACATTTTCAAGTCTTACAATTAGATTAGATATACAGCTTTTGATTGGCGCAATCGTTAAAGTAGTATAGCACGCTAACAAAAAGTTGGTTTCAGTTAGTTTCAATTCACAACTTAAGGTTATGATACTGGAAGCCGATTTTCCATGTTCTCACAACGACTGCTATTTTAACAAGAATATATTAAACTGTTTAAGATTACAATAAGCCAAACATGTAAAGACATGTGTCCAAAACTAAATAGAATGAGACACTTTTGGTATCAAAGATAACCACTTAAAGACAGTTTTGGAATAGTCTCTGACGTTAAGACATAATTTGTCGATAGTTCTTGCCTGCCAGCCCAACTACGTTGGTAGGTACTTGTTTGATCCTATCTTGACATTTCTGCATCTTTTAATGGCAAACACGCACATATCTGAGCATGTTCTTCTTCTATTTATAACCCGATCCCCTATGGACTGGATATACAATCCACATTTAGTTACTTGAGAATCGAAGTCGTATCCTCCCACAAGAAGCCAAAGCTAATTATGGGCATGTCACTTAATAGCTCACTTACCCTAGCAACATTGCTAGTTTTCGGACTGGGGGCATGCCAAGTTTCATCTCGAACTCTAAATGAAGAGACCATGGTACAAACACATGAACAATGGATGGCTCGTTATGGCCGTGTGTATAAAGATGAAGTGGAGAAAGAAATGCGCTTCAAGATATTCAGCAACAATGTTGCATACGTAGAAGCCTTCAATGCTGGAAACCGGGGTTACAAGTTGAGTCTCAATGAGTTTGCAGACCAAACAAATGAGGAGTTTAAGGCCACTCGTAACGGCTTCAAGTTCCCAACTGAGCAAACCTCTGCCAGAACTGCATCATTCAGGTACAAAGATGTGACTGCGGTTCCATCTAGCATGGACTGGAGGAAGAAAGGAGCTGTTACACCAATCAAGAATCAAGGTCAATGCGGTAAGACAGTCATAAATTTCAAATCAAACACTCTTCCTTTTGTTTCAACTTATCCACATCACTTATTTTTCTTTAATCAATAGGAAGCTGCTGGGCATTTTCGACAATAGCAGCTACTGAAGGAATTACTCAAATCAGCACGGGGAAATTAATCTCACTCTCTGAGCAGGAGTTGGTGGATTGTGACCGTAGTGGAGAAGACCAAGGATGCGGAGGCGGGTACATGGATGGTGGATTTACTTTCATTGTAAAAAACAAAGGCATCAACACTGAGGCTGCATATCCTTACCAGGCAGCTGATGCAACATGCAACACCAAAGAGGAAGCTATTCATGCAGCTACTATCACCGGACATGAGGACGTACCTGTTAACAGTGAGTCAGCACTGTTGAAAGCCGTGGCAATGCAGCCTGTTTCTGTTGCCATTGATGCTTCGGGGTTTGACTTTCAGTTATACTCCAGTGGTGTTTTCAATGGAACCTGTGGTACTGAATTAGACCATGGGGTTACAGCAGTTGGGTATGGAACTACTGTTGATGGCATCAAGTACTGGTTGGTAAAGAACTCATGGGGCACAAGTTGGGGCGAAGAGGGATACATAAGGATGCAGAGAGACGTTGAAGATAAGGAGGGGCTCTGTGGCATTGCTATGATGGCTTCTTATCCAACTGCTTGATATAGCCTGAGACAGGGTTACCAAGTATGAATCTATGTAAATTCCAACATCTTGTTAATATGTCTTTCATTCGTGTCATGTCCAAGAAACTATTTATATAAAATGATGCAATTATATGTAAATTAATGGTTCTTAAGACCTTTGCTAATGAAAGAAAATTACTGGAGATATTTGTGAGACGTCCTTTTAAATACTGTTTCTGCAATATCAAGGAGTTTGTAGATGAGATTTGTATGCACAAGATATCTAAATCAAAGTTAATAAAAAACATAAGTTAACTAAAAACATAAGTTAATCTAAAATTTAATAAAAAAACATAAGTTATTACCTTTCGCCATCTTTGATACAATTGGAAATCTTGGACTATTTAACTTCCACCAATTAAGTATGTCGAATTCTTCATCATCCTCTAGCTCAACACGCGGTTCTTTAAGATATTTGGTGAGCTCGTCTTCACCCCCGCACAACTTATTTCCAACTTTATCTTTAAAAGAATTGAAGAAAGAATTACCACGACGACGACTTGTGTTACTACTTTGACTTGACGTTTGTTTCGGTATGTCACTTGATATGTTTGTGCCATATTTTTCTTTGTACATGGCAAACAAGACCCCCATATCTTTCTCAACCTTCTTAACTAATTTGTTACATAATTCTTCATCGGTTAAAAATGAAATTGGAGTCTTATCACTTTCTTCATCGACCTCCATTGGTATACAACCATTTTCTATCAAATGTCTAAACCCATAGCCAACCATTTCCGACTTCATTGTGGGATCTAAGATAACGGCAAAGTACATATAATGGTTGATTTTTTTGTAATCACCCCAATATTTGTCATACTTTTTTCTCATTTCTTCAACCATTACCTTAAAAGACGCATGTTCTTCCCACTCACGTAGATGCTTATCAATATCAAGTACCTCACCAAACCACAAATGAGCTACGGGACATGATACGTTTGACACAAGTTCGGTTGTTTCCTTAAACTTTTCCAAAAATGCAACTACCTTCTTACAAACCTCAAAATCGGCCCGCTTAGGTATTTCCTCAAGGTCTCGGGCAAAACTAGAGTTATTAAAATCATAATCAAAAAAAGCTTCTTTTAACTCAATGGCGGTTTTCAACATATCATGTGTGGAATTCCATCTTGTAGGGCATTCGGAAACCAAAAACTTATTTGAAGTACAAGCCTTTTCAACACTTTCTTTAAAGTTACTAACTCTTTGGCTAGAATGTTTTATGTACTTCACGGCCAAGCCTATGGTATTCACTTCCTTGTTGAATGTTTTTAGACCATCTTTGACAACTAAGTTTAAGATATGAGCCATACATCTTATGTGGAAATGTTTACCACCATCATACTTAGTTGGTAAATTTTCTACCAAATATTCAAGAGCTTTGTCATTTGAAGCAATGTTATCAACCGTAATGGTCATAACATTCTTTATACCCCATCCGTTTATACATTCCAAAAGTGCCCTACCAATATCCACCCCTCTATGGCTATGAATTGGTCTAAAATTAATAATTCTTTTGTGCATTACCCAATCATCATCTATAAAGTGGGCAGTTAAAACCATAAAGTTCATTCTTTTACAACTAGAAGTCCACGTATCGGTCGTTAAATGAACTGTGGTGGCCTTGTTGCTTAAGAAATTTAATAGACTCTTCCTCTCCTCAAGATAAAACTTAGAAATATCCCTAGCAATAGTAAAACGAGAGGGCATGTTAAATCTAGGTTGCATGTTCGTGGAAAATTTAATGAATGCGGGGTGTTCTACAAACTTAAACGGAAGCTCAGCAAGCACAATTAACTCAATCAACGACTTTTTAATCGCCTTTTCATCATACTTCCATGTTTCTAAAGTACCTATGCTACTGCCACCCTCATCATTCTCCCCAATCTTTTTCTTAAATGCTAGTTTTTTTTGTTTCCTAAGTTTCTCAACATCAGGATTCTTTTCACAGTTTGCATAATGAGTATTCAAGTGTCGCGTACCATGTTGTTTTGAATCGGCTTTGAAAACCGCTTCACACCATTTGAAGTAGGCCATCTTAATGATTACCCCATCTTCATCTGGTTCAAACTTTGCATCAAAGTATTTCCAACATTCTGAAGTTGTTTTCCTTGGTTTGGATGGGGCTTTCCTTTTACGTTTATTTTCATCACATTCAACATTGTCAACATCTATTGGTTGATCCTAAACAAACACATAAACACACAAAAATACAAAATCAGTAAGGAGAATACATTGTTAATCAATCTTTAACAGTCATTCATTTGTCACAAAAATACAAAATCAGTAAGGACTAAGGAGAATACATTGTTAACAGTTATTCATTTGTCACAAAAATACAAAATCAGTAACCAGTTTATCAATCTTTACAAATGGGTCAATAAGATGACAGTTCTAGATCATATAATTGCCCAAATTGATAAAAGTATTCTTTAATAGTACTTACCTCCATTATATTGTTTTGTTGAGTTGAGAAAGATTCGAATGTAGGTACTAATGATGAGATTGATTCACCCCTAGTGTTTTTGAGATGACATTGATCCATTCAATTGTTTTTGAGATTGATTATGTGACAGTGTGACTGTGTGTTCTTGAGCGACTGTGTGAGTGTGACTGTGTGACTGACCGGGATAATGAAAAAAAAAGAGGCGCCTAATAATTTACTAAACCTAATATTATGTTGGGGATGTCGGGGTCAATCGGGCTTAGGTCGGTTTTTATCCCGACCCGACCCGATACCGATAACAACATATTCATACAACCGAATCCCGACCCGATACTTGTCGGTTCGGTATCGGGCTGCTGTCGGGTCGGTCGGTTTGTCGGGACAAATCGGTTTCGGTCGGTTTTGCTCAGCCCTAGTGTGAAATATATCACCATGGCCCTTAACAAAGCCGGATTTGTTCTAATAATGGCTTTCAATGATACAAGAGAAGTGTCACTAAATAATGCCACTAGCTAAAGTGGTCTAGGTGTTTTACTCACATATTGAAGCAGTCACTAACAGAGGCCATAGACGTATTTCATTGGTTCTTCAAATTTAGAATTGTGTTCTGAGTTACATTTCGGTAAAGAAGTTTTGGCATTGCATAAAGAAAAACACTCCTTATATGTGAAGATAATAACCATGTAAAATTCATTTTGCGTTACAAAGGTTTACGAATTGATTTATATAAAATAACGACAAGATAATGATGCAAAGAGTTTGATTTTACATAGTTCAAAATCATTGTCTGAGCTTCAATTCAGGCATATATCAGACAGTTGGATACGATGCCATCATAGCAATACCTCACATCCCATCATAGGTGCACATCGGTTCGAATGTATGTTCACCTGTTCAAATGTGTGTTTATCGGTTCAGATGTTCATTAGTTCGAATGTATTTTCATCAGTGCATGGTCTCAATATCTATTAAAAAAGTGTTCATTAGATGTTCATTAGTTTGAATGTTCATCAGTTTGCCTATGATGTTCATCTGTGATGTACCCCAATTTAATGAAGAAAGACACGTGTCATCATCTAATGACTTTTTAAATTTTGAATATGAAACTAAGGGCCCGCTTGGTTCAAATGGTGGGGAATGCAAAGGAAATGCAATGCAATGCAGAGATGTGATCCTTTAGAAAGTGAATAAAATTAAAAAGGCTAGAAAGCCACTCACAATGTGATAAGTTTCCACCAACCACTCCTTCCTTTTTTTCTTATTAAATTTGGTTAGGGGGCATTTTGGTCCTTTTAAACCTTTTTTTTATTCCACCCCAAAACTTTAAACGTAAATAACTTTCAAACGATAAACTTTTATGAAAAACCTATTTCACCATAATTTTTAAAAATATAATTCTCTTTAATTTGGTATGCATTATGATATATGAATCGCAACTTTTTTTTTTTCAACTTTTTAAGTGGGTGTTGATTTTCTTGAAATTTTCGGCATTTTCAACTCTAATTTTGCCTAGTTTAAAGGCCGAATTTTGCAAAACTTAAAACACGAAAGTTGCAGCTTTTTGGCCATTCTTTACCCATAAATTTGAATCACTCAAATCCGATATAATATGAGTGAGATATCGCACGTTAAAGATGAACAATAACTGATGAACGTTATAAAAAATAACTGATGAACCAAAACACTTTGAAAAACAACCGACGCTAACTGATGAACCTAAACACTTTGAAACACAACCGACGCTAACTGATGAACCAAAACACTTTGAAAAACAACCGACGCTAACTGATGAACCTAAACACAATAATTGATGAACCAAAAAAATAACATAACACATGACAATAATTGATGAACCAAAAACACATAACAAGGGTCAATAATTGATGAACCAAAAACACATAACACCAGGATAATAATTGATGAACCAAAAAAATAACTGATGAACCAAAACACAATAACTGATGAACCAAAACACATAACACAACACAATAACTGATGAACCAACAATTGATGAACCAAAAAAATAACATAACACATGACAATAATTGATGAACCAAAAAATAACATATGACAATAATTGATGAACCAAAAAAATAACATAACACATGAAAATAATTGATGAACCAAAAACACATAACAAGGGTCAATAATTGATGAACCAAAAACAAATAACACCAGGATAATTATTGATGGACCAAAAAAATAACTGATGAACCAAAACACAATAACTGATGAACCAAAATTGATGAACCAAAACACATAACACAGCACAATAACTGATGAACCAATAATTGATGAACAAAAAAAATAACATAACACATGACAATAATTGATGAACCAAAAACATAACATATGACAATAATTGATGAACCAATAATTGATGAACCAAAAAAATAACATAACACATGACAATAATTGATGAACCAAAAACACATAACAAGGGTCAGTAATTGATGAACCAAAAACACATAACACCAGGATAATAATTGATGAACCAAAAAAATAACTGATGAACCAAAACACATAACACAGCACAATAACTGATGAACCAATAATTGATGAACCAAAAAAATAACATGACACATAACAATAATTGATGAACCAAAAACATAACATATGACAATAATTGATGAACCAAAAAAATAACATAACACATGACAATAATTGATGAACCAAAAACACATAACAAAGGTCAATAATTGATGAACCAAAAACACATAACACCAGGATAATAATTGATGAACCAAAAAAATAACTGATGAACCAAAACACAATAACTGATGAACCAAAATTGATGAACCAAAACACATAACACAGCACAATAACTGATGAACCAAAAAAATAACACAACACAATTACTGATGAACCTATAACTGATGAACCAATAATTGATGAACCAATAATTGATGAACCAAAAACACATAACAAGGGTCAATAATTGATGAACCAAAAACACATAACACCAGGATAATAATTGATGAACAAAAAAAATAACAGCATAATAACTGATGAACCAGAAAAATAACACAACACAATAAATGATGAACCTATAACTGATGAACCAATAATTGATTAACCAAAAAAATAACATAACACATGACAATAATTGATAAACCAAAAACACATAACAAGGGTCAATCATTGATGAACCAAAATCATACAACACCAGGATAATAATTGATGAACCAAAAAAATAACAGCACAATAACTGATGAACCAAAAAAATAACACAACACATGACAATAATTGATGAACAAAAAACATAACATATGACAATAATTGATGAACCAATAATTGATGAACCAAAAAAATAACATAACACATGACAATAATTGATGAACCAAAACACATAACAAGGGGCAATAATTGATGAACAAAAAACACATAACACCAGGATAATAATTGATGAACCAAAAAAATAAGTGATGAACCAAAACACAATAACTGATGAACCAAAACACATAACACAACACAATAACTGATGAACCAAAAAAATAACACAACACAATAACTGATAAACCTATAACTGATGAACCAATAACTGATGAACCAAAAACACATAACAAGGGTCAATAATTGATGAACCAAAAACACATAACACCAGGATAATAATTGATGAACAAAACAAATAACAGCACAATAACTGATGAACCAAAAAAATAACACAACACAATAAATGATGAACCTATAACTGATGAACCAATAATTGATGAACCAAAAAAATAACATAACACATGACAATAATTGATGAACCAAAAACACATAACAAGGTTCAATAATTGATGAACCAAAAAACATACAACACCAGGATAATAATTGATGAACCAAAAAAAATAACACTGCACAATAATTGATGAACCAAAACACATAACAAGGGTCAATAATTGATGAACCAAAAACACATAATACCAGGATAATAACTGATGAACCAAAACACTTTAAAAAACAACCGACGCTAACTGATGAACCTAAACACTTTGAAAAACAACCGACACTAACTGATGAACCTAAACACTTTGAAACACAACCGATGCTAACTGATGAACCTAAACACTTTGAAACACAACCAACGCTAACTGATGAACCAAAACACTTTGAAAAACAGCCGACGCTAACTGATGAACCTAAACACTTTGAAACACAGCCGACGCTAACTGGTGAACCTAAACACTTTGAAAAACAACCGACGCTAACTGATGAACCTAAACACTTTGAAACACAACTGACGCTAACTGATGAACCTAAACACTTTGAAACACAACTGACGCTAACTGGTGAACCTAAACACTTTGAAACACAACCGACGCTAACTGATGAACCAAAACACTTTGAAAAACAACCGACGCTGTAATACCTGAAATTCTATAACATGTAAAATGACCAAATTGCCCCTGGGAATTTAAAACCTAAATAAAACATATGTAAAGCATAAAATAAATTCCAAACTTCTAATAATGAGCAAGCTATGATCCCAAATAATTTTAACAACTACATTTAACTTTTATACAAGCCATGGAAATTACCAAAGTACCCTTGGGCGCCTAATATCATTTAAATTCAAAGGTTATGAAATTTTATAAAAGGAAAATTAAAAGGAAATAAAGGACATTAAAATTGCTATTGATTGCCAATAATTCCATTGACTAAATCCCGAAAATTAGGGTCCATTATCCCTCTAAAAATCGGCCACTCACAATATTTTTATCACACACATATTTTTCTCCAATTTTCTCCAAAACCGATCAAACCAAATTCACCAAATAATCCTCCAAGCATCCATCCGAATTTCTGGAAATAAGGCACCATTTTTCTTGTGTTCTTAGAGTTCTCAAGAAGCCTAGAAAAATAGCTTCACGAATTTTAGAGGTCGGGTTTGCAAGATATCGAAATTTCTCCTTCTTTTCCATTCGATAGGTAATAATTCGATTTTTATTGATTCGATCATTGTGAAATTCATTCTCTATTTTTCTCACGTCCCTCACATCATGTATGGTCTGTGAAAAATAATTACAAGGTCGTGGAGTGGCTGTGGTGATCGTGGTGAATTCTTTGGTGTCGAGTTTTTGATCCGATAAGTCCAAAATCAAAGCGCCCTATCCACTCGTTCTATAAATTATCTGGTATTTTTCTGAGCTTATACTAATCCTATATAACATGAGAAAAATGCTAAAACACATCCATGCATTGCAAATTGATCGCATGCTAATTATTGAAATTGAAACCCTAGAATCGAATTAATTCTCTAAATCGTTCATGCGAATTTTCTGGGCAGGTTTTATAATTTTTGTGGCTTCTTTAGTCATCATATATCATCACAAAAATGGCCATTCGAATTTTAGAGGCCTAAAAATATTATTTGTGAAATTATGTCTAATCGGCTAAATTAAAATAAAAGGGAAAATATGAATAAAACCCTAAACCTATTGAATTAATGTTCGTATAGTTGAATCTGAATTTTTATGGTATTAAAATGATATGGTAATGATTGCATGATGATTGAAAATATTTAGGGTTTGATTTTGTATAAGAAATGTTTTACCGATTTGAAATATATAAGTCAAGGGGGTGTTTTGTAATTGTTGAAACTCGTGGACTATTTTTAAAATGCTATTTAGGACTGTTATAATGTGGGAAAAATATAACTTGTAGGGGTCTATATGTAAATTTTGTATTTAAAAGGTTAAATGGGTAATTATATATATTTAGTAATTCGAATTGCAATTTAATTAAATCAAGGGACTAAAAATGTAAATACTGGAAACTTGAGGTCATTTTGAGTAAATTATAATGTTGAGATGTTTTGGTGTAAGTTTGGATAATTATAGGGGCCAATAGGTAATTATTTGGAATTTACAAATTAAAATATATGTTTTATAATTATAGGGGCTAAATGTGTAATTATGGGAAACTAAAGGGTTGAATCGTACCATGCATGAAATTAGAAGGTAGATTCTGTATATAATTAAATCTAAGGGTTAATGGTGTAATTAAAGATATTATGTGGATTAAATTGTAAATTATGTAACCTTAGGGTTTATTTTGTAACTTTTATAAATAAAGGGTTTAAAGTGTAAAATATGAAACTCAAGGGGCTGATGATGTAATTCTGAATAAATTGGAGTATTTAAATAAGTAAATCATGATATTTTCATTCTAGACCTTTAATTTGATATAATTACAATTAAAACCCTAAACTATGTAAACTTGTCATATTTAACCCTAAACTTTTACAACTTGCTAAAACCAACCCTAATCCCATAATGAGACTAAATTAAAGACTTAACTAAATCTTAATACTTAAACCTTACTCATTATAGAAATCTGCTAATTTTGGAAACTTGCTAAATAAGGAAACTTTCTAAAAATGGAAATCTGCTAAAAGTAGAAAGTTACTTAATATGGAAATGGGATCTTTAGTAATCATGTCTTTACTCCTCTAGGTGTGAAGAGGGAGTAGTCCTGTGATCTTGATCATCTTATTTCAGTGTGTTTCCTTTGTCAGCAATAAGGTACAGATATTCTGCTTCTTTGATAAGAGGCCTTCATTCTCTTATTATGACTTCGGTTATTGAACCATCATGATATTGAACCTTTTATGATTATGAACCTTTCATTCATGAACCTTTGCTTATGAACCTTGACCATGAACCTTTGCTTATGAACCTTTATTTATGAACCATGATTATGAACTAATGAACTATGAATTTGGTTGACCTATGCAAGTAAACTTAAAACATGAACCATGATACTTGACCTTTACCCTCAGTTTGATACTACGAGCCACTCACTAGGCATGAGGGTTTCATGTCCATGTCCAGTCGATGCACCGATGGCATGACTCTAGGGCAGGAGAGTGATGACCTGTCCCGTCCCTGCATGTTATGTTTACGTAGAGGCAGATTATGGCCACCTGGGGCGTATGGATGCATCCTAGATTTGTTCATGTTCATGTTATGTTATGTTATGTTATTCATGGTGACTGATGGTGTGTGCGATACACGTCTTTCACACTCTGGGAGCCGATCACTCCAACCCATGAATGAGGACACCCTATATTACAGATACCATGAGGACACCCCTCATATTTACAGGATACTAAGAGGTCTCCCCTCTTCATGTTTATGGCTATGATTATGATTATGATTATGATTTCATGTTATGGGCTCGTAGTGGATTACTGACCTTCTTTACTTGCACCTTTACCCCCCTATTACACCATGTATTCTACCATTATTCTACCATGTATACTTACCTGTACTCTCATCATGTACTCAGTTTCCATCTCTCATTTACTCATGTATTATTCACTTTTGCTACTGCTTGTTACGTTATATCTGTTCACTGAGCTCTAGTAGCTCAGCCGCGTTTTCTTTTCCCGCGGCAGGTAATTAAGCTAGGAGTTGGGCATGGCTTTGGGGTTGAGTGCACTTGAGTGGAGCTTGTTCTTTATAGCTTATCTACCATTTGATTTTTCTTCAGACTTTATGTTGCCATTGTTTGGGCATTGAACTTATGTACTTCTTTTATTTCCTTTCATTTTGGATATAAGTCATGTTGACTTATTATTGGATTATGTATTGACTTCCGCTATTTTGATTTATGGATACTATGTTGTTCTGATATGAAACCATATATTTGTGATATCTTTACCCTTGTCGGGTTGGGGTGTTACAATTTATGGTATCAGAGCCAGGTTTCCGAAACCCGTTGGCTTAGGCCTTTGACCTGTGAGGATTGGGTAGACATTAGGTTTTCCTTTCGCGTACTCTTTTCCGTATTCTGCTCTGTCATATTTTGTTTTACCTTACTAATCGTCTTCGTAATTCTATAGATGGTTAACACTCGTCATCAGGAGTATAACAGTGGAGGAGATGCTGAAACCCCCAATCTGGAGGAAATGATAGCTAATGCTGTAGCCCGTCTGCTACCGGGCCTTAACACTGAGGCGGTGGTCAACCGGCTTATCAGTGGTGGAGCTGGTCCATCTGGGGGTGCTGGCAGTTCTTCTGGTGGTGGGGGCCGACCCACTACTATTAATGGGTGGCTGGAGAGTTTTAATAAACTCAAGCCGTTGTCCTTCACTTCTGCTGCTACTCCTCAGGCAGCAGAAGATTGGATCACCCACATGGAGAAACTGTTTGAGGTGTTAGGTTGTGAGGACGGGTTCAAGACTCGTCTGGCTGTGTTCAAGCTAGAAGGTGACGCGCTCAACTGGTGGAAAGCGCATAAAGAAGCTAAGGGTGGTGATGCATATGTTCTCGGTTGTTCATGGGCTGATTTCCGTACCACGTTCTATAATCGGTACTTCCCTGCTTCTGAGCAGCAGAGGTTCATTAAGGAGTACAACACTATCTCTCAGCTTGAGTCTGAGCATGCTGGGCAGTATCTGGAGCGGTTTCAGCGATTAGTGAGTTTTGTGGGTCCACTTGCTGGGGATTCTAAGCAGCAGGCTAGGCAATACAAATGGGGACTCAAGAGGTTAGTAACCTATTTAAGTTGATGGTTGGTACCAACAGACATTAATACATTTTTCTTTTGCTATTGTATTAGGTGGGTACTAGACCGCATACTTAATGATGAGTTTAAAGATCCGGCAGAATGTTGCGACGCTGCTCGCAATATCGAGATATTTCATCAGGGATCTGGGTATAAGAGAAACAGAGATGGGGATAGGATTCAGACTCAGGGTCAGAACAGGGATTTTAAGGGCCGGAATGACAGGAGTTATGATTCTCGTGGACAGGGGGATCGACGATACGACCATCAGGGTCAGGCTGGCAGGAACTATGATCAGAAGAGGTCAGATACTAGAGGGCAGGATTCCAGGTTCACTCCTAGGCAGGGAGATGATCGCTCGGGACGCAACACCAGTCAGAAACAGTGGAGAGACCAGACTGCTAAGGGTAGTCAGCAGAACAGGGCTCCGGGTTCTAGTTCTCAGGGAGGTGCATCTGGGGGTTCATATACTTATCCTATTTGTACTACGTGTGGCAAGCGCCACAATGGACCATGTCGTCGGGCTTCTGGGACTTGTTTTGGATGTGGTTCGACAGAGCATCGTGTGAAAGATTGTCCCAAGCAAAACCCGGAGAAAACCGGGAACTATCTACCTCCCCCTCCACCCAACACTGGCCGTGTATATTCTATGACTCGGGATCAGGCGGCTCAGTCTTCAGGTACGATTACGGGCATTTTATATATTGGTGATCACGCTATTTTCACACTTTTTGATACTGGAGCTACACACTCGATTATATCTATGAATCTGGTAAAGAAACTTAAAATATTACCAACACCACTAAGTAATCAAGTATCCCTCTCTACTCCCATGAAACTCAGTACTCTTATTGATCATGAATATGTAAATTGTCCTATACGATTCAATGACCGAATTCGTTCGGCAAATCTGCTCCCTTTGGACATGGTTGATTTCGACGTTATTCTGGGCATGGATTGGTTATCTTTCCATAGAGCCACCATTGACTGTCATGCTCGAAAAGTAATTTTTGGAGATCTAACTCAGCCTGAATTTGTCTTTCATGAAACACGCTCTCTAAAATCTGTGAAAATTATTTCTGCTTTGAAAGCAAGGACTCTAATATCTCATGGTTGCCAAGGTTATTTGGCCTCTGTTAAAGATTCTTCCGCGGAAGGTCCTGATATTAATACTGTTCATGTTGTTCGGGAATTTTCTGATGTTTTTCCTGAAAAACTTCCTGGTCTTGCTCCGGCCAGAGAGGTTGAATTTACTATCGATCTGATTCCCGGCGCTGAGCCTATCTCTAAGGCTCCGTACCGGATGGCACCGGTGGAACTCAAGGAGTTAAAGGAACAGTTAGAAGAATTATTGGACTGTGGTTTTATTCGTCCAAGTGTGTCACCATGGGGTGCTCCTGTACTTTTTGTAAAGAAGAAAGATGGGTCTATGCGGTTGTGTATCGATTACCGGGAGTTAAACCGCATCACTATTCGGAACCGTTATCCGCTACCACGCATCGATGATTTATTTGATCAGTTGCAGGGTGCTAAAGTATTCTCCAAGATTGACTTGCGATCTGGTTATCACCAGTTGCGGGTTAAAGAGCAGGACATTTCTAAGACTGCTTTTCGTACTCGGTATGGACATTATGAGTTTTTAGTTATGCCTTTCGGGTTAACAAATGCTCCTGCAGTATTTATGGACTTAATGAACCGGGTTTTCCATGAATTCCTTGATAAATTCGTCATCGTCTTCATTGATGATATTTTGGTATATTCTAAGTCGGCGGAAGAGCACGAGCAGCATTTACGTACTGTTTTGGGTATTCTGAGGCAGCAAAAATTATACGCTAAATTTTCCAAGTGTGAATTCTGGTTGGACCGAGTTGCTTTCCTTGGTCACGTCGTGTCTGCAGATGGGATTACCATGGATCCAGCTAAGGTCGAGGCTATCACAAAATGGCCAAGACCTACCACGGTAACCGAAGTCAGGAGTTTTCTGGGTTTAGCTGGCTACTATCGACGTTTTGTCGAGGGGTTTTCGAAGTTGGCTTTACCGTTGACTCAGTTGATGAGAAAGGGTGAAAAGTTTGTGTGGACGGATGAGCGTGAGCAGAGCTTTGAGGAGTTGAAGCGACGACTAGTTTCTGCACCTATTTTGACCTTACCGTCGGGTTCGGGAGGATTTCAGATTTATAGTGACGCTTCCAAGAAGGGTTTAGGTTGTGTTCTCATGCAAAACGGGAAAGTAATTGCCTATGCTTCAAGGCAGTTAAAACCCTATGAGGAAAATTATCCGACCCACGATCTAGAGTTGGCAGCTGTGGTATTTGCGTTAAAAATATGGAGACATTACTTATACGGTGAATCATGTGATATCTTCACGGATCATAAGAGTCTCAAATACATATTTACTCAGAAGGAGCTCAACATGAGGCAGAGGAGATGGTTGGAGCTTCTGAAAGATTACGACACTAATATCCAGTATCATCCCGGCAAGGCGAATGTTGTTGCCGATGCACTCAGCAGGAAATCGGGTATGATTGCTAGTATGAAGATCGAGCCTCGTATTCTTCAGGATTTAGAGCGGTTAGAGATTGAGCTATGTGAAAAGGGCGTTAGTGGTTTTTGGGCAAGTCTGAAGGTGGAATCAAACTTGATGCTGCGGATTAAGGAAGCTCAGAAGGACGATGGTGAACTCTGGGCTATTGTGCAGAATGTCGAGGAAGGTAAACAGTCTGAGTTTCGGGTTGATGATAGTGGTGTGGTATGGTATGGAGATCGATTATGTGTTCCTGATGATTCTGATCTACGTGAGGCCTTGTTGGCTGAGGCTCATAGTTCTCCTTTCTCTATCCATCCTGGTTCTACCAAGATGTATCGGGATCTGAAGCAACACTTCTGGTGGAACGGCATGAAGCAGGATGTGGCATCGTTTGTAGCTAGATGTATGACCTGTCAGCAGGTCAAGATTGAACACCAGAGAGCTAGTGGGTTACTGCAGCCTTTGGAGATTCCAGTTTGGAAGTGGGATGAAATATCCATGGATTTTGTTTGTGGTTTACCGTTGACTCGTAGGAAACATGACGCGATTTGGGTGGTCGTTGATCGGCTAACTAAATCCGCTCATTTCTTACCCATCCGTATGAGCTACAGTGTTAGTAAGTTGTCAGAGATTTTCACGCAGGAGATTGTTAGATTGCATGGCACTCCTTCTTCTATCGTTTCTGATCGTGATCCTCGTTTTACTTCGCGCTTCTGGAAAGGGTTACATAAAGTTTGGGGTGTTCGTCTTAAGTTCAGTACCGCTTTTCATCCCCAAACTGATGGTCAGTCGGAGAGGACCATCCAGACATTAGAGGATATGTTACGGGCGTGTGCGTTGGAATGGACGGGTAGTTGGGACGATTACCTGTGTTTGGTAGAGTTCGCCTATAATAATAGTTGGCACGCGAGCATCGATATGGCACCTTTTGAGATGTTATATGGTCGAAAGTGCAGAGCACCGGTATGTTGGGATGAAGTAGGGGAACGTCTCCTTGAAGGACCTGAGATGATTGAGGTCACAAATGAAAAGGTTGCTACGGCTAAAGAAAAATTGAAAGAGGCACGGGCACGTCAAAAGAGTTATGCGGATAAGCACCGTCGGGATCTAGAGTTTAATGTCGGCGACCGAGTATTTCTTAAAGTATCTCCGTTCCGAGGCGTCAAACGTTTTGGTATTAAGGGCAAGCTCAGCCCTCGGTTTATTGGACCTTTTGAAATTCTGGAGCGTATCGGAGAAGTATCGTATCGTTTAGCTCTACCACCTCAGTTGGCTCATGTTCATAATGTATTTCATGTATCTCTTTTGAGGGGATACAACTATCACCCTCTGCATGTGGCTTCTTATCCGTTTGATCAAATCCGTCCCGATATGACCTTATCTGAAGAACCGGAGGCGGTTCTAGAGCGTCAAGAACGCGTTATGAGAAACAAAGTCATTCCTTTTGTAAAGATTCTTTGGCGGAATCACCCAGCGCGCGAGGCAACCTGGGAGACCGAAGAGTCAATACGATCGAGTTATCCTCATTTCATGTTTTGATCTGGTATGTTCAGTTTCGTTTCTGTTATGTTTCCTTTCTCATGTCCTTGCAAATTTCGAGGACGAAATTTTTCTGTTAGTGGGGAAGAAGTTGTAATACCTGAAATTCTATAACATGTAAAATGACCAAATTGCCCCTGGGAATTTAAAACCTAAATAAAACATATGTAAAGCATAAAATAAATTCCAAACTTCTAATAATGAGCAAGCTATGATCCCAAATAATTTTAACAACTACATTTAACTTTTATACAAGCCATGGAAATTACCAAAGTACCCTTGGGCGCCTAATATCATTTAAATTCAAAGGTTATGAAATTTTATAAAAGGAAAATTAAAAGGAAATAAAGGACATTAAAATTGCTATTGATTGCCAATAATTCCATTGACTAAATCCCGAAAATTAGGGTCCATTATCCCTCTAAAAATCGGCCACTCACAATATTTTTATCACACACATATTTTTCTCCAATTTTCTCCAAAACCGATCAAACCAAATTCACCAAATAATCCTCCAAGCATCCATCCGAATTTCTGGAAATAAGGCACCATTTTTCTTGTGTTCTTAGAGTTCTCAAGAAGCCTAGAAAAATAGCTTCACGAATTTTAGAGGTCGGGTTTGCAAGATATCGAAATTTCTCCTTCTTTTCCATTCGATAGGTAATAATTCGATTTTTATTGATTCGATCATTGTGAAATTCATTCTCTATTTTTCTCACGTCCCTCACATCATGTATGGTCTGTGAAAAATAATTACAAGGTCGTGGAGTGGCTGTGGTGATCGTGGTGAATTCTTTGGTGTCGAGTTTTTGATCCGATAAGTCCAAAATCAAAGCGCCCTATCCACTCGTTCTATAAATTATCTGGTATTTTTCTGAGCTTATACTAATCCTATATAACATGAGAAAAATGCTAAAACACATCCATGCATTGTAAATTGATCGCATGCTAATTATTGAAATTGAAACCCTAGAATCGAATTAATTCTCTAAATCGTTCATGCGAATTTTCTGGGCAGGTTTTATAATTTTTGTGGCTTCTTTAGTCATCATATATCATCACAAAAATGGCCATTCGAATTTTAGAGGCCTAAAAATATTATTTGTGAAATTATGTCTAATCGGCTAAATTAAAATAAAAGGGAAAATATGAATAAAACCCTAAACCTATTGAATTAATGTTCGTATAGTTGAATCTGAATTTTTATGGTATTAAAATGATATGGTAATGATTGCATGATGATTGAAAATATTTAGGGTTTGATTTTGTATAAGAAATGTTTTACCGATTTGAAATATATAAGTCAAGGGGGTGTTTTGTAATTGTTGAAACTCGTGGACTATTTTTAAAATGCTATTTAGGACTGTTATAATGTGGGAAAAATATAACTTGTAGGGGTCTATATGTAAATTTTGTATTTAAAAGGTTAAATGGGTAATTATATATATTTAGTAATTCGAATTGCAATTTAATTAAATCAAGGGACTAAAAATGTAAATACTGGAAACTTGAGGTCATTTTGAGTAAATTATAATGTTGAGATGTTTTGGTGTAAGTTTGGATAATTATAGGGGCCAATAGGTAATTATTTGGAATTTACAAATTAAAATATATGTTTTATAATTATAGGGGCTAAATGTGTAATTATGGGAAACTAAAGGGTTGAATCGTACCATGCATGAAATTAGAAGGTAGATTCTGTATATAATTAAATCTAAGGGTTAATGGTGTAATTAAAGATATTATGTGGATTAAATTGTAAATTATGTAACCTTAGGGTTTATTTTGTAACTTTTATAAATAAAGGGTTTAAAGTGTAAAATATGAAACTCAAGGGGCTGATGATGTAATTCTGAATAAATGGAGTATTTAAATAAGTAAATCATGATATTTTCATTCTAGACCTTTGATTTGATATAATTACAATTAAAACCCTAAACTATGTAAACTTGTCATATTTAACCCTAAACTTTTACAACTTGCTAAAACCAACCCTAATCCCATAATGAGACTAAATTAAAGACTTAACTAAATCTTAATACTTAAACCTTACTCATTATAGAAATCTGCTAATTTTGGAAACTTGCTAAATAAGGAAACTTTCTAAAAATGGAAATCTGCTAAAAGTAGAAAGTTACTTAATATGGAAATGGGATCTTTAGTAATCATGTCTTTACTCCTCTATGTAAATTCCTTGTCTAGGTTGTAGAGGGAGTAGTCTGTGATCTTATCATTATTCATGTGTTTCCTTTGTCAGCAATAAGGTACAGATATTCTGCTTCTTGTAAAGGCCTCATTCTCTTATTATGACTTCGATTATTGAACCACCATGATATTGAACCTTTTATGATTATGAACCTTTCATTCATGAACCTTTGCTTATGAACCTTTGACCATGAACCTTTGCTTATGAACCTTTGTTTATGAACCATGTTTATGAACCATGATTATGAACCTTGATTATGAACTTATGAAACATGATATTGACCTATGCAAGTAAACTAAAACATGATCCATGATACTTGACCTTTACCCTCAGTTTGATACTGCGAGCCACTCACTAGGCATGAGGGTTTCATGTCCATGTCAGTCGATGCACCGATGGCATGACTCTAGGGCAGGAGAGTGATGACCTGTCCCGTCCATGCATGTTATGTTTACGTAGAGGCAGATTATGGCCACCTGGGGCGTATGGATGCATCCTAGATTTGTTCATGTTATGTTATGTTATGTTATGTTATTCATGGTGACTGATGGTGTGTGCGATACACGTCTTTCACACTCTGGGAGCCGATCACTCCAACCCATGATGAGGACACCCCTCATATTTACAGGATACTAAGAGGTCTCCCCTCTTCATGTTTATGGCTATGATTATGATTATGATTATGATTTCATGTTATGGGCTTGTAGTGGATTACTGACCTTACTTCACCATACCCCTTTATCCTTTACCTTATGACACCATGTATTCTTACCATGTACTCAGGTTTCCTTTCTCATTTACTCATGTATTATTCATTATGCTACTGCTTGTTACGTTATATCTGTTCACTGAGCTCTAGTAGCTCAGCCGCGTTTTCTTTTCCCGCGGCAGGTAATTAAGCTAGGAGTTGGGCATGGCTTTGGGGTTGAGTGCACTTGAGTGGAGCTTGTTCTTTATAGCTTATCTACCATTTGATTTTTCTTCAGACTTTATGTTGCCATTGTTTGGGCATTGAACTTATGTACTTCTTTTATTTCCTTTCATTTTGGATATAAGTCATGTTGACTTATTATTGGATTATGTATTGACTTCCGCTATTTTGATTTATGGATACTATGTTGTTCTGATATGAAACCATATATTTGTGATATCTTTACCCTTGTCGGGTTGGGGTGTTACAGACGCTAACTGATGAACCTAAACACTTTGAAACACAACCAACGCTAACTGATGAACCAAAATACTTTGAAAAACAACCGACGCTAACTGATGAACCTAAACACTTTGAAAAATAACCGACGCTAACTGATGAACGTTATCAACTGATGAACAATATTAAAAATAACTGATGAACGTTATTTTTTCGAAAACTGCTGAACATTGTAAAAAATAACTAATGAACTTTATAAAAAATAATTGATGAACAATATCAAAAATAATTGATGAACTGATAAACATTGTGTTTTTAATAGAAAAATTAATGAACTGATGAACAATACTAACTTGAACTAATGAACATTATAAAAAATAACTGATGAACAAAATTAATCGATGACCAAAACTCGCTGATGAACTGATGAACAAGTATAACTTATTTTTTTTTTATAAACATTATAAAAAATAAGCGGATAAAATACAAAGTTGTACAATTACTTTTTAACAAAAAAAATCACACATTAAAAAAAAAAAAAAAAAATGTTTGCATTTCTCAAAAACTCATCAACCTCAGATCATGTCATCAAAAGACCTGTCACTAAAAGTTTTTCCCCAAATAATAATAGATGAATAAAATTAAACCAAATATAAAACAGCCAAAGTTACATTATATGCAAAGAATAATAAAATCTTAACAAAGTGTAAAGTAAAAAATAGAAAAAGATAAATTGGTTGATTTCTCATTTCCTATGCACCCACGTGACTACAAAAAGCATAACCTTTCTCTTTCATCGGTTACCAGTAATAACATCAACCTTTTCTCTTTCATGATTCACTTTTTCTTTTTTCTCGTCGGATTGTGTTTCTTCCGACAAAATTCTTTTTTTTCCCTCCATAGCTCCGCCTCTGGTGATGGAGACGGTGCTGGTGACGGAGTGATGGTGGTGATGGTGACGAAGGTCGCCGGAGATGGATCTGAGAGTCAGATCTGGTTGGAAAAAAAGAAGGGAAAAGAGATGGGAAATAAAGAACGGTAAACCGATTATTATTTTTATTAGAATGACCAGCATGCCCCTAAGTGTAGATTTCCCTCTTTAGTTTGATCGGATGTTAATTTGTGATCCAACGGTTGTAAATACTTTTTAGACTTTTTAAATTTGTGTTCCTTTGCAAATGATCCGCTACCATGCAATGCATTCCCTTACCCCCCCCCCCCCCCCCAATTTATTAGGTAATGCCCCATTACCCACTACTGGGTAATGGGTCATTACATTACCCTACACCAAGTACCATCATTCATTACCTTTGCCATTGATTAGGTCATATGACCCTACACCAAGCACCCCCTAACTTTTCATTTGATTCCCTTCCTATATTAAAAACGGTGTTTTATCAAACAAATTAACAAAACGAGCGGGGTAGCTCGCGCGTTGCTGCGGAGTGTTTTGCATGAATATATATCGTAGTAGGGTAAATGATAGCGAAAGTCTTGTAACTATGACCAATAGAAACTAATTTTATCATCATTTACAAACCTTCTGAAATGTATACAAATAAGTAAAAGCATAAGTGGCTTATGACGCGTTGCATAGACCATGGTTGTTCTTGTAACATAGCTTGTTGTCCAATCGCTTTATACCCAAAAGGAAAAAGAACTTTGATATAAAAACTTTTGAATTGAGCGCGCCAAAAGTGTCTAGAACCTGTACATAAAAATTTCATGGAATAAGCGGTTTTTCTCTTACAGACAAAAGAAACGTCTGTGGAAAACTAGAAGGGGGGTTGAATAGTTTTACGTCTTTTTAATTTATGAAAACTTTTGTTTACTTTTAAAAACTTTAGATTCTAGTTTGTTATGAAAAATAAAACATAAATCTTATTATTAGTTATATATGTATTCTTTTTAAATTGATTGTAAAAGTTTTGGTTTCTTGAATGGATTTTCAATTTGATCTTTATGTGAAGTTGACCTCTAATTAATACTAGCAATTATATAAGCCTATGTGTATGAAAGTAATGACGATGCAAGTAAAGAAATAAATAAGGTATGGAAAGATCTAACCGAGACACGAGAGATTTATAGTGGTTCGGCTACAAGGACACCTTCCTTGCCCTACTCCACTCCCCGAGCACACCTTGCTCGAGAGTTTTCTTCACAACTTCAATAAGCTCCCTTATGGCGGAGAAAACCGTACACAACTTTGGCTTACACAGGTTTAACGACACAAAGCTAAATATCGAGTTCTAATCGTAGCTAGAACCAATCTCACAACTTCACAACACAACTTCTTCACAACTTATTCACGACTACTTCACAACGGCTTCACGACTTCTTCACGACTTCTTCACGACTTCAACACGACCGCTACACAACCTCTATGATGCGGCTTCACGACTTCAACACTATGTCTTCATGACTAAGACTTCACGACTTCAACATGACCGCTACATAACCTCTATGCTACGGCTTCACGACTTCAACACTAGGACTTCACGACTAGGACTTCACGGCTTCAACACGACCGCTACACAACTTCTATGCTACGGCTTCACGACTTCAACACAAGGACTTCATGTCTTCTAAGCTACGGCTTCACAACTTCTACACCACGGGTTCACGACTTCTACACAACGGCTTCACGACTTCTACACTTTGACCTCACAACTTCTATACCACAACTACTTATACAACATCTTCACTACTTACACACAACACTAATCTACAACACACACCTTACATACAAATGAATGAATGATTTACAAACTTTGTTAAACACACAACTTAAGTAACAAAATGATACTAAGTTGTAATACTTCTAATCTTGATTGATAGAAGTATTCTTCTTTTGCACTTGGATGGTGGAAGCTTGGATCACTTGGAAACCAATGCTTAAGATTACATGATCAAAGGTTTTTTGAAGATATGAAATGAGATTTACAACAAAAAGTTTTAGTGCAAAAGGGTGAGTAAAAATCCAGGGGAAGGCTGGTATTTATAGGAGAAAAATTTGGACAGCTGGAGCCTACTGGAGCGGGGGCGGTCCCCTTAATTATTAAGGGGGCCGCCTAGTAAAATTAAGGGGGCCGCCCCTACTGAACGTTGGCCAATTTTGTCCTTTTGTGGGGAAGGTTTTTCTGGAACATTTTAACTGATTTTGGTTAAAAATTTGAATTCATATTTTTATAAAAGATTAAACATTTTTATTTAATACCAAAAATGTTTTTCAAAAATATATAAAATGTTTTTGATGTTTTATAAAAAATCTAGTTATTAAGAAAATGTTCCTTTGATCATATAATGCATTAAGCATTAGTTCATTCATACCTTAAGTGATTTTAGTTGTAGAAGTGAATATTTACAACTAAGTACTTGTTTAATTTATAAGTTTATGTTTTAATGAGTTTACATTTTGTGATCATCAAAACATAGAGATATGAATAAATATTGATAATGTTTTTAGGCATTTATTTATGTCAATAATCTCCCCCTTTTTGATGATTACAAAACCTAAACTCATTAAACCAAAAAGTTTATTTTTGGACAAGTATTTAGTGAGTTTACATTCACTTCTCCCCCTTTTTGTAGAATCAAAAAGGTTAAGCTGACAAAATTCAAACGTGAAATTTGTCGGGACGAAAACTCCCCCTTGATGTGTACTCCCCCTCGTTTGGGGCACCAAGGAATCGATATATGGAATACTTGCAAGAAAAATATTAGAAGCACAAGCATATATATAGCAAAAATAAGCATGCATATAAAGACATTCATTAAAAATGTTGTGTATCAATACACAACCATCCAAGATTATATTCAATTCTACATTAGCTAGTAAGTAATGCAATCTACATAATCATTCTAGGAGTACATGATCTTTCATGGGGCTTGCACACAAAATGGTTTGAAAAATTATTTTTGATTAAGCATTGCATATGCTTAATTTGGTGAGAATGAAGGTGGTGGTAGTGTAGTGGGTGAAAATGATGGAGGTTGTGGTGGAGGTTGGTTGTTAAGCATGTGTTCAAGGAATGAAAACATGTAGTGTATCTCATCTCTAAGACCAAAGATGATGGTTTGGTTGTGGATGTGGTGGTATTGGTGATGATGAGAAATGAGCATCAAGAGGTGTTATTGGTGATATGGAAATGACAAGTTGGGTGAATGGGGGTTCTTGAGTAGGAGGTGGAGTTGATGCTCTTGATGGTGGTGATGAAAAGTGTGAGTTGATGTGGTTATTGATGGATGAAAGGGTGTTTTTGATGGTGCATTTGGTGCACTTGGGGATTAACATTGAGGTGGTGGTGATGGAGTTTTGGTGTCTTAGAGATGATTTTGGTGATAGCATGGTGAATGAAAATGGGTGTTTGATGGAGGTGATGGTTGATTTAGGTAAGGTTTGGGCTAGATAAAAGGGGTCGCAAGATGCAAAAGAAAACAGTAAATTTTACTGCCCAGATGGCCGGTCCCCCTTAATTGTAGGCCGGCCCCCTTAAAATTAAGGGGACCGCCTAGGGAATTAAGGGGGCTGCCCATCTGGTGTTTTCCCAGGTGACCAAATTTGAAAAATTTCCAGAAAAGGGTCATTTTTAGGGTGTTTTTGCAGCAAGCTCCATTTGAATCATGTACATCAAGAATGATTAAATAGTGACATAAACATGTTAATTACGCATGCATACATTTAAAACATATTACGGAATAAGCATGTTATTAATCATCAAGCATGTATATATATCATGATATCAAGTATACAAGCAATAAGCATAACAATCATATATTAAAGACAAAAAATAAAGCATTCACTAGTTGAAAATAATTATGTTAAAAACATAATTATTGATACAACACATATTTTGCTTATAGCATGCAATAAGTAGAAAATTTTAAATTGCCTAAGAGATCCATTGGACTTGCTTGAGACATGAAAATTTGGATTATTTTGGATGGATGATGGTAAAGAGGGGGTAAAAAAAAATGTTGGATTAATGGGGTTGTAAGTTTGGGTGTATGGATGTTGGAGAGAGTGTTGATAGAGGAATTGGAGGTGGAGAGCTTGGACTTGACCATGTTGAATGAGGGTTTTGATGTTGTTCAAGTGGTGGTGTTGGATTAGATCTAGTGAGAAGATACTCAATCCAAGTGAGACGCTCATTTAAGGTGATGGTTTGATTTTGGAGAAAGATGCAACAAGGACTATTGTTGATATGTTTCTCAATTTGACTCAAGTGATGTGGTGATGATGGTAATGATGGTGAGATGGATGGTGATGATGGTAATGATGGTTTGATTTTGGAGAAAGATGCAACAAGGACAATTGTTGACATGTTTCTCAATTTGACTCAAGTGATGTGGTGATGATGGTAATGATGGTGATATGGATGTTGATAGGTTTAAGTTGCTTTGAGCAAGGTGCAAAGTAAGGAGAGCATTAAGCTCATGGGCTTCCTTGAGTTCTTCAATGAACTTCAAGTGTTGAGTGGAAGGTGATGATGATGGAGAGTGGTTGTTATTTGGTGGAAGTGGTGGTGACACTTTTGGTGGTGGAGACATTTGTGAACTTGGGTAATTATGAGTGAATGAAGGTGGACATATGGATGATTGGTTATGTGTGTGAAAGGGTTCATTAGGATGAGGTTTAGGTGTTGGTTGAGTTTGAACAACATCATTTGTTGGGTTATGGCAAATGTCAAGCTTCCTCCTCCAAAAGAGTATTTATGGTGTAGTGATGATGTGATTGTGGAAGGTAAATTTTGGAGGGTGGTTTGTGACAAAATGTGTTTGTGAATTTTGGGAAGTATAGGATAAAATGGGCTTAAAAATAGAAAAAGGGAGCAGCACCTTCGACCATCAGATGGCCGGTCCCCTTAATTAAGGGGCCGGTCCCCTTAAAGATTAAGGGGGCCGCCTAATGAATTAAGGGGGCCGCCCATCTGCTGATTTCCAGGTTACTGGAAATGGGTTTTTGGCAGAAAATTGTTGAAAGGGTTGTGTTTTTGGGTTTAGTTTCAAGCAAGTCCAACTTCTTTTGAGGCAATTTAGGATTTAATAACTTATGTATGCTAAGCATATTTATTTAAGCAACTTTATCTAACATGCAAACTACTCATTAAGCATATAACATGTATATACATATATTAGACAAGAAGATAATACATAGCACCATGTAATTCATAGTATCATACTTAGGAAGATTAAAAGGCTAGTTAATTAATCCTAATGATTATCTATGTACAAGGGAATGTGGAGTTGTGATAGCATGGACTTCTAGACTTGTACCAAGTGAGATCTTTAATAAGTAAACCATGATTTTTCATTATTGATTTAGTTCACTTATAAGTGTCATATACACAAGTATATATGACATATATGAGATCACCAAGCATGATTTAAAGAAATGTTTTTGGCATTATTCAACAATGCTTGAAAGTAGGTTTTATGTGGATGTGAAAAGTATATTAATGAAATAGTTTTGGCTTTGTTTCAAAATGTTTTTATGAGGAAATAAAACATATTTTTCCAATCTTTGGTTTTTGATAAACACGTAATTATGGACACAAGTTTGAAAGAAAGGTAGGATGGTGAAACATGTTTAATAGCAATGTGTCATAATCTTTTGAAAAATCATTTTTCCAAAATGTGAAGTTTTTGCAAATTTAAAAATAAGTCCCATTAATTATAGGTTTAAAAATAGTGGTTTATAAAAGATCTCATGCTCAAGGGCATTGGTTAAGTCTATTGTCACATGCTACCTCTTTCTACATATCCTATGGCATTTAAGCATGTATTATGACTAAATACAAAAATACATCATGTCAGAGTAGTTAGAGAAAAACAAAAGCTATTATAATGACAATGCATTCAACAACTAAACAAATAATTACGAAGGCATGCAGTCAAATCACATAGGAGCAAGTAAACATCTAAAAATTTTATATACGCAAGATGACATAAATCTAGGAATGAAAAGCTCTAGTGAAAAGCAAAGTTCATAACAGTAAACTATCGTTAGGTATATTTAGGAAGAATAATGTATTCAAGTTGGAGAATGAGTATGAGACTATTACTAGTGGTGCTCAATTCAGGCTAAACACGACCGTTTTTACGGGTTACACACACCCAACTTCTCACATAGAAGCAATTCAACCGTTAGGTCAAATTGAGTTTCTAGTCAATAGATTCTCCAGTAGTCATTCTCTTTTTAGAAGAAATTAAGTTCCTAAATTTACCTATCGAAGAGTACCAAATATGAAGATTGCTTGGTTCACTAACACTTAGGGGGGCTAACTAAAGGGTTTCTAGTTTATTAAGCCACAAAACGAATATAACTAAAGTGTAAAGGCAAAGCAACCTATCAGACTAAGCATATCCTAAGGCATTAATAAGATTATATGCATGAAGTAATTACTTATGAAATTTTAAATAGAGAACTTACCTCACGTCCTAGCTTTTCTTCGTAATGTCTCAGATGATGATCTTATTTAAACCGAAGTGGCTTGACCCGAACATGTCTTGTACGGATCATGATCTTCTCCTTCGTCTGTGTCACTCCATGATTTTGGATTGAGTTCACTTTGGAGTTGATTCATATAGTCTTCGTCGTTAATACCTACATTAACAACATTTGAACTAGTAGCACATGTATCTATTTTATCTAAATGTTTATCTATTAGATTTTCTAAGATAACTAATTCATGTACAAGATCAAAATCCTTATCTTTGGCTTGACATTTTTCTTGATGAAAGTTTAAGAGATTTTTCCAAATATCGTTTGCCATTTTACAGAAAGATAATCTTTCATATTCAACTTTCGGCAAGGTTTTGTAAATAATTATTTTAGCTTCATTATTTTTGTTATTCTTAGTTTTTAAATAATCATTTTGAGTTTCAAAATCCGTTTTTGTTTGACTTTCAAAATCCGTTTTTGTTAGTTGAAAATCACCAATCGAAATAACATGCCAAAGATCTAGATCAATTGATTTCACATAAGTTTCAAATTTATTTTTCCATTCAAGAAAAGTATAGTTTTCAAATAGTGGTGGTTTTAGCAAAGATTCCCCTTCTAGATATTTTTCGAATTCCATAGATCGATTCAAGCTTTAAAATACAGTATATTTTAAAGATCTTGATTGACGTGGCTCTTGATACCAATTGTGGAAAACTAGAAGGGGGGTTGAATAGTTTTACGTCTTTTTAATTTATGAAAACTTTTGTTTACTTTTAAAAACTTTAGATTCTAGTTTGTTATGAAAAATAAAACATAAATCTTATTATTAGTTATATATGTATTCTTTTTAAATTGATTGTAAAAGTTTTGGTTTCTTGAATGGATTTTCAATTTGATCTTTATGTGAAGTTGACCTCTAATTAATACTAGCAATTATATAAGCCTATGTGTATGAAAGTAATGACGATGCAAGTAAAGAAATAAATAAGGTATGGAAAGATCTAACCGAGACACGAGAGATTTATAGTGGTTCGGCTATAAGGACACCTTCCTTGCCCTACTCCACTCCCCGAGCACACCTTGCTCGAGAGTTTTCTTCACAACTTCAATAAGCTCCCTTATGGCGGAGAAAACCGTACACAACTTTGGCTTACACGGGTTTAACGACACAAAGCTAAATGTCGAGTTCTAATCGTAGCTAGAACCAATCTCACAACTTCACAACACAACTTCTTCACAACTTATTCACGACTACTTCACAACGGCTTCACGACTTCTTCACGACTTCAACACGACCGCTACACAACCTCTATGATGCGGCTTCACGACTTCAACACTATGTCTTCATGACTAAGACTTCACGACTTCAACATGACCGCTACATAACCTCTATGCTACGGCTTCACGACTTCAACACTAGGACTTCACGACTAGGACTTCACGGCTTCAACACGACCGCTACACAACTTCTATGCTACGGCTTCACGACTTCAACACAAGGACTTCATGTCTTCTAAGCTACGGCTTCACAACTTCTACACCACGGGTTCACGACTTCTACACAACGGCTTCACGACTTCTACACTTTGACCTCACAACTTCTATACCACAACTACTTATACAACATCTTCACTACTTACACACAACACTAATCTACAACACACACCTTACATACAAATGAATGAATGATTTACAAACTTTGTTAAACACACAACTTAAGTAACAAAATGATACTAAGTTGTAATACTTCTAATCTTGATTGATAGAAGTATTCTTCTTTTGCACTTGGATGGTGGAAGCTTGGATCACTTGGAAACCAATGCTTAAGATTACATGATCAAAGGTTTTTTGAAGATATGAAATGAGATTTACAACAGAAAGTTTTAGTGCAAAAGGGTGAGTAAAAATCCAGGGGAAGGCTGGTATTTATAGGAGAAAAATCTGGACAGCTGGAGCCTACTGGAGCGGGGGCGGTCCCCTTAAATAGGGGGCGGTCCCCTTAATTATTAAGGGGGCCGCCCCTACTGAACGTTGGCCAATTTTGTCCTTTTGTGGGGAAGGTTTTTCTGAAACATTTTAACTGATTTTGGTTAAAAATTTGAATTCATATTTTTATAAAAGATTAAACATTTTTATTTAATACCAAAAATGTTTTTCAAAAATATATAAAATGTTTTTGATGTTTTATAAAAAATCTAGTTATTAAGAAAATGTTCCTTTGATCATATAATGCATTAAGCATTAGTTCATTCATACCTTAAGTGATTTTAGTTGTAGAAGTGAATATTTACAACTAAGTACTTGTTTAATTTATAAGTTTATGTTTTAATGAGTTTACATTTTGTGATCATCAAAACATAGAGATATGAATAAATATTGATAATGTTTTTAGGCATTTATTTATGTCAACAACGTCAATCATTAAAAAACATATGAATTGACGCATTTAAGTCAAATCTGTTAAGTTAACCCATTTGACCTATTAAAGTTAAAATGGGTGAAAATCAGCACCTCTAATGAGGATACATATAGAAAATGTCACTGTAATGAAATTAGCAATCTACCTGTTGATATATGGACCAAAGCCAAAGTTCCGCTACTGAAGACAAATCAGCCAGCTTATTGTTGAGAGTTGACAGCCGCTTCGGTTTTGCAGATGGGCCAAAATGACCACAATCCAGGTTACCAATCGCGGCCTCTTCTTCATATTCCTCCTGTCATAATTTTAAATATGCAGAATGCCAGTTAAATTTTAGCATTTTCTTGTGGTGATCTTAAAGCTAAAAAACTACCTCTTTACCCAATGAACACCAACCTTTACTTAGAATAATGAACAAATTGTTATGCACTAACCTCTTCTTCCGAATTCAACTTAACTGGGTAACATACACAAAGCGTAACACACCTGGAAACCAAAAAAAAAAAAAAAAAAAGACTATTGGGGAAAAAATGCAAGGCTATAGTAACGTAGATAGAAGATGAAAAATCTTTGCATGCATCTTGACACATCAACACACTCATTATCTAAGTGGTTAACTATGTATAGTATATTTTTAAAGCAAATAAGCAAATGGCCGACATCCTATCAAGAACTGCTTTGTTGCAGTTTTAAAGGAAGTAGGCAGACCCAAACAGTGTACCAAAAACCGCTTATCCGGATTTTCTTATAGCTAGTTATCTAGTCCTAATTATTTCACACATCAAGTTAAGATTTTCTCAAACCAAATCAACATCTTCATCACTGAATCTTTTCATACTTCATTTTAACCATAGAGAACGAAAACATACCATACCCACATAAAACCGTCTCCTGGCACACTCCATAGGTGCAATGTCACCCTGCTCACTTGTCACAACAGATTCAAACCCATTCGGCATGTTACCCTTTATGCATACCATAAAAGTGTTCCACAATGACCACATACCTGTTTAGTGTTTCCCAGATATATATATATTCTGATGGTGTATCTGGAAAATTGTCAGCAAATAAAAAGACGAATAAGTAAAAAAATAATCTGGAAGATTAGAAGTTAATGAATACATATAATTGTAGCGGGAAATTGACAATAGACACAGGACGTGTTGGTTCATTTATACCTAACGAAGTCGGTGACTATCAGAGACTAATATTTCAAGGCAACTATGTTTATTCTTCGAATGATTAAAAAAAAGAAACTTACATGAGGCTGTGTACATGTTGATGCTGAGACCACTCCTGCATCAGGCTGGTTAAAAAGGTCACCGTATGGCAATGCAGAAACTTTATAGCTTACATTGACGACACCAAGAGTTGTAATATCCTGTTTTTCATATAGAAAAAGGTACATGTTAGTGGAGCAGTGATGTTCTTGGCAAATGTGGTTCTGCATATTTTAAATTAGATCACGTGTGTAGCCTCTGACCCGCCTATGTAATGTTAAGCTACAACTTTAATCAATATTTGTTAATCATGACTAAAATACTTCATAAAGTGATTTCGCCATTGTCTAAACTTCAATTTTTAAATACACCATACATTCTCGTCAAGTGTTTAACTATCTTTTATCATCCTCATTATCTCCTAACTTGAAAAAAAACACCTATTCAAGATTCTCATGCATCAGATACGGTTGTAATCTATCATTGCCATAAGCTATTGGATAAAAACACAATAAGGTGTTGTAATCAGTCCAAAATTTATTTACAATAAAAATCAAATCTTTAACCAATTTAGAAAACGATGGTCGCATAATGTAAAAACAACTCCTTTTAGAGTAAACCCATAATCTGCAACATATAATATATCAGTATGGCGGGTTCTCAATACTGTGCATAAGTATATCAGTAAAAAAAAATGGCAGCTGAGCATTAGTTTATTGAGTAATGTGAATTCATCTATTGTCGATAGCCTCGTCTATATTTCATTATATGACACATTCACTTAGGGACTGTTCGGCATTGCTTTTACGTTCAGGTAGGGAGTGTTTGCCATTGCTTTTACGTTCAGGTTATCGTTTGTTGTTTCAAATTTTCCATATTACATAACCACTTTCAAACGCCAAACGGCCTTTATTAAACCTAAGACTCTAACAATTTGCACTTGTTGTTCAATTTAAAAATAAATGCAATCTGTCATGTTTCGTACCAGTTCAGTTATATCTCCGTCGGTCCCTCTATTTGAATGCACCCGCTCATTGCAAACCTCATGTTGCTCGTTCCACTTCACTCCATTCCAGCCGTGCTGATAATCAAAGTGCGATATCAAGCTAAAAAACATCACCAACGTATTGTGTAAAAAACCATCTTTCATTTTCATAATTTCACAAAAAAAAAAAAAAAAAAAAAAAAAAAAAAAAAAAAAAAAACCAAAAAAATATATATATATATATATATATATATATATATATATATATATATATATATATATATATATATATATATATATATTGACCTGAAGATTGGCCTTTCATAATGAATCTCCTCGTTCTTCGCATCTTCATGTTCATCTCCATTTCTCATTCTCCACACCCGTAAGAACTACTTCAAAACGCAATAAGCAAATTTTTCAAACCCATTTGAAGTCCATCAAAACCCATATCCAAAACATAAAAGAAAAGGCAGAAATCAATCAAAAGGTAAAAAAAAATCAATAGAATTAAAACAAAGAAAAGATCGTACCTTTGGAATAATTATTCTGATCATTTGTGGAGAATGTACAATACGAAAACCCCCCTCCCCTTCCTCCTCGTACACTCCATGGCTGCTTAAGAGTTTGAAACTCATTCGGCACCTTAAGAGCTTCATCATCATGAATCATCCGAACAACCTGAAAATAAAATGTAACAAACTTACTTGAAATACATAAACATAAATTACAATAAACCTTTACTGAAAACCTGTAAATCGTGTATTTTACCAATCTCGTTATACAAATACATTACACGCACGAACCCAAAACACATTTCTGTAGATCTTAGACTTAACTTGTTAGTAATCTAAAATTGAAACTTTTTACACTTATACATTTATGTAACAAATACCTCTTGTGCCTATAACCAAGTTGATGTTCCCGCTTCCGAATGCATTCTCTGTGGACATTTCTTACCATTATGTCCGTTTCCTAGTCACAATCTCGCTTTCTTTAGCCGCTACTGAACACTTCTTATATCATGAATATTTAGCTTCAAACTCCCTAATCCCATCCTCATGACCCATTCCTCCATACTTCTGTCACCTCTATAGACCGAAAAACCATAATCATAATTAAAAAAAAATGGTCAAACCTGTCATTAAAATCCAAAACTAATACTTTGGAAGAAGATCAGGAAAAAGAAAAATCTTTCATAATATATATTAACCTCAAAATCCAAACAAAAGATCGCAAATTTCAAAATATCAAACCACTAATAACAAAAAATCGCAAATTTCAAAAATCTTTCATAATATGAATGTACGTACCTTGTTATGCTGACTGCTTCGTTGTCAATGCCTTCCATATCGCTGTCCCACCATCCACTGCCACCAGCATCTGTTGACAGACACAATTTATCCATTGCTATAACATTTTCTTTGGAGATTTCACATACTCGTTTTCAAAATAGTAAAGATGTGATACTTACAGTGGTTATAAAGAGGAAGTGGTTTCTCTTTTCTGATAAAGGGTCTGTTATAGTTTGTTTGCCTTGGTTTTGGATCATCTCCCAGAACAACCAAATGCTTAGGAGCATGCACTTTACCATAAAAACCTTCTGATCAATAAAATTATCTTTTTCGTTCTCTTTACTGGACTTAAACTGTTCAAGAGCAACGTCAAGTAAACTATCCAACCCCATTCATTCCTAGATTCCCGGATTGATTGTAACCATAATTGCTAATGAATTCATGAATAGAGCACAGTGACAATAAAGGAAAATATAACAGCGGTTTTAACTGATCTTATGGGTAACCACTTAAATCTTATCTCTTACAGAGGCCAAAATGTTATTAACTTAAATTTCCAGCAAGTCACTCATGTTTTCCAATGCTAATCTTATCTTCCTCAATATAACTACTACTGAGTTCTTGAATCCATCACAGGTATTTACTCGGTGTCGCCATAACCAATTTTAAAAAGACCAAATCATAAAAACAAAAACACAACTAAACCCTAATCTTCATTTGCAATGAAGGTGAAAACCCTAAATAAATTAGAAGTTAGAACCAAAGTAAACAATGAAAATTAAAAGATATGAATACTTGTACCTGCTTGTGATTCTAATTTTTCCCGTTTGATGCGAAGCTGTTGATGATCCACCACTTATTCCGGTGTCTATTGGATCTGTTTAGATCAAATATGAGAGAAAAATAAATAAAAAGATCACAGGTGACCAATGCTCATGATTGACGTGTATTGATAATAATAAACATACCATCTTATCTTCGATTCAAATGAGAAACACATGAATTTGGGGCAGATTCAATTTAGTTAGGGTTTTGTGATTATGGATCTTTGTGTGTTTACACTTGTTTATCATTATGATATCAGCTGGTGGATTTGATGAAAGGGAAGTGGTCTGGAATTTTCTAGCAGCTGAGGAGGTGAGGAGAAGTGTGTAGATAACGAATGAATAGATAAAAAGGGAGATAAACGGTGCTACAGTTGAATAAACAGTAGCCTCCTAATATTGCAACCAATGGGGTGACAGTACAAATCGTAGAAGCGGGGTTACTGTTATTATCACTGTTCCGTACATCATATTGATGCAGACCACCTCCTAGCAAATAGATATACTCCCTCCGTCTCAATTTAATTGTCCATATTTCTTTTTATGGATGTCTCAAATTAATTGTCCACTTTCCTTATTTAGTAAAAACTAGAGAATCTAAAGGAGGAATATTCTATTTTAGTGGTTGAAAATTAAAGTGGCCCCACTTTTATTAAACTTTGTGTTTTCTCTCTCCTGACAAATAAATTGAGATGGAGGGAGTATTAGATAATAGATAATATCTAACTTTTGTCCTTAACTGTGCCAAAATCAATCTTTCACTTCTTTAATGGTCAAAAATCAAACATTAACTTCTTTTCACCGGCAGAATTTAAACAAATATTTCACAACGACAACTTGACAATGTTTACTACTTTTATTGGCCATTTGATTTAAAGAATTACCAGTTGTCATAAAATGTTGCAATAAATTCAGTAAAAAAGAAGAAGATATGTCTCATATAAATGCACTTGTAATTACTATTCTATAACGAATTGAATACTTAACTTGTTATTCATTATAGTTTTAATTGTTGAGTTAAATTCAACAATAAATGCAATTGTAATTATATGTCTAAACATGCTTATCTTACCTTCCTAATATCCTATACAAAAATGATTTAGATGCCTAAAAACTAAACCTAAAATTAAACCTAAAGATGTGATTGGTGCATTTGAAAAATTGATTGATAAAAAATGCTGAAAGAGAAAAAGTCTATAACACTTGTCTAAAAATGAATGGTGTAGGTCTATTATTAGGTCTAATTGTTAGGCTTATATATCATCGCTCGCCAAGGCGAAATCAGAAGTAAGACCCTTTAGTTATAACCAAAAAAAATAAAAAATAAAAAAATAAAAAATTAAAATAAAATCAACTTAAAAATCAGATCAAATACAAACCAACTACGTAGAAAGAGTCATCATTCTCACATTCTTAAATTCAAAATCTACAATTTAATAGACAATCAACTTTATAAAAGAAAATATTTAAGAGGTAATTACCAAAATGATATTTCAAAAAAAGAATGGTCCATTTAATAGTCACTCTCAACTCCTCTTTCTCAATTTGGTCACGCTCGACTGCTCGACTCCACTCCTTTTGTGACATGTGTCTCTGGCAAGTACAATGTTAGGTGGCATTATTTTATTCATTTATTATAAAATGACAAATATACCCTCCTATATTATATTATTAATTACTCCACCTTCCCCACTCACTCTACCTATTTCCACCCACCAACCTCACCACTTTACCAGTCCATCACCACCACTACGACCACTACTGCTCAACTGCTCAACCACCACCGCTCAACCGCTCAACCCCCAACTGCTCAGCCGCTCAACTGCTCAACCGCCACAAAATAAAAACATTTTCCATCATTTTCCATCTTTACTGCTACAAATAGAAAAGAAAAATTGGAGTAAAAAAAAAGGGATAACTAGACTTAAATAAAAAATAAAAAAAAATGATGAAAGTGATCCACTCCACAACAGCACAACCGCTCTCACATTTTCCATTTTTAAGGTGCTGTAAATTGTAAGAGTAGTAGTTGTGTCCATGTGAGCACACTGCCCATGGGTGAAAAGAATGGTCAAAGTCTTGGGAAAGTAACCAAAGACAAGATTTCCTTTCCATTTTGTCCATACAAAACTAAAACACTTTTTTTACCTGAAAGAGATGCCATCAGAGTTTGGAGTCTTTAACAAAAAGAAATTACGCATATGATTTGCACAATTCAATCCAAAGAAAGGTCAAAGGGTAATGAAGCTCCTAGCGTATGCAAGCCACAAAACCTATTCATTGAATAAAATGAATTTATAGGATTTGAGGGATCCATAAACCAGCAGCTTTATATTCCCACTCAGATCCTCTTATTATTGGGTCTCATTCGTTCACTCTCCGCCATTACTCCTCTCCCCTACGACAACACCTGATGCTATTGAAACCATTGGACCTTTAATATTTTAACCCATCTACATAACCACAAACCAACTATCACCTCTTCACATCACATTTCTTTAAAAATATTATAACCTGAGTACTTGAATGATCTTAGCAAGAATAGAAAGAACATAACCTGCGTCAAGCTATTTCCCTACAATTCATCTATTTCCACAAATATCTATTTCCCTACAAAGTATATACTTCAATAACCCCTTTGATTGTCAATATCTTCAATATCATTTGCAACGGAATAAAAACCAGATCTGAACAAAAAAAAAATCGTCAAAAATATTTTACAACTCAGATCTGTAAGTTTAAGTGATCGGAGGTAGTCGGAGTGGGCGGCGACGAGGTGGTGGCGCTCATTACACGAGAAGAGATGATGGACGGATGATTATCATGGATATAATGATTAACCCATCGGAAAATTATAATGATTTTCCCATCGGAAGTTGTGCAACCCATCGGATGATTATCATGGATATAATGATTAACCCATCGGAAAATGTTTTTTTTTAAGGTGAGTTTGGTTTGGTTTTTAGAAAGAGAAGAGATGACTGATGAGTGAGAGTGGACTGAGTGTGTGAGTGTAGACTTCAACTAACCAGGTAAAAGAGAAGAGATGAGTGAGAGTGGACTGTGTGAGGTGAGTTTGATAGGTAGGAATGTGTGGTTAAAAATTAAGGGTATATTTGTCATTTTATAATAAATGAATAAAATAATGTCACCTAACATTGTACTTGCTAGAGACACGTGTCACAAAAGGGGTGGAGTCGAGCAGTCGAGCGTGACCAAATTGGGAAAGAGGAGTTGAGAGTGACTATTAAATGGACCATTTTTTTTTTAAATACCATTTTGGTAATTACCTCAATATTTAATTGTAGATTTTGAATATCTATTTGGATAAATGTAGGGTGCCTGGTAGGGATGAGCACGATCTCAACCCGTACCGAATTAGTGTTGCCCTTATTTTTCTGAGCATGAAAGGGGTTCCGGCACCGTACCGGATGGGATTCCGGTACCGGAACGAGTACCGGTATTCGGTACCTGGAAATCGGTACCTAACGGGTTCTTATCGTTTTTTGTTAAATAAAAAAAATTCTAGATTTCATGCTGGTAACTTTTTGTGACAACAATAAAAACAAACAAAACTTGCATACTCGAGTGATTTCGAACTACTACATGTCAGGAAACGCTACCAGCGATTAAATAAACACATCACTAAGATAATTGTAACTTACAAACGTTCCAAAACTTATAAAATTCCACCAAAATTATATGATGAAATCTTTCAAAATAGACAAACTAAACCATTTTCAACAAAAAACAATTAATCTTATGTAACTCACTTCATATATTAGAAGCATTCTACTGCATGTACTTTTGCGTCACATGAAACTTTACTGATATCACACAGCAGCTTCTAAGTGCAGTTACACATATACTACAAGGATTTTAGGGTGAATTTTATGATGAAAATGATTTGAGTTTCTTTATGCATTTCACTTTGACCACTTTTTTTCAGGAGTCTCTTTAGAGTATCATCTGTAATATGAAGGTTCTAGAGTAAGAATTACTTCCAACATTGATCCCCATGTTGGGTTCGTAACTTTGTAGTTTATACCCACAAAATTCTTTCTGAAAGGTTTATAGATATAATGAATATACGTATAACCAGATTCAAACACGTGCCTATGAGATTGCACACTTTACGTATGAGAATCGATGTTTATATAATTAATATAAAATGTTATATTTAATTATTATTCACAATAAATACTTAACGGGCGTTAATATTTAACGGAGTTTAGTTAATGGTCGTTAAATATTAAGTTAAGGGATTAGAAATGAAAATAGAAGTCGAGAAGGTTCCGGAATCCCTCAGGGATATAGGGGCTGGTTGTATAAGCTTATGGGAAACCCAATGCAACTCAAACTTGGACTAAGTTAATTGTAACACCCCGAAAATCGTAATGAAGCAGCGGAAGACTAAAACGGGGTATTACCAATTAGATCACAGTCGAAGCATAGATAATCGTTAAAAGTAGAATTTATATCATTCAATGAAAAACTCAATATTAAGAGATTACACAATAGTTTTCAAAAGAGGGTAGTATTTCACAAAAGTGATGATGAGTTTGGAAAGAATGATATAATTATTTGAAATAAAGGTGGGTAGTTTTCCAATGCCCATGCCAACTCCGTGCTTGAGATTTCCTTAGTTACCTGAGATAAAACATGCTTAAAATGTCAACACAAAGGTTGAGTGAATTCACAGTGTTTAATTTGTAATAGTTTGAATTAGTTTGAACACAAGTTGATTAGTAGTACAATGGTGATATCGTTGAAATAAAACAAATAGATATAAGATGGGTAGTAGCACAGCGGTGATATCGCTGTGTATAATATAGATATATTGCCCTAAGCCTCATGACACGCAAACCTTAACATGTAGGGGTAATAATAGTTGAAATAAATATCCCACATCATAGCAATGACGTGGGTGATAATGCCCTCGTCGTAGGAGTTTTGCCAGCCTCTTAATTCGAATAAAGTGCATTTGTCTATCAATCCGGCTAGCATTATAGCTATCTATCCGGCTAGTACAAATGGGTCGTCAACCTCTAATAGATCTATTCACAAAATTCACGTTCACTCGCAAGTGATTAATGGTTCATGATATAAGGGACTTTTTGGCAGGGTGGTAACTTAGGCAATATTACTTAACAATATCAATTAGGGAAGCATACAGAAAAATACTTGTGTTCAGATTTATAGCATGTATCTCCCCACGGGATTTGAAAACATAGTAAAAATGTGGGACTATGAACTCACCTCAGTGTAATAGTAGTCTGAAATGCAATAGAGTCAAATGGTAGGTGGTAGTTCCAACGCGTGACCTAGATTAGTATGGCATGTTTCAGTTCAAAGTTTAAGACTCGATGAAGTTTATATAAAATTAAAAGTTTCAAAATGTTTGTGTTGTTGTTGCTTGTGTGGCAGCATTTAAGTTTAAAAATGATTTTCTAAGTATTCGGAGGTATTGGCTCTTGGAAGTGTATAGGTGTATAACAATAAAAGTATCAAAGACGAAAATAAGGCTATGGTTTGACACCAACCGAAAGACGCTGAACGAAGAATGATTACGAATGACACTAGACGTCGTCGAGATACGGAACGTTGTTGTTAAAATAGTAGTTAAAATAAATAAATGGTTATACATGTTTTGGTTTTCCGTGATAACTCAATATTGAAACGTATATGTTTGAATAATAAGTCGTTGCGTATAGTTTATAAAAATCCACGTAACTTTTATAAGTTGAAATAAACCACGTTAAGTTTACATATAAGTTGAAATAGACGATATGAATCAATGGTTGCATGCGTTGAGTATAGTTTTTGATTATAAAGTATGTTTTTAGAAGTCCGTCTCTAAAACAAGTTTAGTAGATTAGAGAATGTCGTGAAATCATGTCGAGATCGAGTAAGCTGAGTGAGTCGGGAACGAGTCGTGAAACAAGCCGAAGTGAACAAACAACTTGGTTCGACACCCAAAAGATCACGATTTGAGTATATAGTTTATTTTACCATTTCATTGCAAACTTGCCATTTTAGCCAAATCTTACAAGTTTTACTTAACGTCAAGATTAGGAATAGGCTTATAAAAGTTACTACTGATAGGAAATAGAAAATAGGCTTATGTTGAAAACAATTAAGCTACTACCTTCTGATTTGCCTTATTCTATTTTATCAAAATTCGCATATCACACAAGACCAAGCTAATCAACAACAATGAAATACAATCGGTCACAGATTATGGATTTAGACGAATCGACATCCAAGAACCAAAATCGCATCACAAACGATACAACTCAATATCATCATATGACCTTAAACTAACAATCATTTTAATCACATATTCCTCCAAATAATCATAACAGTGTTCGAATACAAAAAGGAAGAACAAGAAAATCAAGATCTTACAACAAGGGAGAAAAATCAATCCGATAGAATGAAGTGAGAATCGAAGAGGCTTGAATCCAAATCGGCTAACTCCACCACAGCTCCTCCTTTGAATGTTTTGATGTGATTTGTTTGAGTGGTGGGTTGCGAGTTGTGAGCCGATTGGGTTATAAAAGATTAATACGAGGGAAGGTTGCCCCTCCTCCACCCGTTTGTCAGTTGGAATCGTAGCCCAAAAAGGGTATCGCATCATCATAGCCTCGTCATCTCTTGTACTCATATGTTGACTTCAAGATCTTGACAAAGAAGAGGGAATCCCGTCTGTGATGCTTGGGACCATTTGGAGCCTTATGGCGTTCGGTGGTGTCGGACCTGCCATGGCAGTTGTGGGGGTGGGGTTGCAGCAGAGAAAAGAGAGAGGTGAAGATAAGAGGCGTGTGAGGGAGTGGGTAGGGAGAAGAAGAAAACAAAAGAATTATTGTATATAATGAGTGGGGTGTAGAGGTATATAAAAAAATATATATAAGGGATGTGATTTTTAATTAGGTTTTGTATACTTTTGGGGTATTTTGAGCACCCCGTGTCCCGTTGAATCTCGGGGTAACTCGAGATTTCTGGGTCGTCGTGAGCACGAAAAATATAGTTCAGGCGTCGTTTTTATCAGACTGACATAGAATAAAATCTATTGACTCCGGAATGAAATTAAATATTTTAATTTTTACTAATGTGTTGTCGGTACGTGTGTGGTGTCGTTTTCCAGGAAAAATGAGATAACCCATCATTTTTAAATTTCTTGACATCAGTAAATGTCAGAAGATATTTTGTAATATTTGTCAAAAATAAATATATGAACGATTAAAATAATGGTCTGAAAAATTACGTGTTGTTATAGTCTACCAGCCTTAAAAGAAATCTCGTCCTCGAGATTTAGCTCGTTCGCTCTACTGACGTTCGCCCTCGCGGTTAGATTTGACGGTCAACTTTTCCATTCTCGAGCTTGGTCCTCGGGTGAACTTTAGTTAGTTTATCCTGACAACTCCCTAACCGGGAACTGTCATGAGTTTGCGTTGAACAGATTTGGGTAACAACTTGATTCTACATTGATTTTCGTAACTCATCAAACAAGAACTGTCGCTAGATCAAGCTGGAATCAAGTTGTTAAAAGGGAAGATTTTAGCATCTTAGTTGCATGCCCTTATGAAGGTTTGGCTCAAGTTTGGAATCGTCTTAGTCAAATCAAATCAACGAATAATGATGTCTAGAAGTTTAGTCAAGGCCTATGACGTTAGGTCTCACATTAATCAAGACTGCTCCTAATTCGAGAGTTTATATTTTTGAGTCGTCAAATATTATTTGAAATACTCTCCTGGTCCTCAATTATTTTCTAATATTTCTTAACTTTCTGCCTGTTCTTGGATTTTAAATTATTAGACCTATGCCATACTTTCACGGTGTCGGAACGCGAGCGAGCTATTCATGGTGAGTTCGAATTCGTTGGGGTGACTTGGTGATCGTTGGCATATATATATATATATATATATATATATATATATATATATATATATATATATATATATATATATATATATATATATATATATATATATATATATATATATATATAAAATGTAGTCCGCACAAAAGGTTATTTAACATAAATTGGTATTATTCGGTGATTAACATTATTAATGACATGGGATTTTTACGAGGTATTACAGTACCCACCCGTTAGACTGGATTCATCCCGAATCCTAAGATGTGGTAGTAGTCGGAGTTGTGTTATCAAACAAGTGGGGGTATTTAGAACGGATTTGATCTTCGCGTTCCCATGTGTACTCTGGTCCTCTCTTAGAGTTCCATCTAACTTTGAAAATAGGGATACGGCTTTGTTTCAATCGTTTGACATCTCCATCCAAGATTTCTATTGGTTCTTCATCACAGGTTAGCTTATCGTTAAGTCGAATTTCTTTTAAGGGAACGACGGGGGTTTCATCCGATAAACACTTCTTCAGGTTCGATACGTGAAAGGTATTGTGTACCCTACTAAGCTCTTCAGGGAGTTCAAGCTTGTAACCGTTGTCTGATTTGTACTATTTTCTCAGTGGTTTAATGAATAAATTGAGGTCATGAGATCTGAACGTCTCAAATTTCTGCCCATCAATGGGTGGTCGGTACTTCCGACCATAAAGTACCTCAAATGAAACAACCCTTCTACTAGTGAGATATCTGGTGGTTGTAGGAGGATTTGATTAATGCTAAATGGTTATCCCAGCTACTTCAATCATTCGCTCATGCCATTGTTAATATGTCTCCTAGAGCCTGATTGGTCCTCATCTTTCGAGGGAGGTAGGTGTAGTTGTCGACATTGAAATGGAAGGGTGGATCCCATTTGAATTAGAACAATGAGGCTAGATATCGCTATTATTCTCATGACGACTATAGAGAATTTAAGGGGAAAAGTCATTTGGTGTGAATGGCAAAGAATAACATATCCATAGGCTTACATGGCTAGTCAAGAGTGAGAGCCCATGAGTCAAGGGAACTAAGGGCAAACTCGGATGCCAATGATCGGGAATGCTCAAAAGTTATCATCGAATAATGCTCTTGATGGTAGGTGCTTAACTTGTTAAGGCAAAACTATGATGTATTGTGACTCGAGATCGTGGCATAGTGGTCTAAGTCAGGTGGGTACTTTGTCGAGGGATGTTTGTCTCGTTACAGAAGGAAGTTAAAGGTCTTATGGCCAGATGTGACCTCTTATAATCCATGTGAAAGTGATGTCATGTGTCAAAGCGATTATGTTATCTAAAACTCTGAAAGGGCACATCGTCTCTGTGAGATCCTGTAAAAATCCCTCGTAATAAATCTCACTGATTAATGATAATCACAACTTACGGTTTAATAAAACCCATTTTTATGGGGAAATTTAAACTTTTTCTCTTATTGCTATCGTTATCACAATATGTTTCGTGATATATATTAGCAACCTTACTCGAAACAATATTAAATCACGAGATTCCATTCGCACTAAGTTCGAAACCTCACAAGTCATAACAGTTAGTAATGATAAAATCCCTACACAAAAGTACATGCACTTTCCTAATTACCCTTAATTATCTCATAATACATATAACCTCCTCACTAATTCATTTCAAGCCAAATGGGCTGTTTAAGATTCTCAGCCCAATTACACGCTCCATCAGCCCACTTTCAATTCAATATTTAACTTGTGACTTCATGCAAGGTCGACAGCCTCACCTTATCAAAACACGACTCAATATCTTTCGAATTCTAAACGTAACCCTCGAATATTTTTACACCATCACATACACGACCCACTAGTCTATTTGAGTGATAAATTTCAGAAACTCCAGCCGAGTATTAATATGGTTTTGAAGACTCATTCGATTGTCCCATCTCACCCAATTCGATAGACACAAAAATCACAAAACTAAATTTCTAAACCCAAGCTCCTACCTACGAGTTACTAGCAATAATATTAACATCCCATGATGATCAAGGGTCAGTCAAGGCAGCAGTAACATGTGTAAATTGATAAACCCATTCACCCATTTAGAAATACCAAGTGAATATGTACAAAAATCCAACAACTAGAAACAAGATATGATCAAACTTGTTTTCTTAGCCAAACTTTCACTCTTTCACTCGTTTAGGCACTGCCATACTCAACCACAAATATCCAATGAATATGTGTATAATCCAAAGACAAAAGACAAGACTCATTCACACGTTTAGACACTCATCTACTCAACTAAAAATATCTAGAGAATATATACATACACCAACTACAAGAGACAAAGTCCTACAACCTCTCCATGCTTTCCTATGATTGCAAGAGCAGAGGCATGCTAAATAATAATCATCATCCCATAGTAACACTCTATAATTGAGTGTGAAGTCAATAAGAAAACGTGTGCATATATGTGATACATATATATACTCCATCGACTAAGGACAAAAAGGTACTAAATTCTTAATGATTTCTAAGTTAAACGCATGCTAAGACTAATAATCATTCGAACAGTAGAAACATGATTGAGTTGAGGGCAATCTAGTCAAACATTGTGTAGCTATCTCTATAAAAACCCACTCGTTCTTCACTGTCAAAGACACACACCCATTTCACTTTCACTTATCTCACTTAACTCGCTCACACTTGGCATTCTTATACTCACCCAAACCTACACAAACTTCACTGCCCAAAACTCCATACGTCTTCCATTCTCACCAACACTCTAAAGTCTCAAACAACTCTTGTCTCACCAAGGGAATGCAAGTCGAGTAGAAGTGATATGTAAAACATATTTAGCTCGCCACACTTACTGTCTCTCTTTTGTGCCTTGCTCGATCATCACTACTTTCTTCTTGAGTCTTGTTCGATCATCACTGCCTTCTCCTCACCACCTTAAATGGTGTAGTAAGTACTCATTAACTTCTTTGTTTCCATTTCCCATGCACACAAAACACAACATGCATCATAAAACGTTTGCATTCGAACATATGATTTATTCTGCAAAGTCGCATATTTTCTTTATTCAAGTAGAAGTGCATGAAACCCATTTGATTATAGCTCTCAACGAGAACAAGTGAAAAACCATTATAATGCACGTTAGAAATGCATGCATGCACACTCTTGTTTTTCAACTCGAACGTACCCTATTTCTGTTCACATATCATTTTTGGATAACCTAAAGACGTGGCATGTAGCCACTGAGAAAGAAGTTAGTGACCACCCACATTTTTCTTACACGATTAATAGCTCACAACCATGCATGCCTCATCTCGTATTCCATTCGAACGAAATATTTTCTTTACATGATTGTGGTACGTGTGTTAAACCCATAAGAATATGTTAAACCTTTACTGTGAACGGTTTGGACTCACAATCCTCATCCTTTTCACGATTAACATTTAGTTACATGCCTCACTCAAACGTATATAATCTTTTACATCACCCTTTATAGCTAAAGTCGAAAACATTTAGAATTTCCTTAGAGTTTTGTTATAGCAAACCGACCCAACTAGCTATAAAAACAAATTAACATCTCATGATTTAACCAAATGAGCATACCTTAAATTGTACGACCTGTTAGAACACGTAACTAGCTATGTTTTTCATATAAACACCTTACAAAAATACTCAAGACTCGACCTCTTAAAACAGCCCAAGTAAATTGTGTAACCCATGTTTTGAAAAATAACTAAAAACAACATCGGGCTTAGATTTATAAACCGATAAGGGCCCAATTTTGAAAAATAAGCTATTAGCTGTATAAGCTATCAAAATAAGCTGCTTTTATCTTAAATATAACTTATAAAAAGTCGCACACTTTTTCCTTTATCATTTTGACATTTTTGGACTAAAAAAAAACGTAACGCGTTTTAACTATAAGGACTAAAACTGCAAACTGTGAAACTCGAGGACTGAAACTGTGAAAACAATTTCTAAAGGACTTAAATTGACTTTTAAATTAATTTCAAGTCTCATATGGACATTTAAACTATTTTTGGACTAATATTGAACTTTATATTTAACGAAGGACTAACGACGTAACGCAAATACAGAAAAAAAAGTATAAAACCTGGGAAAGGACAAACTATTTTCACTTAACATTATTATTTCATTTTCACCACTCCTTCATATGCATTTAGTACGTCCTAGTTACATATATTTAACTTTCGTTATCTATTTAACGATTTCATATGCATATCATTTCATCATATTTTGAAGAGATAATACCTCGAGTCAAGTGACATAAGAATCAAGATAATATCATTGTATGATATTATATTTTCTTAACTTGAGGCATTTTAGGCATATCACACTCACATCATCAAATCGTTGTACGAATTCTCACGTTCACACTCATCGTTAGTATAAGTCGAATCTTAGACTTCCCTCATATTCAGGTTTCGTATCAAGGACGTTTCCGTGATCGTTTCCATAAACCTTATAATTCTATCTTGTCAGCTACACTCCAGGTGAGTCGTGGCCCCTACTTTTTAATAATTGTTTTAATAACTCTTTTGGGGGAGATACATGCTTCAACTGTTTTAAGTATTTTTATACTTTGAAAACACTTATGATTTATTCAAAATCATCAACTATGTTTTACATGTTTTTGAATCACTCTTTGACGGGGATATAAACTCGTTATATTTGCAAACTACTTGCTTAGCTGAAATGCTATATTTGAGACATAACATTTCCAAACTACTTGTTGTAACAAGATACTGAGACTCATTTATGCATTCATATAACAGCTGAATGTACTGTTAACTTAACTATGATGTTTATACATCCCAACTGGAAATAATTGCTAAAGTTAAAGTACGCATATTCTATGAAACCCCGAACCCTATATTGCCTAAGTTTAGCTATATTGCCATAAAGTCCCTCGATCATGAGCCATTAATCACTGCGGTGAGCGCGAATATAGTGGACAGCTTCAAAACCTGTAAAGGCTGACGACCTATCCCACTAAATACTGGATGGAATGCCGGATGGCTAGTCGTATTTAGTCGCGATACACTATATTCGACACAAATAGGATGAGGCAATCACCTATTATTTAGGGCAAAACCATCAGTAACCCTGATGTGACTTTCGCCGTTGTACGGTACTTTTGTTAACGTTTTGCGCGTCATGAGGCTTAGAGCAATATAACCTTTTGAATATATATGGCTTCTTATATATATTCGGATACAGCTGTATTTAGTAACGACCACACTACTCTGACAGACATCAGACTTTAAACTATTGTTTTCACTATGTGATTGAAATAATGTATCATGTACTTGGAACTTAACTGCTATCATATGTGACTTAGTTGTGTCTTATGATAAAGACAATTCAATGCTTAGTATACTGTACTTTTAAAAGTTGAACTATTATATATAACGTAAACCAGTTTCATTTAAACTTGAAACTTATGAGCCTCTGAGTTCATAAATGATTTATTCATAAATTTTCACTCAGTTACAAACTTGCTAGTTACTGCAAGAAGTACTAGTACCTATTTCAACTATCAACTCTTAAATTCAGTGGAAAGAAAGTGATTTTCTATCAAACTCCACGAACTCACCAACCATTGTGTTGACATTTTAATCATGTTTATCTCAGGTAATCAACGAAGCAGGACAAGACACGGAGTGGGCATTTAATACTCTGATAACTTAAATGGTGTGAAAATCAAATATGTCATTCTTTTCAAATTACCATACTTTTGTGGGATTTTTAAAACGTATATTTCAACCTTTAAAGTTAAAACTATTATTTCGAATGACATATAACTTTCAAAACGCCTTTTTAAGCCGTTTTCTAAAATTTTTGACTTCGATCCTCAGTGTAACACCCAAATATTTTCCGCTGCCACAAAACCAAATTTGGGGGTGTTACAGTCTCTTAAGTAATTGCTTATCCAATTTCACGTGCTTCTACCAGGTGAGAATCTTTACCTTACAGGATGAGTGGAAAGGTTGCACTTCGAAGGAATAGTGTTAAGGTATGGCATATCTATATTTCAATCCTAGCAAGTCAGTATTGTGCTTTCCTGTTAAGTATGATAAATTCGTCGAATTTCATTTGAGTATGCGTTTACACAAATTGCCATTAATAATTCAAAAGACACAAATTTCCCTTTGTTTGACGTTTGTTTAATAGTCGAGTAAATTAATGCGACCCTGAAAAATTTAAAGTTTAGTGAAACGATTTTTTTTTTTTTTTTTTTTTTTTTTTTTTTTTTTAATTTATTTATTTTTTTTAAAGGTGGTTTTGATAAGATAATTTCACATAGATCATTGTTTAGACATTTGTTAACATACGAAAGCTTGCTAAGGTTTGACTAAAATAGGTATATAATTCCGTAGTGTGGGTTTTTAAGCATGGTATAGATAAAATAACTTTACAAAAATTAACACTTAGTCGCACTTTAATATGAAAAAGTTTGATATGGTTTGACCAGAGAAAACTTTTTAACTCACAAAATGAGCATCTCGGAGAAATACTTATGTAATTGAAACAAACGCGTTTTTAAAGAAAGATTCTTGAAAGTGAAATCATCAAATTTGGAAGTATAGTTAAGCATGGCATTTATATATGTTTTCGAAAGTTTTAAGGACAGAGTCTAGTTTCCCATATTTGATAGTGTTTGGTTGATGAATATCAGGTGAAGTTTATAGGTATAGTATTTAATTCGCTAGGACAGTATTGGGATGTATCATGACTTATGAGTGAGTCAGATATTGTGTCATAGGGCATTTTCCTTGGCTACAAGTGTAAGTCGTGTATCAATGGCCGTTCGGTACGTTAAGACCGCTTGATATTTCAGCGTGGGAGTGAGGTCAACTCAAAACGGATTTTTGAGGCTGCATAATCTAGAACTCCTAGAGGAAACGTTGTAAGGGTGATTGTATATTGATTGTCCAATACAAGTTATCCATTACTTATAAGGGAATTATCATTATACGATGTGGATAGGGTGAATTGTACATTGACCGCACAGTGTCAATCATGGTATCTTGTTATTCCTCATCGCGGACAAAGATCCTTGATCTACCTCTAAGGTTTGGATTTAGTGAACAGGGGTATTTTGGATCACTCTTACGTCCTAGTCAAGCTAATCCTCTCAAAGAATTAGTGAAAGATTTGGCAATTTCCCAAAATAGTGGTTTGGTTTGATCTGTAAAGTCTTAAGACTTTCGTCAGGTTATAAGTCATCCCGTTGTGTATTCACATTCCCTAGTCAAGAGTTTCATTTACTTCCCTCGAGGGGTCCTCATCGTATTGTTAAGATCCTATTATCATAAGGTATGCGGACGAGTTTCTCAAAGTGGGTAATTCAGTAAATAGACCAAAAATGTCTAGGCCTGAAGTTATGTGGACACTAAGTCGATGTCTTATGGGTGTCTAGTAGGTTTATGGTGCAACCTTAAGTGATGACGTTGGTTCTATTAGTAGTCAAATGGCTAGTTTGGTGGTGCGCTTAACACGAATGGTAAAGTCTTGAAGAATGGTGTTGATTGCTACCAGCAATCAGTTGGTTGATCCGTTAGTGTACTTAGTGTTTAACACAGAAATCATGGTTTCGGTTTAGGGGCTAAATGTAATCATCATCATGATTGTTATCGAGTATAGAAAGGTAAGCCTCAGTCACCCTTGGGGTTACGAGTCATTTGGTAGTTATCAAATTTACAGGTTGTCTGCTTGACGGTGGGATCCTTCGAAATCGGATGATGTGAAGTAAAGTGAGATGTCATAAGGTTAAGCTTCGTACAAATTCTTATGGTAGTGGTCGTAGGTAATCCCGTTGATTGTGGCTATGTTTGTTGGAAGGTTGTTTCTATGATGGCTAATGATGTAACTGGTCCTTGTAGAATAGAATATGTGGCGAGACTAGACTGATTTCATGTGATAAGATGGTGTCGAAGTCTATTTGTGTTTATTAGTACGGATGCCCATATCTTGCACAACTTTTTATGTAAGGTTGTGATTTCTCAAAAGTAGTAGTAGAAATTCTAACTTTTTGCAAAAATTTTAGACAACTATCCCCAGCATAGCATGGTCCTACTTGAATTATGCATAGGTGATCAGGCTTTGCATAATTAAAGTTCAACGATGCAATGTTGGATTTATTTTAAAGGGAGGTATCGGTAACTCTGTTCGTAAAGTGGTAGCTTAATATACTTTTCAAAGAGGACTTAGTTCATAGGGTGATTATAGAATAGGTTGTAAAACGGTGTGTAGAAGAGTTTATAAAATGGTGACGGAAAATTTGGATAAATGTACCTTAGTTTACAAAATGTTGGCGAAACCGTTTGTTGGTCTATGGAATAGTATTAAAGTAGCAAATCGATTTATTGCATAAAATAAGGTAGTTCATAATATGTGAAATAGTTTATAGAACAATAGGGATGACCCTTTATTATTATTGGCAGTAAGGCCGCAATTTTTTATTTTTTTGTAGTAAAACGTTTTGTAGGGTAACGAAAAATTGGTTTGTGATGCATTGCGATATAGTTTGTTGTTTTATCAGCGGTTAATGTGGTGCTTAGAGGGGCAAAATAATTTATGAGTCAATAATAAAACTTGTAGGGTGTTTGCAACATAGTCTGCAGGGTGTCAGTAAAAACATTTGTTGGTTTATAGATTTGTAGTAGGGTAGCAAATTTTGTTTATTGTGTTTATATCAAATAGTCTGTGGGATGATTCGTAAAATAGCTTGTATGTCGATAGCGACACCGTTTATTATTTTTATAAGAGGGTAGTAAGGTAGTCAAATAGTCGAAAAATGGAAGCAAAGTGGTGGTTTATTGGGTGGTAAAGTAGAGTAACGAAATGACTAATGGGATAGTGATAAACAATATATAAAGTTTTAGCGAAATGTTTTATAAAGTGATAGTAAATGATTTCACCAGATAGTAGCAAAACGGTCTGTAGGGTGTTTACAAAGTGGTTTACATGAAACTAACAAAACAACTCATAAGTTGATAGTGGTAGGGTATCAAGTTGGTATATTACATGGTAATAGTTTGTAAAATGGTATAGTTTATAGGATAAGTGGTAAAACATGGAGTGCAATGGGCGACTGTTGATATGAGATTGTGCACCAATTCAAGGTTCGTAGGAAAGTACTTATTAGAAGAGTGAGACATAGTAAGGATGTTCCTATTAATAGACATATGTAATACAACGAGATTAGCTCAACCATGATAAGGTCAGAATAAATCATGACCACCTTAATATGATATCATGTAGATACAATCACCACACATATGACGGAAAATCTCGGCTCTTTAGACCGATATCAATGCATAGCATAGTCGAACCACATGTCCAAATGATAACTTGTCTCAAATTTGTTATTCAACAAAGAGATACTACAAGCGTCACTAATTTGGCCATACGTCCCTTGGTTTGGATAGAAGCTATTGATGATAATAGTGCAGTCTAAGAACTACTTAGTGCTCTTCTGGGTGGGTCCTCGGTGGTGGTATGATGTGATGGTGGTGAAGGTGATGCTGATACAGGTGATGGTGATGAGGATGCTGGTGCTGGTGATGGTGGTATGATAGCTGGTGGTGGTACCAATGGGGCTGAAGGTGCACGTGCTCGTTTCCGGGCAATGTACTTCCTAGGTGGGCCCCCTTGGCAAGGCACATAAAGTTGCCCAAATGGTGCGGGCTCATAAGGCTGTAGAAATCTAACTACCCTACGCCGGCGAACCGGTGCAGGTGGTGGTGGTATGGGTGAAGCCAAGTCGTAAGAGTTGGAGTCAGACGACTCGTCATCCGCCTCTGTCCCAGAGGAATGGTGAGTCAAAACTGGTGGTGGTGATGGAAGACAATCAGCAGGTAAAAACTGCTGGGTCTCCATGTACTGATCCCATGTCAGGGGACCGTACACTGGTGAAGTCGGGTGACAAGGAGATGTAACAGCTGGGGTAGGAGTAACCTCACCCTCCTCAAAGGGCTCAGTCTCTCCGGACATGGTCCCGAATAAGGTGGTAGTATGGTCAACTAGCATGGTGGTATCGGTGTCAGCATCTGATAAAATGATAACAGTAGTGGGTGGAGTAGCTGATGGTACTGGTGTCACTTCGGTCTCAACATCAGACAGAATGATGACGGGGATCGGGGGAGACATGGTACTGTAATATCCCAATAATAATAAGTGTAAGTCATTAATAATATAAATATGCATTAGTCATAATAACATTCGTAGGTGATAAAACTAATTCGTTATGCATAATCTGCCAAGCAAATCTCAATGCATGTGTTAATAAAGTGTTAATATTCATTCATTATGCATAATCTGCCAAGCAAATCTCAATGCAAAAGTTCGTAAGTGTTGGCACGGAGGGCATAGGGTGGTAAAGTTTTAAAAAATGGTCCTTTTAGAAATCGCGGTTATAGTCCAATGTTTTAAAAATCAATTGGTTCTCTATAACCTGGCTCTGATGCCAATCTGTAACACCCTAAAAATCGTAATGAAGCAGCGGAAGACTAAAACGGGGTATTACCAATTAGATCACAGTTGAAGCATAGATAATCGTTAAAAGTAGAATTTATATCATTCAATGAAAACTCAATATTCAGAGATTACACAATAGTTTTCAAAAGGGGGTAGTATTTCACAAAAGTGATGATGAGTTTGGAAAGAATGATATAATTAATTGAAATAAAGGTGGGTAACTTTCCAATGCCCATGCCAACTCCGTGCTTGAGATTTCCTTAGTTACCTGAGATAAAACATGCTTAAAATGTCAACACAAAGGTTGAGTAAATTCACAGTGTTTAATTTGTAATAGTTTGAATTAGTTTGAACACAATTTGATTAGTAGTACAATGGTGATATCGTTGAAATAAAACAAATAGATATAAGATGGGTAGTAGCACAGCGGTGATATCGCTATGTATAATATAGATATATTGCCCTAAGCCTCATGACACGCAAACCTTAACATGTAGGGGTAATAATAGTTGAAATAAATATCCCACATCATAGCAATGACATGGGTGATAATGCCCTCGTCGTAGGAGTTTTGCCAGACTCTTAATTCGAATAAAGTGCATTTGTCTATCAATCCGGCTAGCATTATAGCTATCTATCCGGCTAGTGCAAATGGGTCGTCAACCTCCAATAGATCTATTCACAAAATTCGCGTTCACTCGCAAGTGATTAATGGTTCATGATATAAGGGACTTTTTGGCAGGGTGGTAACTTAGGCAATATTACTTAGCAATATCAATCAGGGAAGCATATAGAAAAATACTTGTGTTCAGATTTATAGCATGTATCTCCCCACGGGATTTGAAAACATAGTAAAAATGTGGGACTATGAACTCACCTCAGTGTAGTAGTAGTCTGAAATGCAATAGAGTCAAATAGTAGGTGGTAGTTCCGACGCGTGACCTAGATTAGTAAGGCATGTTTCAGTTCAAAGTTTAAGACTCGATGAAGTTTATATAAAATTAAAAGTTTCAAAATGTTTGTGTTGTTGTTGCTTGTGTGGCAGCATTTAAGTTTAAAAATGATTTTCTAAGTATTCGGAGGTATTGGCTCTTGGAAGTGTATAGGTGTATAACAATAAAAGTATCAAAGACGAAATAAGGCTATGGTTTGACACTAACCGAAAGACACTGAACGAAGAATGATTACGAATGACACTAGACGTCGTCGTGATACGGGACGTTATTGTTAAAATAGTAGTTAAAATAAATAAATGGTTATACATGTTTTGGTTTTCCGTGATAACTCAATATTGAAACGTATATGTTTCAATAATAAGTCGTTGCGTATAGTTTATAAAAATCCACGTAACTTTTATAAGTTGAAATAAACCACGTTAAGTTTACATATAAGTTGAAATAGACGATATGAATCAATGGTTGCATGCGTTGAGTATAGTTTTTGATTATAAAGTATGTTTTTAGAAGTCCGTCTCTAAAACAAGTTTAGTTAGATTAGAGTATGTCGTGAAATCATGTCGAGATCGAGTAAGCCGAGTGAGTCGGGAACGAGTCGTGAAACAAGCCGAAGTGAACAAACAACTTGGTTCGACACCCAAAAGATCACGATTTGAGTATATAGTTTATTTTACCATTTCATTGCACACTTGCCATTTTAGCCAAATCTTACAAGTTTTACTTAACGTCAAGATAAGGAATAGGCTTATAAAAGTTACTACTGATAGGAAATAGGAAATAGGCTTATGTTGAAAACAATTAAGCTACTACCTTCTGATTTGCCTTATTCTATTTTATCAAAATTCGCATACCACACAAGACCAAGCTAATCAACAACAATGAAATACAATCGTTCACAGATTATGGATTTAGACGAATCGACATCCAAGAACCAAAATCACATCACAAACGATACAACTCAATATCATCATATGACCTTAAACTAACAATCATTTTAATCACATATTCCTCCAAATAATCATAACAGTGTTCGAATACAAAAAGGAAGAACAAGAAAATCAAGATCTTACAACAAGGGAGAAAAATCAATCCGATAGAATGAAGTGAGAATCGAAGAGGCTTGAATCCAAATCGGCTAACTCCACCACAGCTCCTCCTTTGAATGTTTTGATGTGATTTGTTTGAGTGGTGGGTTGCGAGTGTGAGCCGATTGGGTTATAAAAGATTAATACGAGGGAAGGTTGCCCCTCCTCCACCCGTTTGTCAGTTGGAATCGTAGCCCAAAAAGGGTATCGCATCATCATAGCCTCGTCAGCTCTTGTACTCATATGTTGACTTCAAGATCTTGACAAAGAAGAGGGAATCCCGTCTGTGATGCTTGGGACCATTTGGAGCCTTATGGCGTTCGGTGGTGTCGGACCTGCCATGGCAGTTGTGGGGGTGGGGTTGCAGCAGAGAAAAGAGAGAGGTGAAGATAAGAGGCGTGTGAGGGAGTGGGTAGGGAGAACAAGAAAACAAAAGAATTATTGTATATAGTGAGTGGGGTGTAGAGGTATATAAAAATATATATATAAGGGATGTGATTTTTAATTAGGTTTTGTATACTTTTGTGGGTATTATGAGCACCCCGTGTCCCGTTGAATCCCGGGGTAACTCGAGATTTCTGGGTCGTCGTGAGCACGAAAAATATAGTTCAGGCGTCGTTTTTATCAGACTGACATAGAATAAAATCTATTGACTCCGGAATGAAATTAAATATTTTAATTTTTATTAATGTGTTGTCGGTACGTGTGTGGTGTCGTTTTCCATGAAAAATGAGATAACCCATCATTTTTAAATTTCTTGACATCAGTAAATGTCAGAAGATATTTTGTAATATTTGTCAAAAATAAATATATGAAAGATTAAAATAATGGTCTGAAAAATTACGGGTTGTTATATTAATCAAGTATAAATACAAAGGCTTGTATTCATTCATGATTAATATTGGTAAACCATAACTAGCTTATTTCTCTCTCTTCTCCCTCCCTTTGCTCATAACCGATCGAACATCCCTAATCTTAGGGTTTTCGATTTTGTTTTGATCAAATAAAAGTATTTGAGCTAGTTATTGTGATCCTTGAACCTAGCATTCGCATCGAATCGCTATTAGTACGTGTGTACAAGAACATTGGAAAAACACCACTTGTGTTTGTGCTTTTCCCCATTCGACTTTTGTATAAGTCGAACCAAACAAAACCATTAGTTAGGGTTTATTCTTGATTTGATCTTTGATTGCTTGGAATAGCTAAAAGGTATGCGTTTCTTTATGTTTTGGTTAACTAAATTACAAGTATTATGATTCTTATACGTCTGCTGCGTGCCTTTGATGATTATATGTTTATTTTATAATGGTTATGATTAATAAATTCCAACACTTTCAACCCAAATAAGATCTTATGTAGGATGCATCATATCGATATTAAGTTCTCATCTACTGAAATTGTATGGCTCACTGATCAAAACATATTATTGCTGGATGGAATTTCTCTCAATATACAGTATCTTAGCTCATTCATAGTTACTGCTTTTCCAGTTCCATTATATGGTGGTTTAATTTATGACACTGAGCGAGATTCCATTATCCTATCATACCTCGGATATGCTTTTGCTTTTCGTCTTAGATCTTAGATACCCCTCACTATGTAAGTCGTATGCATTGATCATTTTGGTACGTTTAGCGGCTACTTATATTGATAAAGGTTGCATACGTTCTATATTATTTTGATATAATTACATTAAAAATTCCAAAATAAAATATTTTGATAGTGATTCTTCTTAAGTAGTCAACATCATTTTGAGTATCAAGCCCTTGGATAAGACAAATATATAAAAGCATGGTAAATTGGTACCTATATATAGACATAAGATAATTCAAAGCAAAGAACAAAGCTAATGATTTCTATATAATAGAACAAATCAAAGTTCAACTTCCCAATAGGATAGTTTCAACTTAATCATATTTCCTTGCCTTGCCAATCACGTATTCAGGCGCGTTTCAGTTTATTCCTGACATGCATTTTAACATCTTTAATGGAAATTGACCTCTATGTAAGGATATTCTTTTGCCTATTTATACCATTCTTCTTCATGGTATGAAGAGTACCTCCACAATCATAATTAGCTTTAAGAAACAATAGTCCATTGTACAAGAAGCGAAAACTAAACATGGGTTTGTCACTCAATAGATCTGTTATCCTTGTTGTGCTTCTTGTTTTTGGGATGTTGGCATGCCATGTAACATCTCGAACACTTAATGAAGAGACCATGTTGCAAAAGCATGAACAATGGATGGCTCGTTATGGGCGTGTATATAGAGATAACGAGGAGAAAGAAGTGCGCTTCAAGATATTCAAGGATAACTTGGCATACATAGAAGCATTCAACAATGCTGGGAACCGAGCTTACAAGCTGAGCATAAACGAATTTGCAGACCAAACAAATGAGGAGTTTAAGACCACTCGTAATGGATTCAAGTTGCCATCTGCTCTAAGATCTACTCCAAACACGCCATTCAGGTATGCAGATGTGACTGCGGTTCCATCTAGCATGGACTGGAGGAAGAAAGGTGCTGTTACTCCAATCAAGGATCAAGGTCAATGTGGTAAGTCGTCTTAGATTACGATTTATATCAGAAACCATCTTTTTGCTACGGTCCATCTTACTTACTGTTCTATACAACAGGAAGCTGCTGGGCATTTTCGACAATCGCTGCTACTGAAGGAATAACTCAACTTACCACTGGCAAACTGATTTCCCTATCGGAGCAGGAGTTGGTGGACTGTGACCGGAGTGGTGAAGACCAAGGTTGCGGAGGCGGGTACATGGATGGTGGATTTACATTTATTGTCAAAAACAAAGGCATCAACACTGAGGCAGCATACCCTTACCAAGCAGAAGATGCAACATGCAATGCAAAAGAGGAATCTATTCATGCAGCCAAGATCACTGGACACGAGGATGTACCTGTTAACAGCGAGTCAGCACTTTTGAAAGCCGTGGCTATGCAGCCTGTTTCTGTTGCTATTGATGCTGGAGAGTCCGACTTCCAGTTTTACTCCAGTGGCGTTTTCAATGGAACTTGCGGAACTATGTTGGACCATGGGGTTACAGCAGTAGGATATGGAACAAGTGATGATGGCATCAAGTACTGGTTGGTAAAGAACTCATGGGGCACAAGTTGGGGCGAAGAGGGATACATAAGGATGCAGAGAGACGTTGAAGCTAAGGAGGGGCTCTGTGGCATTGCTATGATGGCTTCTTATCCAACTGCTTGATATAGCCTGAGACAGGGTTACCAAGTATGAATCTATGTAAATTTCAACATCTTGTTAATATGTCTTTCATTCGTGTCATGTCCAAGAAACTATGTATATAAAATGATGCAATTATATGTAAATTAATGGTTCTTAAGACCTTTGCTAATGAAAGAAAATTACTGGAGATATTTGTGAGACGTCCTTTTAAATACTGTTTCTGCGACATTAAGGAGTTCGCAGATAAGATTTGTACCCAGAACCTTGTGTGAAGTATATCACTTTTGCCCTAAACAACGTCCGATTTACATATAATAATGGCTTTCAATGATACCACCAGAGAAGTGTCACTAAAAATTGCCACTGACTAAAGTAGTCTAGGTGTTCTACTCACATATTGAAGTAGTCACTAACAGAGGCAATAGACTATTTCATTGGTTCTTCAAATTTAGAATTGTGTTCTGTGTTACATTTCGGTGAAGAAGTTTTGGCATTGCATAAAGAAAAACACTCCTTATATGTGAAGATAATAACCATGTAATTCATTTTGCGTAACAAAGGTTTACGAATTGATTTATATAAAATAACGACAAGATAATGATGCAAAGAGTTTGATTTTACATAGTTCAAAATCAATGTCTGAGCTTCAGGCATATATCAGACAGTTGGATACGATGCCATCATAGCAATACCACACATCCATCATAGGTGCACATCGGTTCGAATGTATGTTCACCGGTTCGCATGTATGTTCACCAGTTCAAATGTGTGTTTATCAGTTCAAATGTTCATTAGTTCGAATGTATTTTCATCAGTGCATGGTCTCAATATCTATTAAAAAAGTGTTCATTAGATGTTTCATTAGTTTGAATGTTCATCAGTTTGCCTATGATGTTCATCTGTGATGTACCTTAATTTAATGAAGAAAGACACGTGTCATCATCTAATGACTTTTTAAATTTTGAATGAGAAACTAAGGTTGTGTTTGTTTTGGCTCATTCAGATCTTAATACGTTTGAAGTCTGATTCGGTCAGACATTTTCAGATTGAGACTGTTTGTTTATTCAGACATCTGAAGTCTGAATACATCTGAATAGGGTCTGATTCATTCAGACATTTGAATATGTCTGATTACATCTAAAAAGCTTAAACTTTACACCTACTTCTTTTCAATCCTTATCGCCTCATCTTGGTCTTGATTTTTTTATTAATAATCATGAATGGAGGGTCTTTTGGTTTGTTTTATACCGAAAGGATTGTTTTTTGTTTATTCAGACACTTTATAAAAACAAACAGACTAAAATAATTCAGATTCAGACTTTTGGACCACTAATTCAGATTCAGACGCGGTATTCAAATTCAGACATTTTATGTCTGAATAAACAAACAGCACCTAAAACTTTTCATTTGATTCCCTTCCTATATTAAAAACGGTGTTTTATCAAGTAAAGTAACAAAATATCTAACTTTTGTCCTTAACTGTGCCAAAATCAAACTTTCACTTCTTTAATTGTTGAGTTAAATTCAACAATAAATGCAATTGTAATTATATGTCTAAACATGCTTATCTTACCTTCCTAATATGCATGTGCCTCTATTGAGAGCATATCAATTGAAAACAAAACAAAAATCAATATGAAGAACTCTTTGATTATGATCACATTTTTTGTGTTTTTTCATGTCATCTGGTAAGTTTTCATTCCCCTTCTTTTTGCAAATTTTTTCTTCTTGTTATATAAGTTAGTAGGGTCGTCTACGAAAATCTGGAGGCCAGGGCGAAATCAGAAGTATGACCCTTTAGTTATAACCAAAAAAAAAAAAAAAAAAAAAAAAAAAATCAACTTTAAAATCAGATCCAATACAAACCAGCTACGTAGAAAGAGTCATCATTCTCACATTCTTAAATTCAAAATCTACAAATAATTATTCATAGTAAAATTCCTTCGAAATAGACAATCAACTTTATAAAAGAAAATAGGGATTTTGTACGTGGAGGCCACCCAAGTTTTAACTTTCTTTCAATGAGGCCGTCCATCTATGAAAACTAATTTACAGGCCGTTTAAGTATATTTCCTTTTTCATTTATACCAAATCCGTCCAAAATTTCACTGGAAAATTGTATATTGATGAAAATGCCCCATCTAAAAAATTAAAAATTATAACAAATTATATTATAAATATTTAATGCCTAATATACCTTTTAAATAAAAAATAAAAAAACAATACATATTAATTCACCCTCTCTTATCCCGTGATCAAATTGATCCGTCTTTTTCACTTACATAATACTCACAACATAACAGAATATGAGATTTTTATTTATCATCATAGGTTACGAACACCAATCCCCCTTTATTTTGCAAATGTGGTTCCAGCAGCATGGAGAATTTGTGGGTACCCATACTAAAAAGTAACCATTTTGATCCTTCACATGTCGTGTCATCTTGGCACACATAGGTGGCTAGTTTCACCCAGATTCTGCTACTTTTGTAACATGTTAAGTCGCATTAGGATCTTTTTTACGTTTAGATAATATTAGTCGATTAGCTGGTGTAGGAGCATTTAAAAATTAAAAGTAATTTATCCTAAAATAATCTCTTCTTCTCTTTGAAGAAGAAGCTTACGAAAACATAACTGAAATATTTAAACATATACGAAAGTTGACTTTTAAAAGTAAAGGCGTTTAGAAGTTAGCAGTATATTTTAGATTCTGATCTTGAAAGTGCAAAGAGGATCTTTTATGGAGGGATTACTTGTCATATATTTTTTGCTTGATCCGTTGGTTTTGTTTCCATATTAATACAAGGGTACTTTTGTCTTTTTGATATATCACGGATTTTTTAGTCAATAAACACTTCATATTGCTGGATTTGGTATAAACGAAAAGAGAAATATATTTGAACGGCCTATAAGATAGTTTTCATAGATGAGCGGCCTTAATGAAAAACTGTTAAAACTTGGGTGGCCTCCATGTACAAAATCCCAAGAAAATAAGGTGAAAGTCATGAAATAATAATCAAGTTTGAGATTTGTTTCAACTTAATTATTCAAATTTCATTTTGATTATAAAAATTATTCAATGGTTGCAGTGTTTTATTATTGTGTAATTTTTATGTTTGAGTGATATATGCATAACATTTCTCAAATTTGATTATTATTTAGTGACTTATTTATATTTTAGAGTAGTATTATAAAATTGGCTGAGAATATATATAATAATAATATATGAGAATATATCTAATAATAACATATGAGTTAAAATTCGAGGCTTTCAAAAATTATAAGCCATGGGCGGCCGCCTACCATGCTCACTCTTAAGGAGGGTAAGATAATTATGCAAGTTATTTGGATTAGTATTTATCGAACATTTACAAAAAAAATCCATGTGCATTCGAAAAACGTTAATTAATTATTTGTGCTCTAATTTTGCAGGTAAGTTGCTCATGGCGTGTGAAGACAACCATATTATTTTTAATGGATGTAGAGTACCGTTATGTACTACTCAATGTGTAGGAATGCATGGACCGGGAACCAAAGGAAGTTGCGCTAATGCGGTAACTTGTCATTGTGAATGGAATTGTTAATCACATATTGTTATGATTAACATTTGTGACTTGTGTGTGCTATTACTACTAATTATTTAAGAAAGTTATTGGTTGTGCCATTCATATTAGCAGTTCTTATTTTCATGAATGTCCTAACTTTTTCATTTAATTAGACACTCAAGTGTATCATCGAAAGAACAAATTAAGTTAGTTTTTTTTTTTTTTATGATGTTTAGTATATATTTATTTGGATAAATGTAGGGTGCCTGGTAGGGATGAGCACGATCTCAACCCGTACCGAATTAGTGTTGCCCTTATTTTTCTGAGCATGAAAGGGGTTCCGGCACCGTACCGGATGGGATTCCGGTACCGGAACGAGTACCGGTATTCGGTACCTGAAAATCGGTACCTAACGGGTTCTTATCGTTTTTTGTTAAATTAATTTTTTTCTAGATTTCATGCTGGTAACTTTCTGTGACAACAATAAAAACAAACAAAACGTGCATACTCGAGTGATTTCGAACTACTACATGTCAGGAAACGCAACCAACGATTAAATAAACACATCACTAAGATAATCGTAACTTACAAACGTTCCAAAACTTATAAAATTCCACCAAAATTATATAATGAAATAGTTCAAAATTGTTGGAATGTTAAGATCAAATTTCAGCCTTGAATCTATGTTAGAACATTTAGTCTTATTATTATGTATAGTACTTATGATATGCAGTCCATGTATAAGCCAATAAAGGCTGCATTAGTTTATGGTTTGGGCCATAGGCCAACAAACCTAGTTAGTTAGTTAGTTATGTCCTGTATGACAGTTAATATAGTTATGTTACAGTTATTGACAGTTACATATGAAGGGTTATGTCTGTTAGCAACATTGAACCATCACAACCCTTTGTGTTGTACCTGTTCATTTAGTATTTATAGGTCTTTGTAATGACAATTATAATCATCAATAACAGTTAGAATTTCGTGTGTTATTTCCCTCCATATTTCAACCTTAACCATATTATTGTTTGCACAAAACCTCTGCATACACTTTGCACAAATTCTGACCCATTTGCACAGATTCAACCATTGGTAAAACATCATGGTTAATACCAACACAGACAACCACACTTCTGATGATTTCACCATCATCATTTGATTGTACCAATGAAGGCAAAGACTGAAAGAATTCAAGGTCATTTGATCTTAAGGGGGAGAATGTTGGAATGTTAAGATCAAATTTCAGCCTTGAATCTATGTTAGAACATTTAGTCTTATTATTATGTATAGTACTTATGATATGCAGTCCATGTATAAGCCAATAAAGGCTGCATTAGTTTATGGTTTGGGCCATAGGCCAACAAACCTAGTTAGTTAGTTACTTATGTCCTGTATGACAGTTAATATAGTTATCTATGTAGTTATCTCGGTCAAAAATCTCGTATCGTTCAAGGTCCGATATTTGAAATAGCGGTTTTCGCGGCGAGATATCAGTGAGATATCGGTTTTTAGATATCGGATATATATATATATATATATATATATATATATATATATATATATATATATATATATATATAAGGGGGACTTTATTTTCAGAACCCTGTTAAGTGCGGGAACTGCGAGAACTCTTCTAGACCAATAAGATTTTTTTAAATATTAAAGATTATTATTTAATCATAAGGGTATTTTAGTAAAATACAATTTTTATATTATTTTCGAATTTTTTATTAAATCCCGTTTCAAAAGATTCCTAAATTTTCGGATTTTTTTTTTTTTTTTTTTTTTTTTTTTTTTTTTTTAATGTGCATCCAGAATATTACAAAAACATATGTGTTTTTGTTTTTTTTTTTTTGAAAAAAATTAGGTGCATGCATGTTTTTTAAATAATGTAAATTTAAATGTGTTTCTATAATGTAATTGTTCACATTTTTTTATCAACCTATCAATATTTTTGTCTACCCATATTTTTTAGGAAGTTTGAAACACAAATCAAAGAAAATAAATCATTATAAAAGAAAAAAATAAGATTCATATACTTAAATGTTACATTCCACTTAATTACAAGAACATAAAACACGTAAGCAATAATCGTATATCTTCAAAAATCACAAATTATCTTCGTGTATATTTTTGTTCATCCATTTCTCGGTCTTCAATGATATCGTCATCTTCATCAATCTGAAACAAGCATGCACAAAAACAATTAAACCATAAACAAATAAGAAATAAAAAATAATCCTAACAACTATTATAACGCATATGCACAATCTTGTATAACATGTATGTTCTATGAAAACCAAAATGTGTACTGAATAACATGTATGTTAATAACATGAAAAACAACCATGTTCAATGTAAAAACAAGTATGTTCAATGAATAACATGTATGTTCTATGAAAACCAAAATGCCTACTGAAAAACAAGTATGTTCAAACAAGTATGTTCACCGAAAAAACAAGTATGTTCAAACACGAATTCCACGTTTAATCTAGACATGTATTATCTACACATGATATCACTTAAACTAGGACGTTTGTATTGATTGAAAACAAACTCGAACCCGACCACTACCAACTATTATTCACCCAAATCAGAAATTTTTCACAAACCCATAACAAGACACTAAATGTTACAATGAAAGTCAATATACCTTTGTTCCATGTGACCCAATATCTTCAAACTGGGAAAAAACAAACACTAAATGTTACAATGAAAGTCAATATACCTTTGTTTACCGACAAACATCATTGGTGTCATTCCCGGTATGTAGCTCACACTTCTAAATTCCACTTCACCCTACACAAATTGGAATAAATAATCAGCAAGAGATTACATCATATGAAAATTGGTAATTACCCCTTGAGCTTCCTAATGCAGATTCATGGTCCGAATAACTAACAGGGGTGACTGGCTGAGATACGGTTCTCTTCCCACGATGGGTAAAAAAGGATAAAAGAGAATAAACTTACATCCTTGTCAATATAATGCCAATAATCAAAGTATTGTCAAGTGCAATGCTTTTCTCCACTGTCATCTCCTTCTACCCCTTTCACACATGCCTGTACATTTCAAAAAATCTGAATTAGCAGCCACCACAAAACTTGCAGCGAATAAGAATAAACACAGTGATCGCAGAGCGGGTAAGTTGAGTAACGGGTTGGTTGGATTTTAATAAGCATTTTTTTATTTTTGGATAGAGAAAATAGCTTAACAATAAGCAGTCCCAAACACCCATGAACATCCAAACAGTCTCCTATAATCTTGTAACATACTCACTTTATCCGCATGATATACTAAACGCACATAAGTGCAATCAGTCTATGTTTATATACTTTGCAGAATACTGAATAAGTGCAATCAGTCTATGTTTATATACTTTGCATGTTATACTGGACATTATACTTAATAACATACTGGACATTAACCTGAAGATAAGCAATCAATTCCTAGCCGGCTAGCCCGGGTAACGACTTGCAGAATACTGAATAAGTGAGATTTAAATAGGTGCAATCATGCTGTGTATATCTTAACAGAGCTTATAACACAGTTAACAAAGCAAAATACTGGACCCTGAAGTTATAAGCAATTCATAAACAGGTGCAATCATGTATCACCTAAATGCACATAATATACTAAACGGACAAAATCGCCTCCTAACACAGTGTATCAGTTATACCCAGGGTCGCGCGGTTTGTCGAATTTTAATCATATTTGTGCAAGTTTCTGAAATATATGAACAAATATTACACTGTCAAATAACAACCACATCATATCAAAAAGAGAAACTACTTCCTCGTTAATTTGCAGAGGTAAACACACAATCAAAATAAGCAGACAAAAAATTCACTCCACAATGTCAAACAGTATTTAATACATGATTAGTGCTTGTTCACCAACTCAAATAATTTATAAATTAATAATATTTATAACTTACCCCATTGAAGGTCAGTTAGACATGGATTGAAATGGAGCTAGGTTGAGCTGAAAAAGTATTGCATCACACTCGTAAGGCAAACCAATCTATATTTGAGGGAAGAAAGAAAAGATAATGAAAGTTGGACATACACACCGCACTTTTCGCAATGAAAAAAAATTGTCTCAACATCCAATTCTGCAATGATAAATATTCTGTCATCGATCAATTTCAAGAAATAGCAAAGTACAATTTCATAAACAACGCTACTCTTAATATTAACATAGATATTTCACAAAAGTATACCCCCAATTTCTCTCCACATTTAGTACATATCTGCGCGGCCTATCATATCAACATGAAGAATCATTACGTAACCTTAAATAATTATATATAGTATAGGATCTGGCCAATGCTTCGAGATATCAAAGTCGATCTGAAAAGGGTCCACGCAATTTTAAATAAGATTTGAATTTACAGTTATCTAGAATAAGCCTAAAGAGTTGCACACTTACCATTGGAACAATCACATTATAAGAACTATAGCATATGTTTGTTTATATTTGTTGATATAAAGGAATTGAAAAAAAAAATAATTAAACGACACAAAAGCTTAATCCAACAAAAGCTTAAAAGATACAACCTTGTTCATCACTATTAATTCACATTAATCAAGATTATATAGCTTTCTTCATTTACTTTATCAGGCAAAAACAACATTGTACACCATAAAGATCAGGAAAAAACATAAACAATAAAATAAAATTACAAACATTATACAAGAAACACACATGCAATCCCATTTATTAGTCGAAACAGCAACAATAAAAAAAAAAATTAATTAATCATAACGATCATACCTTCCATTGCACCTCCTTGTTATTTGTTGAAAAAAAAAACGGTTGATTTGAACTATGGATGATGATCGCCGCTGCAATTGATTTGGGTTTTTAGGGTATAATGTGTGTGATCGTGAGTGTTTTTTTATATAAAATGTGATTATATTGTTTTGTTTTATTTAATTTTTATGGAAGTTATCATTATACTGGAGGAAAATTTGAAAAAAATCCCGAATTTTAAGCAAGCAGTTAATGAGAGTGTGTAAAAGTTAAATACCATTTATGCCCTTTTCATAAATGTTCCAGAAAATCACTTTCATTTTATTTACAAAATTGCCATGGAACATTCTTATCCATTGATCAAGTTAATCCAAGGGTTGAAAGTGGGTTCTCGCAGTTCCCGCACTTAAGAGGATTCTGAAAATAAAGATACACTATATATATATATATATAATATATATATATATATATATATATATATATATATATATATATATATATATATATATATATATATATATATATATATATATATATATATATATCAGTAGCCTAAAAGACTAAAACAAAGTTCCAACCACACTTTAATACATTGACACAGCCACCCCTTATTTTAAACTTTTTGAGTAAAATTTATAAGGTTTAGAGACTAAATGTAAAATAGTGAAAGATAGAGGGGTTAAATATTAAAAAGTCTAAACTTATTTAAACCCTAAACCTAAAAGACTAAAACAAAGTTCCAGCCACACTTTAATACATTGATACAACCACCACTTCACCCTCTCTCTCTCTCTCTGGTCCATTCGTCGGCGTTGACCGTCAATTCGCCGGCGTTGACCGTCATTATGAACACAACCACCACTTATTTTCTCTTTAATTGGCTTAGATCTGAAGTTTGACCGGAATTCGCCGGCGTTGACCGCCTAATTTGGCCGATTTGCTGCTATTATGTTAATTGGGCTGCAAAAAAACACAGGATCCGAGATTATCGCCGATTTCAAAATATCGCCGATTTTAAAATATCAGGAAAATATCGGCAAATCTGGCCAATATTATCGGATCCGAGATTTTGGGGCGATATTTTGATCCGATATAATTTCTAGTCGCGATATCCGATATCTCGACGAGATATCGGCGAGATTAACTACATAGATAGTTATGTTACAGTTATTGACAGTTACATATGAAGGGTTATGTCGGTTAGCAACATTGAACCATCACAACCCTTTGTGTTGTACCTGTTCATTTAGTATTTATAGGTCTTTGTAGTGACAGTTATAATCATCAATAACAGTTAGAATTTCGTGTGTTATTTCCCTCCATATTTCAACCTTAACAATATTATTGTTTGCACAAAACCTCTGCATACACTTTGCACAAATTCTGACCCATTTACACAGATTCAACCATTGGTAAAACATCATGGTTAATACCAACACTTACATTGAGAACAAATGGTCACATCCTCTTGATAGGACAATTGGCCATTCTAACAAAAATAGACAAACTAAACCATTTTCAACAAAAACAATTAATCTTATGTAACTCGCTTCATATATTAGAAGCATTCTACTGCATGTACTTTTTGCGTCACATGAAACTTTACTGATATCACACAGCAGCTTCTAAGTGCAGTTACACATATACTACAAGGATCTTAGGGTGAATTTTATGATGAAAATGATTTGAGTTTCTTTATGCATTTCACTTTGACCACTTTTTTTCAGGAGTCTCTTTAGAGTATCATCTGTAATATGAAGGTTCTAGAGTAAGAATTACTTCCAACATTGATCCCCATGATGGGTTCGTAACTTTGAAGTTTATACCTATATGAAGGTTCTAGAGTAAGAATTACTTCCAACATTGATCCCCATGTTGGGTTCGTAACTTTGAAGTTTATACCCACAAAATTCTTTCTGAAAGGTTTATGGATATAATGAATATACGTATGACCGGATTCAAACACGAGCCTATGAGATTGCACACTTTACGTGTGAGAATCGATGTTTATATAATTAATATAAAATGTTATATTTAATTATTATTCACAATAAATACTTAACGGGCGTTAGTATTTAACGGAGTTTAGTTAACGGTTGTTAAATATCAAGTTAAGGGACTAGATGTAGCAACCGAAATTTTTGGGGCAATACTTGTTCATAAAAACTCGAAACTATTTGTGACAACCGGTAATTTGGGAATTAGTGTACACTGCGTTACGATAGGATACGATAACTGAAACCTAGAAACCCGTTAGATTTTATGATATTTGATCTTGGAATATTGTTATTTGATATGTGAACTTGCCCCGTCTAAACTTAATAATACGAGAAATGTTGATTTCTGACGCGTTAAACGAACATGAACGTATTTATAGTCAATCTTATTAGAAAAATTGTTTTAAGATCAATGGAATAAATTAGAAATACTCGGGTAAATGTTTCGGCACTCAAATTGGTCTTGATAATGTTTTATTAAAAGAATAACAAAAGTTTTGGTTTAGGTCCCCGGGGGACACTAGGGTTTTACTTGAATCCCTAGTACTATATAAACTCAACTATAGTCATTTTTAGGGTTAATCCCCTCATTTGCACCCATTAGCCGCCCCCTCTCCTCTCCACTTTCCGGCCACACTCTGGCCACCTCCGAGCAACACCACCACCCACTTCCCCCATCACACCGCCACCACCAACATCAACCTTGTGACCCCCTCATCACATCTAACCACCACACGCGCCAAGAATCACCACCACCACAGCTACACCGCCATCTCCATCATCAAAACAACCACAAGCCCTTCCTTTTATCACCTACCTTGTCTCAGATCCGTGGTGTACACGTCGTCAAACTCCCGTACGCACCCTCACCTTCACCTCTCACGCGTCGCCACTCCTCACCACCCTCCTTTTTGTTTCTTTGATACGGTAAGACATAGATCCAAGCTAATACGGTGGTAAGACCACCGGTTCACGACCATACGTGAACCGGTGAACACTAGATCCAGGTTTTTGGGTTAGGGTTTTGTTTAAAACATGTGGGAAACGAATTGAAACATAAAAATGATTAAGAAACTCGGGGTATCATCTCATCTAGTGTGTTGTGGTTTTTGTTTTGATTCGTGTTTGTGTCGCGTACCATGAGGGATAAGCTCGAATCCGAGCTTATCTGTGGTTTATCTTGAGTCTACGAGCTTATTTATAAGCTCACTTTGCTAGTTGTTTGTTTGTTTAGCTTGGGAATCCATATGGTCCGTTTGGTCTGTTTTTGGTTTCGGTGTGATTCGAACCGAGACCAAGGGGTCTCGGTGTGGGATTATTGTTCTCCTTTTTGGTTCGTTTGGTGGCATATGACTTGAAGCCGAGACCCTAGAGTCTCGGCATGGTAAGTAATTTGTGGTTAATTGTGAATGTGAACTCGAGCCTTAGGATTAGATTTGGCTGAGTTATGGATTGTGACGTTTGGATTTGAGCTTGTTTGATTTTCCGTGATGTTTCGGCCATAACGGGGCTTAGCCGAGACCTTGTGGTCTCGGGATAGCCTCGGTTAGCCTACAAGTGATACTTTAGACTTGATTGTTGGACATATTGACTTGTGGACCTGACCGTGTAACAAGGGGATTGTAATGGGTTATTATTGGGTTCGGGAAGTAAGTTTAGACCCGAGGGACTTAATGTGAGAATTTGACTCGAAACGGATAGTACATCGTGATTTACTATTACTTGACATAAATACAAAGGTAAGAAAACAATAATAGACTCATTAATGATATTAATTAACAAATTAAAAACTTGTTAGTTAATATGTAATTAACAAAAGAAAACTAAAAGATCAATTTGGAATAAAAATGGATATCACGAGAGTACTAAATGTTTCGAGGCAAATTCATCGGAAAATGTTATGTTTAGTTTTGTAAGATTTACTTGAGGATGGATCTGGTAGTCGGATAACTTGGGATTTTGTAACACCGAAATGGAAACATGAACTTAAACTAGGAATATTATTGAACCTTGGACATTCGGGACTGTTGTGACACGATGCGACTATAGTACATTAGACTCGTGATGAATTTAATGTATTCGAGCCGTAACGGATAAACAATGGCAAATAATGTTTAACGAACAATAATATTTATAACACTCGATATCTAAATATAATTAGAAATTAATAAAGTCATTTGACTTGAAAATGTCCTATAAACGGACGAGTCATGGCGAAATTCTATTTTAACATATACAACAAGTATGTTTTATGAAATTAAATGGGATTATGGGAAAACACCGACGACTACCAACCCTTCCATCTATTTGATGTGTTTGATTATTTGTTATCCGTTATCTCTTCTTGACTGCTCATCTTATTCTACATGGCAACTCCGTTGTCCGTTCTTTCTTTTGGTGTGTGTACTCTTGAGTCAGTGTCTTCCTACCGTCACACAGATGATGATACCAAACTCTAATAACAAGATAAAACTAGATTAACTCGGTAACGGATACAGTTTATTTTGGGGAATAGAAACGAGTAGCCTGTAGGAACTTTTGCGCATTTAATTACCTTATGGGATATATCTTGAGACTAGTCCTTTATATTACTAGGTTGTGCTGAGTCCGTTGTGCTGTGACGTTCTAGTTGCTGTTGTGCTATACTACTCTTGACTTGTTGCGTTGTGCATTGCTTGACTAAGGTGAGTTCTCGTAGCCCCATTTCTTAATATGTTTTTCCTTGGGGTGGAAATGGTACTCAATGTTTTTCAAATGCTTTTATGCTGTGATTTACTGTTTTCATGATTTTGGACAATATATGCGGTTGATTACAATATGTGCGTTTGGTTACAAATGTGCGTTTGGTTACTATATGTGCGTTCGATTTCAATATGTGTGTTTTGACTTCACCTTCCTCTGATATATGTTTATCATCAAAAACATTAAATCTTCGTAACAACTCCTAATTTAATTTCATGACAGTTCTTGTTTGATGAGTTGTGTAATTTAGTTAGATCCAAGTTGTTACATAGATTAATGCTTTGGATGATTGATATTATATTACTAGGAGGTGAACCCTTGTCGTGTGACTATATTGTGTGAACTCAATCTGAGTGATTATCTTTGTGGGGATTTATTGTGTTGTTTATCACTAAAACCCATTAATTCTTTTAACAACTCCTAACTTAATTTCATGATAGTTCTTGTTTGATGAGTTGTGAAATTAAGTTAGATCCAAGTTGTTGCCTAGCTTAATGTTTTGGATGATGGAAACTATGTTACTAGGAAGTGGATTCTTACTGTGCGATTTATATTGTGTGGATTCAATTGTGTGATTGTTACTGTGAGGTTGCACGAGGTTAGGATTGTATTGGTAGTACCATTTGGGAAGTAGCACCCGGTACTATTTGGGTTGACACTCACACCCCCGTGAAAGGGTGAATACTCTCCGCGCAAGTTTTGGGAAGTGGCACCCAGTATAACTTTTGGGAAGTAGCACCCAGTGTACGTGGATCTTTTATGTGTGATTCAAACACGAGGTTTAGTTGTTGCAAGCTTATGTTTTCATTAAGTGTGTACATGTTCATATCATGCTTGCTATTGTCCTACATTATATTATTCACAGCTTCGTGGTTTAACTTTCAAACCTACGAGCTCACAAATATTATGTTGACGTTTTCTAATACCATTTTCAGGTGATCATTGTTAAAGTATTTGAAGGCACGTTTATTGGAGTCAGACCATTTGATAAAATGCTACCATGTTTTCAAGACAATAAGATTTCCAAAAGACATGTTTCACAAGGAATGTTTTGTAAACTATTGTTGTAACAATTGTAAGGTATGAATCTATGATATTATGCAATGTGCCTTTCTCAGTTACATCTCGTGTTTCCGCCATTGACGGGGTGTGACGTTAAGGGACTAGAAATGAAAATAGAAGTCAAGAAGGTTCCGGAATCCCTCAGGGATATAGGGGCTGGTTGTATAAGCTTATGGGAAACCCAATGCAACTCAAACTTGGACTAAGTTAATCAAGTATAAATACAAAGGCTTGTATTCATTCATGATTAATATTGGTAAACCATAACTAGCTTATTTCTCTCTCTTCTCCCTCCCTTTGCTCATAACCGATCGAACATCCCTAATCTTAGGGTTTTCGATTTTGTTTTGATCAAATAAAAGTATTAGAGCTAGTTATTGTGATCCTTGAACCTAGCATTCGCATCGAATCGCTATTAGTACGTGTGTACAAGAACATTGGAAAAACACCACTTGTGTTTGTGCTTTTCCCCATTCGACTTTTGTATAAGTCGAACCAAACAAAACCCTTAGTTAGGGTTTATTCTTGATTTGATCTTTGATTGCTTGGAATAGCTAAAAGGTATGCGTTTCTTTGTGTTTTGGTTAACTAAATTACAAGTATTATGATTCTTATACGTCTGCTGCGTGCCTTTGATGATTATATGTTTATTTTATAATGGTTATTATTAATAAATTCCAACACTTTCAACCCAAATAAGATCTTATGTAGGATGCATCATATCGATATTAAGTTCTCAAATACTGAAATTGTATGGCTCACTGATCAAAACATATTTTTGCTGGATAGTGATTCTTCTTAAGTACTCGTAGTCAACATCATTTTGAGTATCAAGCCCTTGGATAAGACAAATATATAAAAGCATGGTAAATTGGTACCTATATATAGACATAAGATAATTCAAAGCAAAGAACAAAGCTAATGATTTCTATATAATAGAACAAATCAAAGTTCAACTTCCCAATAGGATAGTTTCAACTTAATCATATTTCCTTGCCTTGCCAATCACGTATTCAGGCGCGTTTCAGTTTTATTCCTGACATGCATTCTAACATCTTTAATGGAAATTGACCTCTATGTAAGGATATTCTTTTGCCTATTTATACCATTCTTCTTCATGGTATGAAGAGTACCTCCACATTCATAATTAGCTTTAAGAAACAATAGCCCGATCCATTGTACAAGAGAAGCGAAAACTAAACATGGGTTTGTCACTCAATAGATCTGTTATCCTTGTTGTGCTTCTTGTTTTTGGGATGTTGGCATGCCATGTAACATCTCGAACACTTAATGAAGAGACCATGTTGCAAAAGCATGAACAATGGATGGCTCGTTATGGGCGTGTATATAGAGATAACGAGGAGAAAGAAGTGCGCTTCAAGATATTCAAGGATAACTTGGCATACATAGAAGCATTCAACAATGCTGGGAACCGAGCTTACAAGCTGAGCATAAATGAATTTGCAGACCAAACAAATGAGGAGTTTAAGACCACTCGTAATGGATTCAAGTTGCCATCTGCTCTAAGATCTACTCCAAACACACCATTCAGGTATGCAGATGTGACTGCGGTTCCATCTAGCATGGACTGGAGGAAGAAAGGTGCTGTTACTCCAATCAAGGATCAAGGTCAATGTGGTAAGTCGTCTTAGATTACGATTTATATCAGAAACCATCTTTTTGCTATGGTCCATCTTACTTACTGTTCTATACAACAGGAAGCTGCTGGGCATTTTCGACAATCGCTGCTACTGAAGGAATAACTCAACTTACCACTGGCAAACTGATTTCCCTATCGGAGCAGGAGTTGGTGGACTGTGACCGGAGTGGTGAAGACCAAGGTTGCGGAGGCGGGTACATGGATGGTGGATTTACATTTATTGTCAAAAACAAAGGCATCAACACTGAGGCAGCATACCCTTACCAAGCAGAAGATGCAACATGCAATGCAAAAGAGGAATCTATTCATGCAGCCAAGATCACTGGACACGAGGATGTACCTGTTAACAGCGAGTCAGCACTTTTGAAAGCCGTGGCTATGCAGCCTGTTTCTGTTGCTATTGATGCTGGAGAGTCCGACTTCCAGTTTTACTCCAGTGGCGTTTTCAATGGAACTTGCGGAACTATGTTGGACCATGGGGTTACAGCAGTAGGATATGGAACGAGTGATGATGGCATCAAGTACTGGTTGGTAAAGAACTCATGGGGCACAAGTTGGGGCGAAGAGGGATACATAAGGATGCAGAGAGACGTTGAAGCTAAGGAGGGGCTCTGTGGCATTGCTATGATGGCTTCTTATCCAACTGCTTGATATAGCCTGAGACAGGGTTACCAAGTATGAATCTATGTAAATTCCAACATCTTGTTAATATGTCTTTCATTCGTGTCATGTCCAAGAAACTATGTATATAAAATGATGCAATTATATGTAAATTAATGGTTCTTAAGACCTTTGCTAATGAAAGAAAATTACTGGAGATATTTGTGAGACGTCCTTTTAAATACTGTTTCTGCGATATCAAGGAGTTTGCAGATAAGATTTGTACCCAGAACCTTGTGTGAAGTATATCACTTTTGCCCTAAACAAAGTCGGATTTATATATAATAATGGCTTTCAATGATACAAGAGAAGTGTCACTAAAAAATGCCACTAACTAAAGTAGTCTAGGTGTTCTACTCACATATTGAAGTAGTCACTAACAGAGGCCATAGACTATTTCATTGGTTCTTCAAATTTAGAATTGTGTTCTGTGTTACATTTCGGTGAAGAAGTTTTGGCATTGCATAAAAAAAAACACTCCTTATATGTGAAGATAATAACCATGTAATTCATTTTGCGTAACAAAGGTTTACGAATTGATTTATATAAAATAACGACAAGATAATGATACAAAGAGTTTGATTTTACATAGTTCAAAATCAATGTCTGAGCTTCAGGCACATATCAGACAGTTGGATACGATGCCATCATAGCAATACCACACATCCCTTCCTTAGCTTCAATGTCTCTTTGTATCTTGAAGTATCCCTCTTCACCCCAATCTGCGCCCCATGAGTTCTTCACCAACCAGTACTTCATACCATCGTCAGTGGTTCCGTACCCAACTGCTGTAACTGCATGGCTCAATTGAGTACCACAAGTTCCACTAAAAACACCACTCGAGTAAAACCGGATGTTAGACGCGTCAAAAGAAACAGAAACAGGCTGCATAGCTACGGCCTTTAGAAGAGCTGACTCATTATTGGCCGGTACAATCTCATATCCACTAATTGTGGCTGCATGAACAGCTTCCTCTGTAGTGTTGCAAATTCCATTTGATCCCTGTCCCTGGTAAGGGTATGCTGCCTCGGTGTTTATGCCTTTATTTTGGATTATATAGTCAAATCCATTCACAGGGAACCCACCTTTACACCCGTTGTTTTCACTGTTCTTGTCACAATCCATCAACTCTTGCACCGACAGTGAATTTAATTTCCCAGTCGCGATTTGAGTAATCCCTTCGGTGGCAGCAATTGTCGAAAACGCCCAGCAGCTTCCTGTAGATAAAAAAATTAATTATAACTGAAGTGAATAGAAGTTTCAAAAGTGTGTTTATTTTGGAGTTCACAATCGACTTACCACATTGACCTTGAGCTTTAACTGGAGTAACGGCTCCTTTCTGTCTCCAATCCATGCTAGATGGAATACCAGTCACACTATCATACCTAAATTTCATGTTTTGAGCCGATCTTAGTGTCGATGGGATCCTGAATCCAGTATGTGTGGCTATAAACTCCTCCTTCGTTTGGTCTGCAAATTTGTTGACACTCAGCTTGTAAGCCGAATGTTCTGAGTTGAAATCTTCTATGTATGCCACATTGTCCTTGAATATCTTAAACCGCAGTACTTGCTCCTTGTTATCTCTATATGCACGGCCATAACGAACCATCCATTGTTGATACTTTTGTAGCATGGCCTCTTCATTTAGCACACGCGAAGATACCTGGCATGCCCGCATTACAAAAGCCAACAGCAGGACTAGCATTGTTGATCTATTGAGTAAAAACTCCATATTATACTTTGGCTTTGTTCTATTGAACTAAAATTTATCTTTTCAATTTTTTTGGTATTACTGAATGGTATTAGTTTGCTCTCTAGTTCATGAGAGAAAATGGTACAAATAGACTAACAATGTGTTACAGAAGTATCCTCTGAAAGTATATCTCAATCACCATATCAATATAGTTGATGTAAAAATATTCTCTTAACATTAGGACAATCAATTTACAAAAAATATTTTTCTTTCCTTGTTTTAAGTTTAGGAAAGTTGTTGTACAACAAGTTTTCTTCTGTATTTCTAATTATTATAACAAAGCTTATCAAGATTGTATAACCCTTTAATACGTATCATTATATAATATGTGCTAGCATAGAGACTGATTCTTTGATTTAAAATGTTGGAGGGAACTTTGCAACTTAAAAGTACTTATATTTGGATTATCTCGTGTCCTAATTAATCTCCCATTGATTTTACAATTGTTTTGTATGATATGTCCAAAAGGCATAAAACAAATCAAGGTTTCCTTTTTCTTGTAGAAGAGTTTAAACGTTATGTCATTAGATCCTTCCATGCCATGCCAACTACGTAGTCAGCTAATGTTCATTCCCACCCGAACCTTGCAAATTGACCCTAAGTAAGCCTGTTATTCTTCTATAAATAGGCCATTTTCTTGAACTTGAAATTACATCCACATTTAGTAACTTAATTCATTAAATCACTGTTCTCTTGTGAGAAGCCAAAACTAATTATGGGTTTATCAATCTATAGAGCAATTATCCTATCAATGCTGCTGGTTTTTGGGATGTGGGCATGTCAAGTCACTTCTCGAACACTAAATGAGGAGACCATGTTTCAAAGGCATCAAGAATGGATGGCTCGTTATGGGCGTGTGTATAGAGATGATGTAGAGAAAGAAATGCGCTTTAAGATATTCAAGGACAATGTCGCGTGCATAGAAACATTCAACAATGCTGGAAACCACGCTTACAAACTGAGTGTCAATGAATTCGCAGACCAAACGAGTGATGAGTTTAAGGCCTCTCGTAATGGATTCAAGTTCCCATCTGAGCGAACATTAAGAGAGAACACGCCATTCATGTATGATGATGTCATGTATGATGATGTGACTGCGGTTCCATCAACCATGGATTGGAGGAAAAAGGGAGCCGTTACCCCAATCAAGGATCAAGGTCAATGTGGTAAGCAAATTATAGACTGAATACAGAATTAAACATCAAAACTACCTTTTGGAGTTATAGTGTATCCATTTTAATAATTTTATCTTCTTTAATCAATAGGAAGCTGTTGGGCGTTTTCAACAATCGCTGCCACCGAAGGAATTACTCAACTCACCACTGGGAAACTGATCTCGCTATCCGAGCAAGAGCTGATGGATTGTGACAGGAGCGGTGTGGACCAAGGATGTGAAGGTGGGTACATGGATGATGGATTTAAATTTATTGTACAAAACAAAGGCATCAACACAGAGGCTGCATATCCTTACCAAGCAACAGATGCAACTTGCAATACAAAGAAGGAATCTATTCGTGTAGCCAATATCACCGGTCATGAGGATGTACCTGCCAACAGCGAGGCAGCTCTATTGAAGGCTGTGGCTATGCAGCCTGTTTCTGTTGCTGTTGACGCATCTGAGTTCCAGTTTTACTCCAGTGGTGTTCTTAATGGAACTTGTGGTACTCAATTAGACCATGGGGTTACAGCGGTAGGGTACGGAACCACTGATGATGGTATGAAGTACTGGCTTGTGAAGAACTCATGGGGTACGAGTTGGGGTGAAGAAGGATACATCAGGATGCAGAGAGACGTCGAAGCTAAGGAAGGGATGTGTGGAATTGCTATGATGGCTTCTTATCCAACGGCCTGATATATGCATGAATTTATAGTATATCTAAAATCACCCCCTTTCATCTTCTTGTCCATATGTTTCCTGTTGTCTCATGAAATTTGAGCATGTTAAAAATTATCTATCATTTGTATGTAATTAAGTACATGGTAAAATACTAAAATATATACTAGGATGGTAAATTATCCGGAAACATTCGTGTACTATATATACACGGAACTTGTTAAAACAATTTCCAGCAACACCAAATTAAACATATGTGTCACCCGAAATCTCAGTTGATGAATTGAACTGTATATATATGCGTAAAACCTTTGTTCAAATCGGCCTTATTTTTGTATCTGAATCTTCTAAAGGAATGCATTTCTTACCAGCTATAGCCTAGAACTGATGACATCTGGATGATGGTTTTATAGCATCTTAGAAAACAGAATAGATCTTGCAACGATACGTGCCCTCGTTAAGGCCATTGTATTGTCTTACAGATAGGAAATCACTATAGAGTATAGACGTATAGAATAATCATGATCGACTATAACCATTGCCACTAGAAGTGTTATCAGTCACTATAGGCGTCTAGGTGTTTTAACTACACATAGGAAAGCATGGGTACGGGCTCAATTGTCAAGACCTATACTGACACAAAAAGATAACCGATAATCGGTTTTGACTGTTTTGTTCACAAGTTAAACAGCTTCCATTTTTCCCCCAGTGTTTGGTGAAAGTAAGACTTATAGTACTCCTTGATGTACTGGCACTAAAACATTCCGATAACTGACACTTTTTTCTGTCACTAATGATAACCCTCTTGTAGTGAAACTCGTGAGTTACAATCGGCTTTGTAAAAGAATTGGTTATAGCCGCTTGATATATATGGCTTTTTCCACAACACAAGTGATAATGGCAATGCTGGTCATCGGCTTTAAACCGTTTTTCCTAACCTCAAGTTCAAGCTAGTTCAGGAATTCATCTTGAGCGTCTTGATCTACACCACTATATTAACATAAATGGATTGAATTGTTTAAGCTTTTCAAGAAGCCAACAAGGTAAAGCCATAACATAGTCCAAACTAGCCTTAGTCAATTTTTGATTCAAAAAGGACACACACAGACACTTTAGGAGTGTGCCAAATAATATTTTAAGGACAGAAAGGTGATCATTACATGACCACGTTACGGCAAAGCAAAATGAAGCTCAAGTTTAGCATGTCTGCGTCTACAGTCAAACACATTCATCAAATTTCATCTACTATTTATAGTTCAGCCAGCTTCAACTGAAAAGCATCTCACAGTTTATGTAAGAAGCACCTCATTTAATTCATAACTAACGGGTATATCCTTCGAAAGACCGCTTATTATTGTTGTCTTGTCCTCAGTGTGGGCTTCTCAGGTTAAGCCACATATGCTAAACGGTGATTGCATTACAAATACCCCGTTACACTCTATACACCCTAGACTTTATATATTTATTTCTAGGGCTAATGGCTTGTAAATGTATCCAAGTTGACGTTTTTCGTTGTTCTATGTAGCCAACTTTTTTTTTTTTTTTTTTTTTTTTTTTTTTTTTTTTTTTTTAAACACAATCTTTTCAAATTTCGTCTATTTCGTGTATTTTGTAACCATTTACCCTTGCTTTTTTCAAGTTTAGAAAGGTAAAATGGTCATTTTACATAGCTGAATTGTCACAAAATACACATAATAGACGAAATTTGAAAAGATTGTGTTTTAAAATAAAAAAAAAAAAAAAAAGTTGGCTACATAGAACAACAAAAAATGTCAACTTAGATACATTTACAAGCCATTAGCCCTTATTTCTAAAAGAGTTAATATCAAAAATGGTCCCTCAACGCGCCCGGGTTTAACACTTTTAGTCCCTAGGTTAAATTTTTACCAGATCCAGTCCCTTATGTTTGCGACCCATCACGGGTTTAGTCCCTTGACCGTTGACCTGGGTCAGTTTGACCAGTTAAATGGATGAAATGACCAAATTACCCTATTATTATTATTATTATTATTATTATTATTATTATTATTATTATTATTATTATTATTAACGCATTCCACTTTCCAAATCGATCTATCATCAAAAACACATCCCACCATCTCCACCATCTCACCATCACAACTGCTTTTGTTAGACCCATTTCCACCATCTCACCATCACCTCCAGCAAACACCTCCACCATCCCACCATCACCTCCAGCAAACACCTCCATCAGATCTTCAAAATGATCAACACACAAACTTGTTCATCATTAACATCATCAAATTAAAGTCTATACAACACACACATTGACAAATCTAATATGTGGACAACATCAAGAAACCCAGAACCCAAATTTAACATCAAGAAACATCATCATTCATTTTGAACATTTAACATCAAGACTATCACAACAACCATCCAAATCGATTTATCTCAATCAAAAAAACTCTCAATCCAAATCGATCTATCTATCATCCAAATCGATTTATCATCAGCAACTCACATCCAAAAAAATCATTACCATAAAAGCCGTTCATTCCGGCAAAGTTCTTTCAAATACGAATAAGTTAGTTGATAAATTTTTATTTCTCATTGTCACTAATTCAAAAGAAGACTTGTATAAGAAAACCTTGAAATTCTATCAGATCACCATAGAACCCATTTTTTTCAAACGCACCTATCCAAAATCCCATATCCTAACACGAACACTTTGAAACCCAAATTGTTCTTCATGATTTTAACTCATTTTCCTTGTTCATGTTGCGAATCTAGAATAGATTTAAAAACCCAAATACAAACAACAACAAAAAAACCAAACACACATCCCCAAATCCTCACCACCGCCGCTGAGGTCAGGCCGGATCTTGGCCACTACCTCCACCAACACCACCATCCCACCATCACTTCCAGCAAAACGACCAAACCACCACCACCATAACCCAGAAAACGGCCACTACCACCAAACCCTCTCACTCTCCAAACAAACATTCCAAGGCATACCCAGATACCAAATCCAACAACACGACGACATCCCTTTAATCAAAAAATACGTAACAGCCCCACCCACACGTTCACAAGTACAAAAATCGCTTCGAAAAGTGGTCCAAAATGATGATGATGATCAAGGAGATGATCAGATTGTGACTGTTGGGGAAAATCAGTTTAAGGAGTTTGCTTTTGATTTGTATGCGGGTGTCGTTGTTTCGAATGCCGGAAAGGATGTTATGGTTAAGGTCCCAATGGGTGTTGCTGGGATTGTTGGCGTCGGGGTGGATTTGTATCAGTTTTGGAGATGAGGAGATTGTTGGTCATTTTGAAGATCTGATGGAGGTGTTTGTTATTGACTGATAATAATGAGATTGTAGCAAATATGTATTGACTGATAATAATGGGTAGATTGTTGGTGCTTTTGTTAAAACCAATAGTATTGACTGACAATAATGAGTGGTGGTTGTTATAAAGGAAGGATTTGTAGCAAAATGACACAATTACCCCTCAATTTAACCCAGGTTAACGGTCAAGGGACTAAACCCGTGATGGGTCGCAAACATAAGGGACTGGATCCGGTAAAAATTTAACCTAGGGACTAAAAGTGTTAAACCCGGGCGCGTTGAGGGACCATTTTTGATATTAACTCTTATTTCTAAAACAACCTAGTTGTTATTTATAAATATTATTGTAAGTATAAGTTATATTCATGTATATGCAGAGAATTATAAATATCAAAATAAAAGCACAAATTATTTTGATATGTAAATGAATACATGAGACTGTACATATTGAACAACTCATGTTATTTCTCTCTATAAGTTTAAGTCTAGATATCAAAGGACGTTTTTTTTTTTTTTTTTTTTTTTTCTTTTTTTTTTTCAATTTGCGTCTAATAGACTCATCTTTTTACATTTTTATAAGTTTAACCCATGCATACAATAAGTTGAAAATTAAATATGGCTAAAATTATTATTAGAGTAAATTGCAAAAACCGTCCCTGTGGTTTGTCAAAATTGCAAAAATCGTCTCTGGTCTTCCATAAGTGCAAGCGGCATCCCTGTCACGATACCTTTTGATCATTTTGGTCCATTGTTTTAACCGACGTTAAGTGGATTCCGTTAGTAGTTACACGTTAGCCCTTTTTGCCAACGATCGTTGCAACGTTCATCCTTTAAACTAACGACCGTTAATAATTTAAATTTTTTTGGTTTATTTTAAGTTTTTCGATTTTTATATACATTTTTTATAAGAAATATACGTTTTCATATATGTTTTTATACGTTATTATATACGTTTTTATACGTTTTTATATACGTTTTTATATATTATATACGTATTTATAAAAACATATACGTTTTTATATACGCTTTTATATACGTTTTTAAATGCACGTTTTTATACGTTTTTATATACATTTTTTTAACATATACGTTTTCATATATGTTTTATACGCTTTTATATACGTTTTTATATACACGTTTTTATACGTTTTTATATACGTTTTTTTATACTTTTTATATATTATATACGTATACGTTTTTATACATTTTTTATAAAAATATATACGTTTTTATATACGTATATAATAACGTATATGTTTTTATAAATACGTACATAATAAATATATAAAAATGTGTATAAAAACGTATATAATAACATATATGTTTTTATAAATACGTATATAATATATAAAAAGTATAAAAAACGTATATAAAAACGTATACACAAACGTATATAAAAGCGTATGCAAAAACGTGCATAAAAACGTATAAAAAGTATATAAAAATGTGTTAAAAACGTATATATATAATAACATATATGTTTTTATAAATACGCATATAATATATAAAAAGTATAAAAAACGTATATGAAAACATATATTTTTTATTAAAAATGTATATAAAAATCGAAAAACTTAAAATAAACCAAAAAAATTTAAATTATTAACAGTCGTTAGTTTAAAGGATGAACGTTGTAACGGTCGTTGGCCAAAAAGAGCTAACGTGTAACTGCTAACGGAATCCACTTAACGCTAGTTAAAACCAGGGAACAAAATGATCAAAAGGTTTTGTGACAAGGACGCCACCTGCACTTATGGAAGACCAAGGACGATTTCTGCAATTTTGACAAACCACAGGTACGGTTTTTGCTATTTACTCTTATTATTAACGATAAATACCAACATTTAAGCAAACGCTATTATGATATGAAAATAAATATAAATGATTGTACTTATAACAATGACTCATGTAATTACTATTTAAACTTCAAATCCTGAAAATATTTTCTTTAAAAAGTTAAAGTCAATACGTTCTATTAAACACGCATAGTGTACAACATGATACTATTAATTATATTTAAGGATAATTTCATATATAGCCAATTTAAACATCAAAATGTCATATATACCTAAAATACATATTTTGAATGCATGATGTATAATGTATTTATAGCATATGTTTGGGTAAATATGTCATTATGGTATTTAGTTGGGTATGTATGCTTAAATTTAAACAATAATATCAACCTCAACACCATTTCAGGTAAACAAATTCAAATCCTTCATCCGATAGAAATATATACAAAATATTAATCGATATTAACACATAATTAAAAAGTTTATGTAAAAACCCGTGTATAATTGTTAGTTGAACTTATATTAAAATTACAAAACTTTGGACACGGCCAAATACTTATATGTTGATATATTAAACCAAAATTTTGGAATAAAATTGATTCATGTGTAAACAAGGCCGTCTTGCGGTGTTCGGCGGCACTAGGTAATAACAACTAAGAGCCCCTATTACACTTTTAAATTAAAAAGAAATTGCATATAAAATTGAATTATATGACTTATATATGTTTTATATTATGCATATCTATATGTAAAACTAATAAAAATGTGACTTGATAAACATCTACAACCTTTACCATTATTGTACCCGAAATCAAGTTAATAGTTTATACAAGCGTGCACTCCGCACCTCCAAACTCGTATTATAACTTAACTTGAAATCCATTTGGCCGGGTAAATCACTATAACACAAAAATATTTGATAACACTAAAATCACCGATAGATGATGGTTTTATGGCATCTGAGAAAAGAGAATAGTTCTTGCAACGATATGTGCCCTCGTGAAGGGCCATTATATATAGGAAATCACTATAGAGTATATTCGTATAGAATAATCATCAACCAACAACTGTCACAAAAAATTATCAGTTACTATTAAGCGTCTAGGTGTTTAACTAGACATAGGAATTGAAAGCATGGATACAGGTTCCATTGGCAAGACCATGTACTGACACAAAAAGATAACCGATAATAGATTTTGACCTTTTTTTGTACACAAATTAAATGGCTTCCACTTTTTTCCCACACTGTTTGGTGAAAATAAGACTTACAGTACTCCTTGAAGTAATGGCACTAAAACATCCGAATACTGTTGGTGAGTTTATTGTCATCAACTATTTTAAGTAATTGCGATTTACTAGAGACCAGTGGAATTAAATCACAATTACTTAAAATAGTTAAGCTAATAGTTGTCCAACACTAACAGATAGTGAAAGAAAACAAGAACTAGCGTCACCTAAACTCATATATAGTCACTAGAAGTCCTAGTGACTTTTGTGTCAATAAAACATCTGTCATTAGTAGAGATCTGAATTGTCACAAAGTCCAACATCGTCACTTAAAATCTTATTAACCCACATCACCTTTTACAATTATTGGTGAAAGACCTATTATCATGTCACTAACTCACTATATAAGTATATGTAAATGTAAGTTTACAGAAACACACAAGTTTAAATTGAAAATAGAATTGATAAGTGAAAGTAGAATTGGAAAGGCTAGAGTGATCATTTCTAGCTTGACCTTTACATCTATTTATAGGATTACAAAACTTAGTACATAGACTTTACTTTGCTTCTAAGTATTCTTAGTAAGCAAGTTTCTTTATAGCTAAAACTAGTAAATATCTAAGTATTCTTAACAAGTAAGAATACTTCCAAGCTAAGGGTACTAAATATCTAATAACCTTAAGAGGTAAGGATACTTAATGTCTAAGATTCCTTAGTAAGTAAGGATCCTTACTAGTGAAGTATCCTTCATGACTACTTAGATATTTTAACGGTATACACCTCTGTCACTAAAGGACATTCTCATGCAGGATATATTAAAAGAAAAACAAGTCAAGGTTCATATTTTAACAGGATAGTTACAACGTTATGTTATTATATTTGACTTGCAATGCCATGCCAACCAAGTGGTCAGCTACAGTTTCAGTTAAACTTCAACACTTTTACATCTGTAGATAGCGATACACCGCTAACGAACCATATTCAGTTTTACCTAGCTCTATATATAGACCATCGTCATAGAATGAAAATATCAGCTCCACATTTAGTAACCAAATCAAGAATCAAAGCCCTCTCATCCAAAACCAAAACAAATGGGTTTGTCACAACATAGATTAGTCATACTAGCAGCGCTATTGTTTCTTGGGATGTGGGCATGTCAAGTCACATCTCGAACACTAAATGAAGAAACAATGCTACAAAGGCATGAGCAATGGATGTCTCGTTTTGGACATGTATATAAAGATGATATGGAGAAAGAAATGCGCTTCAAGATATTCAAGGACAATTTGGCATACATAGAAGCTGAGCATCAACGGATTTGCTGACTAAACAAATGAGGAGCTGAGTTTAAGGCAATTCGTAGCGGATTTAAGTTCCCATCTGAACCAGCATTGAGAGAAACCACACCATTCAGGTATGCAGATGTGACTGCGGTTCCATCTAGCATGGACTGGAGGAAGAAAGGAGGTGTAACACCAATCAAGGATCAAGGTCAATGAGGTAAGTCCGTCGTAAATACCAGATCAAAAAATTTCGTTTTTTTTTTTTTTTTTTTTTTTTTTTTGGTTTCAACAAATTTCGTTTTTGTTATTGTTCTTTGATCAACAGGAAGCTGTTGGGAATTTTCAACAATTGCTGCTACGGAAGGAATTACGCAACTCACAACTGGGAAACTGATCTCACTATCTGAGCAGGAACTCGTGGATTGTGACCGAAGTGGTGAAGATCAAGGGTGCGGAGGCGGGTACATGGATGGTGGATTTACATTTATTGTCAAAAACAAAGGCATCAACACTGAGGCGGCATACCCTTACCAAGCAGAAGATGCACAATGCAGTACAAAATAGGAATCGATTCATGCTGCCAAGATTACTGGACATGAGGATGTACCTGTAAACAGTGAATCGGCACTTTTGAAGGCCGTGGGTATGCAACCTGTTTCTGTTGCCATTGATGCTGGAGAATCTGACTTCCAGTTTTACTCCAGTGGCGTCTTTAACGGAACTTGTGGAACTATGTTGGACCACGGGGTGACAGCAGTCGGGTATGGAACCAGCGACGATGGCATCAAATACTGGCTCGTGAAGAATTCATGGGACACAAGTTGGGGTAAAGAAGGCTACATCAGGATGCAAAGAGATGTCGAAGCTAAGGACTCTGTGGCATTGCTATGATGGCTTCATATCCAACTGCTTGATATACATATATGCCTGCAAGTTGGGTACTGATGCCGACAGTGCTCTGTAAAATAAAGTCTTTTAATCATCTTGTTTATATGTTCCCAATTGTATCATGAAAATATGAGGACAATGTACAAGTTTGTGTGGATCTGTGTAATTACTGAATAGCTAAAACTATTATTGAAATGATCTGATCAGGACTTTTGAAGATATAATATATGCTTGATTGAGATGGTCACATGAGAGATGTTTCAGTAAGTACCATAACTTCAAATTATAACAAAAAATTACATGAATTGAACAAACTAGTACAAAATAGGCCGCCGTGGGTGACCTTTAAAGTAGCAATATACTAACTCAAGCACGTTTTCCGCTACTAGGGTTAGATTTGGTGCAGAGAATCCATCGGCCCTTGGCTCTTCTGCGCTTCAACAAAGCTCTTCCACTAGTAGTCCTCATTCTTAGACGAAAACCATGAGTCCTGGCTAAGGATTTCCTAGACCTGTTCCTCTTTGTTTGAGCAAGTTGAAACTTTTTCCCGGCCCTCACAACTAGGCTACGCCGTGTCACAGGCTCTATTGCACCCCTGGAACTGAAGTCCAACCCCAATGATGAACCTATAATCAATCGGTAACCATTTTTACAAATCTGTACTGTGTGTTGACTTTCAAAGTCAAAGAACCAATTTTACAATTCCTCTTCTGTAAACTCTTTTATGTTGATTTAAGAAACTGGATATGCCTTGCAATTACTACAAACACTACAACTTCCAAACATAAGAGTGAATTTAATTTGTAACTAAATCTGCTTAAATCTCGAGATTAAAAATTAATCTATTTGACTAAAGAACCAAGCTTTGCTCATCAAGAGCTGGTCAATAGAAAGACTTCACAAAACCTATGTTTCAGTTGAATATAGCTATGTAAACCTTTCTAAAGTAGATGCATTCCTTTGTTTAGCAAACAGCTAGCAGACTAAATGTCATAACATTATCTACAAACTACAAGGAAAAATTAGTTAAATCATATAATCCTATTAAAACATGATGGTATGCTCCATTCGGGTCACACGTACTCATTATTAAATCAAAGTAGTACTTCCACAATCTTCGTTAAATAATGGGCAAATAGCACAAAAAGGTATTCAACCTCTCTTTTTCTCAATTTAAGGTATTGAGGTTAAAACATGTAAAGGTTTTTTTACTTTTTGAAAGGCATTAGCGGTCATAATTTTAGCCAAAATAAATTTTAAAATGCCTAACTAGAAGGATACATCACATTAACCATTTTCGGCTAAAACTATGACATGTAACATCTTTTGAAAAGGCGAATAAACCTTACATTGGCCAAAATTTTATCTTCAATGCCTTAAACTAAGAAGAAGAAAAAAAGTTGTACCTTTCTGTGCAAAACATTACCCATTAAAACCAATATCCTAAAGCAAGATAAACCCCAATCTTCATACATATCAAACAAACCTAACATACATAAGATAACCCAATGCACAAAGAGCATTCATTGGCATGATTAATTGGTATATATGGTGAATTGTATGCCTAAACCTATGTGGCAGCATACTCTTGTAGTCATGTGTTGTTGGTGACAGCAAAGGGATCCACTTTTTCACAAACTAGAGTAATAAACTAGCGCCACAAAGCACAAAATTAGTCACACATTTGGGTCTCAATCATTTTCCATTCACAAATTAACTAACACAAGTAACTTAACCACCCGAAACATAACAAACCCCTATATTTCAAGCGAATTAACTAAAACCCCAACATACCCATTACTAAAAATCACCTTTTTATCCCAATATCACAAATGGGTCATTTTAATTTTACCCATAAACTAACTACGACAACCCCTAAATTTCAAACTAAATAACGAAAACCAAACATACCCATTACTAAAAATCACATTTTTATCTCAATTCCATACAAATTAATTAAACTAAAACACACCCATTTCTAAAAATCACATTTTTAGCTTGATTCCAACCTACCCATTAATAAAAATCACATTTTTAGCTTAATTCCAACATACCCATTTCTAAAAATCACATTTTTAGCTTAATTTCACAAAAGGGTCATTTCAATTGTACCTGAAAATGAAGATGCAGAAGAAGCTGACAGTGAAAGTGAAGAAGATGAAACAAAAGAAGAGTGAAGAAGCCCAGTAGCAGCAATAGGTTTTAGTGACAGAGTGGTTCGTGTAGCTAGTGAAGCGTTGAGAAAAGTGAGAGATGTACTTTGTGCTTTAAAAGGTGCACACACTGATGATACACACGCCATGGTTGCTTGCTGTATCTCTTTGGTTTGGTGATGTTATCTTGTTTTTCAGAGAAGAGAATGTATAGCCTTATCTTATTTTTGTGATTTTGGTTTTGTGGATGAAATGGGCTGTAATTTGGGCCATGTTTTGGGCAATATTTTGGGCCTTTTAGATTTTGGTTCATCTAAAAGTGAAGAATGGTTTTGTAACTTGTATATGGGTTTAGTTTGATGGAATTTTTAGCTAGTGTTTTGTTTTTTATCCGGAATGTAATTATAGGTAACAAAGGCTCTTTAAGATTTCCTTTTATTTTGATCTTCGTCAGCTTTTTCATCGGTAGTATCAATCAAACTCTCCATGGTGAAACTTCACATACTTTTTATCCTGGAGGGTTTCAAGGATCAAGAATTGAATCGTTTGTGATAAAAATGAGAAAGGCGATGACATCTGTCCCGTGAATTCTAGACGATCTTTTTCTTCACCTAGAAGATATACGACTCGCGTCTAGCGTAAATTGAACAACATGTGGGCCGTATGGGCTGCTACCAAATTCCACAGAAGTATTAAAAGGAAAGTTTAGGCCAGGCTCCCCCTACACGTTAGGACTAGGTGACATAAATTTGACGTCATGTTATTGACACTGTATTATATATATACTAATGATAAGTGACAACAAGGGATAAAATTGACAAATCATGAAAATATTTGTGAAGCATGAAAAAATTGACAAATTTTATTTGTGAAGAATAAAAAATTGACAAATATTTGTGAAGCATAAAAATTTTATAAGTAATGAAAATCATAAAATTGACAAATATTTTTGAAGCATAAAAAAATTCAAAAAATTTTAAAAAAATTAAAAAAAAAAAAATCTCAATAAATTTTACAAGATATAAAACGTTAGTGGATAAAAAGGTTGTGAATGAAGTTTTTCTAAAAGTGTATAGTCTTATTGAAAAAGTTTTGTGAAAAAACGTTTGCATATCAAAAATTTGTAAATCGACATTTTGTAAATTAAAAAATCTCTTTTGCATCCAACTTCTTTTTAGTATCTGCATTAAAATTTCATTGTGCATAACATATAAAAATAAATAAAAACTTTGTGCATCAAAATTTTTTTTGTGCATTAAAACTTTTTTTTTTTTTTTTTTTTTTTTTTTATGCATTAGGAAAATCATATAAGAAATCAAAATCTCGAAAACTCCATTCACAACTTTTTGTGCAAGGCCTTTTTTATTTGATCTCTTCTCATGACAACAATGACATCTAATCTCACTCTTCTGCAAAGTATGAGAAGTTAGTTTTATCTTAACTTTAAGGTAGAGAGACTGTTTTCAATAGATAATTATGTTAGCTAATAAGGCCTATAGGCTCGACTCACTTGTTTAGCCCCGTTTAATAGCGCTTACGGTTTTGCCTTTCTATTTTCTATTTAATCATTTGTAATCTCAGTTATTTAGTAAGTTTGATAATACAGTTTTTAGTATTCCTTTGATTTCTACATAGTATCAAGAGCTAGGTCGAAGCTATGAAGAAGAAAAGAAAAAAAAAAGTTTTCGTTGGTTCGCTGCTTATCTGTTCGCTTTTTGAATTTGTGTGTGAGTTTGGTTTTATTCTTGGTTGTCTCTGTTTGGATGGATTATCAAAAGTTTTGATTGGTAAGTCTTGATTGGTTAATATATATGTGAAAAGAGGTAATGGTCGATTTGAATCTTTTTTTTCTTTGCTATTTTAGTTTAATCTCTTTATCCTGTTTGGCTACTTAAAAACAAAAACAGTTGATGTTTGTTTGAAATTATATACAGAAGAGTTTGTTATCTACGTTCTAATGGGGAGGCGGTTGGAAGCAATTGTTCATTTCGAGTGGGTTGGTTGATGTTTCGTGATTATTTTGGCAAAGCTTCCAATCGGTTTTACATTAATATTGGTATTGGTATCGGTACCAGTATTTGGTTATCAGGGTTATGTTTGTTTGGGTTATAATACATTATTGGCGATGGTGTTGGTGATGGTGATGTTACAGTCTTATCTAATCCGGCTATGTCTTAAGTAATTATGTGTAGCATCTCGATATCAACAACTTGTTTTGGTTTCACACGTGGTTCTGCATTTGGTTCCGCTGGTTATGTGCGTACCTGTCTGCCTGAATCTGCAGCTGTCTGTCTGAATCTGCATCTGTTTGTCTGAATCTGCTTGTCTGAATATGCATCTGTCTGTTCGAGTCTGCTATGTCTGTCTGTTTTACTCTCATTCATCTCCGTAATTATGTTGCTCTGATTTTTGATCCGTCTATTTTAGACTTGACTGTTGTCGCCCTGTTACAGTTTGGATTGGATCGGATTGAGACTTCGTGTAACACTGAGTTTGAGCTCTGGGACACTCTAAAGCTGCGTGTTTAGTTTTCAGTTTTAGTTTATTTTATGTTTGATAAACTCTCAATGTTACCGCTGTAACATTGCGAATTTGAGAGGGGTGTTAGCTAATAAAGCCTATAAGCCCGACCCACTTGTTTAGACCCATTTAATAGCACTTATGGTTTTGTCTTTGTATTTTCTGTTTAATCATTTGTAATCTCAGTCATTTAGTAAATCTGATAATACATTTTTCAGTATTTCCTTAATTTCTACAAATTAAAGGTACTCCGTATTAGTTTTTGTCTTTGGTTCAATTTGATCGATTTTAGATGTATTACATATTGTAACTCATTAAGCTTTCGATTTAAGGAAATTAGATAGTCTGAACCGATTTACTAAGCTTTGCAACCCAACGAAACTGAATATTAGCAACTTGTTTTCGAGTTTTTGACGAGTTTGGGGCTTAAAAGGGAGACGAACCTTTTAAATAGGATCATGCAACTAGGTAACTTAACGTTGACATATTAGAATTGTAAAACATGCTCCAAATTTTTCTTTAAGGAGCAACATAGAAACATCTTTTGACATGTATGGTGGTTAAATGACCACATTTTGATAATTTAAGCCAAATGATAAAAGAGAAGACGTACTAAAAAGGTCAAATTGATTCAATTTAGTTAGTTCACTTGTGTGGTCTTTTAGATATGATCAAAATCAAAATCAATGAATAAATCAAACTTTAATAGGAAAACGAATATCCAAATGCCATATGTTTACAACAAAACCCAATAATTTTCTTACTCTATATATGTCACGTTTTATAGGACATGCAAACATGCTAAGACATTATTTGATGTTTCAGCCACCTTTGGGTTAAAGTATGAGTTAGATCAATCTTTCGAATACACATGGTTGAATTGTAGCTTTCATAACAATCACACGTCAAAGTTTGTTGCTATTAGAGAAAATTGTACCTATTGACTATTGCACGAAAGTGGCTGTATAGTCTATAGTATTGAAGCTAAGTCCCTACGCTAGCTATTCAAAAAAACGACTTGTATGGCTAATAGTGATGCTAGCATTGTGACTTTACATGCAAGATAAGCTTTAGGACCAAGTTGCTATCTTTAATAATTTGTTTAAAATTAATCATAACGGGGCATACTTTTTGATTACGTTAGACTCTCAAATCAATTTGTTGAGAGGACCAAATGGCCAAACCTTTACTTTGCCCAATTTTCACAACTTTTTATTAGACTTGAAATCTTATAAAGAGAATATACCATCACGATCACTTGGGACTATTCTAACTGAAATAGACCAAAACAAAAGTACTCGGGCTAAATGCACTAATGACGTTTTCATTATATGTTTTCGTCCGATTTTTTTCGTTTTCGTCTGCTTTTTTACGTTTTCGTCTGTTTTTTTACGTTTTCGTCAGATTTTTTACGTTTTCGTCTGTTTTTTTACGTTTTCGTCCGATTTTTTACGTTTTCGTCCGATTTTTTTCGTTTTCGTCTGTTTTTTTACGTTTTCGTCCGATTTTTTACGTTTTCGTCTGTTTTTTTACGTTTTCGTCCGATTTTTTTCGTTCTCGTCCGATTTTTTTCATTTTCGTCTGTTTTTTTACGTTTTCGTCCGATTTTTTTCGTTTTCTTCTATTTTTTTACGTTTTCGTCTGTTTTTTTACGTTTTCGTCCGGTTTTTTACGTTTTTGTCCGATTTTTTACATTTTCGTCCAATTTTTTACGTTTTCGTCTTTTTTTAACTTTTTCGTCTGTTTTTTTACGTTTTCGTCTGATTTTTTTACATTTTCGTCTGTTTTTTTTACGAATTCATCCATTCTTTTACGTTTTCGTCTGTTTTTTTACATTTTCGTCTGTTTTTTTTTCATTATCGTCTGTTTTTTTTCGTAAAAATAAAAAAAAAAAGGAAAAAAAATAAAAAAAGAGAAAGAAAAAAAAATCGGTATAAAAACAAAAAGGACGAAAACGTAAAAAAAAAAGACGAAAAGTAAAAAAATGGACGAAAACAAAAAAAAAGGATGAATTAACGTAAAAAAACAGACGAAAATGTAAAAAATCGGACGAAAACAAAAAAAAATCGGATGAATTCGTAAAAAAACAGACGAAAACGTAAAAAAACAGACGAAAACAAAAAAATCGGACGAAACGTAAAAAATCAGACGAAAACGTAAAAAAAACAGACGAAAACGTAAAAAAATCGGACGAAAAGTAAAAAACGGACGAAAACGTAAAAAAACAGACGAAAACGTAAAAAATGGACAAAACGTAAAAAAACGGACGAAAACGTAAAAAACAGACGAAAAATAAAAAAAAAAATGGACAAAAACGAAAAAAATGAAAACGAAAAAAAATGGACGAAAACGAAAAAAACGGACGAAAACGTAAAAAAAACAGACGAAAACGTAAAAAATCGGACGAAAACGTAAAAAACCGGACGAAAACGTAAAAAACCAGACGAAAACGTAAAAATACAGACGAAAACGTAACGAATGACTAACGGTGCAAATAGACTTAACCCATAGGACTAACGGTGCAAAAATTTTAACGGAGGGACTAACGATGCAAAAACTTAACGGAGAAAGATAACGCCCATCCAACTTAGGGATGTAATGTGGCAAACGTTTGCCTAACGGGGGATGTATATTGCCAATAGTTTCTGACAGGGATGTAATGTGCCAAAAGGTGTAAACCACAGGGATGTATTTTGCAGTTTACAAAGCCAAAGAATTTCTTTAATGAATATAGTATTTATTTTTTTTTTAAGTATTTATAACAAGTGACTTAAAATGGTTAGTATAAGTTGTCATTTTAGAAGTTGTAATTAAACTTTAACAAGTATTAAGGGGTATTAATAAGTGGTATTCTAGGAAAACCATTTTACTCATTTTTAAGCCTTTTTATTAAGTTTTCAAGATTAAGTATATATAAACACTTTATTAGTAAGATATAACCATGTATGTACAAAGGCGTAGCCATATGGAGACTTTGGTAGACTATGACGCACTCATAAAGATTTGTAATAATGTATATTGTATAAGTATGCATGTCAGCACATTGCAACACTGTTTATTATGTAAGAAATATATGAAAATTAAAATAGTAAACTTCATAGTATGTCGTAATACTTTACCCGAGTCGTTATATGCACAATAACATTTAATTTTGTTTCAGTATTTATAACCTCACGTATATAAAATGTAAGGTGGTGTTTGTTTTTTTCTAAATTGTCTTAACAAGCTCTTAATGAGCCAAAACCCTTAATCGGTTAGACGTTTTGGCCGTTTAGACCGTTTGTTTTTTCTTTTCCGTTCAGACATGGTCAGATGTAAAAACATCTTAATGGTCTAGACTTGAGAGGGGTATCTTAATTAGGGCTGTAAACGAACTGAACGTTCAGTGAACATTTCGTGAACCGTTCGGTAAAAAATTCATTTATTTATTAAATGAACGAAAATGAACAATAATTTGTGTTCGTTTAGTTAAATGAACGAACATGAACAAAAGTCACATCCGTTCATTTACGTTTGTGAACGTCCGATTATGTGTTCGTTAACGTTTGTTTATGTTCATTTATTTAATTATGTTCGTATATCATATCTTTTAATTGTATAACTTTAAAACTGGTTTGTTTAAACAAAACAACATATATAAAATAATATATTGTGCATAATCTAATAAAGTTTATGTTTGTCTATCTATGTTCATTTATGTTCGATCGTTAATGTTCGTTTAGTTTCTTAATGAACGAACATAAACGAACATGAACAAGAAAATTCGTCCGTTTAAGCGTTCATGCCCGTTTATTTGTCCGGTTAAATTTAAACGAATGAACATAAACAAGGCTCCGTTCGTATTCGTCCGGTTCGTTTACAGCCCTAATCTTAATGCCTCTTGTTGCCTATTGTTAACACAAAATAAAAAAAACGTTTCACTCTCCCTCTTTCTTTCCAACCTCTTCAACCCTAATCACTAAACTGCCTCTCCATTTCCGGCCACCACCCATCGCCCACCGCCCCTTCTCTGACCATGAGACGCCACCTCCAGCCACCACTTCAATTCACCTGATCCATTTTTTATTTAATCCATTGTTAGAACTATATATATATATATATATATATATATATATATATATTATATATATATATATATATATATATATATATATATATATATATATTTATTTTTTTTTTTTATCATTATAATAAGGTGCTTACATATCTTTGATAATGGTGGCACAACATGCTTTACATACGATAACAGTGACTTTTTGTTTCACATATATAACTGTTTTGGGTAGCCATGTTCTGGACATTCACTGTAGGAAACGGTGTACACTTTTTATTAATAAATCAGATTACAACGAATATCATTAACAGTAAATAATAACTAAAAATTAAACAGCAGAAACAATAAATAAATAAAGCAGTAAACGGTCGTGGCACGAGGCTCGTGTAAACACGATTCCCTTAAAACAGATTCGCCGTCTGTTTCCTAGGGTACAACGTACAAAGCTGTTGTACAGCCGGACCTGACAAAACTTGCCTGAAAGATCGAAGATTGTTGCGTGTTTCTGATCGACTTTGCTGGAACTCGTATGCAATAGAGTTACGTTTTTTGGTACTCCAAAACGAATGAGAATATGACAATATTTATAGTGTAAGTTTGTCTTGTTTTCCAAAACTAAATATTTGTCATGAATAAATCGAATCTGTTATTAATGAAACAGATATGCTCGAATCTGTTATTAATGAAACAGATATTCGTATAATCTTTTACACAAACATTATTCTGTAAAACTTGTCAACCAAGTTCAAATCTATTCCTAAAATAGATTTACAGAATATATGGAAAAGAATGACCCGAAGCTTGCAGCAAAAAGATTCGCACGTAGGCGAGATTTCGGAGCTGCATTCGTGTCCGCAGGTCGCGCGGGCTCGCATGAGTTCAGAAGCTTCGAACCCATTTTGGCCCAGAAATCCTGAAATCTGCACCCTCCCCTGCGCGCGCGCACGTAGGAGTGGGAGCATAGCTCACCTAAAGGAATTTGATAGCAAATATCAAGATTTCTATATAAACCATTCTCCACTTCCTTTACTAGGCGATGTGGGATAGTTTATTTTCCATATTTTTGTGTTCCAAGTGCCTCACTTTGAGACACGATATCTCATTCATATCAACTCCAATTTTGACACATTTTAGCTCGTTGCGAAACTCTCGTCACGGAGAACGCAAAGCTACCAAGAAATATAAGTATATATAACATATACATATATTAAAATAGTGTCTAAAATATGCAAAAATCATTTTTCAAAATCTATTTTTCCAACAATCCCCCACATGAATGGAGATCGGTCGAAAACACACATGTTTCAGCGAAATTTCTGCGGTTAAGTCCTGCATAGGATAGGTAGGTGTGACCCTTTGAACCTTCCCTTGTGAGATGCACTTAGTCTCCTAGATCTGAGTAGACGCGATGTCCTTGAACTCAGCATCTGTTTACGTAGACGACATTACACTTCACACAAGACTCTCCCTGACATTGTCAAGTCCTCATAGTCGTGTTCGTTATGGTCATGAACACTAGCCTGGTTCTGCAAGAGCTCTTAGGAATTGCGCCCCCCACAATTCCTTTCGAAGCGACCCCACTTCTCTCTCACATAGGTGATTTCATCTTGAATCATTAAAAACATATGTTTTGTGATTTCACCTTGAATCATTATGCTTTATGATTTCATCCTGAATCATAAGAGCCATATGTTTAACCTCTCAACAAGTCACATTTGTTATAGGAATGGACTAGGAAGTTACAGTATTTCGTAACTCCCCCACATTAACGTGACTTCCCCCACATTTCTATGATTAGGTTGTCCTATTGAACCCAGATCTTGGGATCTCCAGTCAACTGGGTTAGGTTTTCCTTCATAGAAACTCATTCCTTCAAGGGCTTTAGTCCCATTCCTTTAGACGACTTACTAACTAACTCTCTGCTTAAGCCTTTCGTAAGCGGATCCACGATGTTATCCTTTGACTTCACATAGTCAACTGAGATAACTCCTGTTGAGAGTAGTTGTCGTATCGAATTATGTCGACGACGGATATGTCTGGACTTTCCATTATACATTATGCTATGAGCTCTGCCAATTGCCGATTGACTATCACAATTTATACTAATGGCCGTTACCGGTTTAGGCCACCTTGGTATGTCCTCTACGAATTGACGTAGCCATTCCGCCTCTTGTCCGCATTTATCTAACGCGATAAATTCTGATTCCATCGTGGACTTAGCTATAACAGTTTGCTTGGAAGACTTCCAAGATATAGCTGCCCCTCCTAGTGTAAACACATATCCACTAGTCGATCTAGAATCCTTTATGTCAGATATCCAATTTGCAACATTGTATCCTTCTATAAATGTAACAACCGACAAATTTCTTAAACTTGTTTTACAAGCCAAAACAATCATTTTGATTTTTCCCTTAGTTTGTAAACCCCTCGAAACCAAAACTAATAAGTTAAACTGAAATCCGGGACGAATTTCCAAATATGATGTATGTGCTGTAACCACCCGTAATTTTCCGAATATATTTTTATACGAGACTTTTCTTGTTTCTCATAAACGGATCTTTTCTGAACGTATTTGGTTCGAAAACGTGAAATTTATCTCGCGAAACGTGAAATTCGTACACAACGCGTACTGGCACAACCGACGAATTGATTTGATTATTTTATTATTCATGAGAAACGAGGCGTATGAATAGTCATTTTTATTGGAAAAATTATTCTGAACGCAATGGTGAAATTCTCGTGTCTTGAATCGATCGTTTGCTATCTTAAACGAGCCCCGAGCCTCATTTAATGAAAAATTGTAAAAATAACAACTTTGGTCCCTGCAGTAAATCTTATTCCTCATTCCTTAAACTTTTGATAATGGCATATTGGTCCCTAGACTTTTCTATTCTAAAACAAATACTATAAATAGATGGCAAGAATAATTTTTAGGGTTTTATTCCCACTTCTCCTTCTTCAGCCGCTACCCACTTCACTCTCTCTCTCCCACATTTTTCCGGCCACTGTTCCGATCGATTTAGCTCCCACCGCCAGTCGTCACCTCTCACCGCTACCACCATTCGACACCCCATGACCTCCTGGTCACGAATCTCCACCACACGCGCCTCAAAAACCACCCTTATCTATTCTTTTCTTTTTCGGTAACTCATGATTTTCCGGCGAATTTTCCGGCGACACCATCTCTACAGCAGAAGCTGCAACGGGTATAGATCGAGGGGTTGTTTCACGGGTTTATTTCAGTTTGAGGTCGCCACCACTCCAGCCGTTGTCGTCCTCTTCCTCTCGCTCTCTTCTCGTCATGGTAAAACCGAGAAGCCCGTCTTTATATTTTTATTAATATTACCGATTATATTTACTATTGTTGTTCGTGGATTTAAAATTATAAAAACGAGAGTTACAGAATTTTGTGGATATAAAGGACGGATTAAAACATTTTAATATATATAAAATCGTGTGGTAAGAGTCGGTTTGAGAATTTTCTGTTGATTCGAGCTTGAAAACGAGTCATGTTGGACCCGGATGTGAATTACAAATGGTGTTGGATTTGTGTTATGTTTGTGCTCGTGTTGTAATCGGTTAAGAGAAACCATCCGTGGGGTGCTCGTCGTGTGATTTGATTGTTGTTCGAGTCCTTTTGGTTGCGTTTGGGTTGAGACCGAGACCGCTAGGGTCTCGGCAATGGTCTTTGTGGTCGCGTCATTTGTTGTCATTGTTATGGTTGTCGTTGTTGTTTGAGTCGATATATAGATTTAAGCCGAGACCACGGTCTCGGCATGGTAACTTTTGGTCCTCGGGTCACAAAGGTAGCAATTAGGAGTGCATTTGATTTTGATACCCTGCTTTTTGTTACACAGCCCACATTAGGGTGCGTTTGGTTTAAATAATGGGTCTAAGCCTAATTTTCAACAAGGGTGCGTTTGGATTGCTTTAACATGGGCCAAAGCCCAATGAGGTTTATTTGGTTAAAAGGCTCTCAAGCCCATAAACTTAAAATAGAAAGAGTGTTTTAATACAAAAATTGTTTGGTAAGTTTGAATGTTGGTACGTTTCGGTTACGTGGAAATTAATACTTAGTTACTTAACTTGTGACATGACATTATTGAATTCATATCGGATTTGATTATTATATATAGACATTGGATCGTTATCGGACTCATGATATTGGATATTGGGTTCATTGAACATTTTGAGACTCGAGACGGTATAATATATTAACTTCAAAATGAACTTAATATATTAAACACGAAACGGACACAAAATCTTCAATAAAACCAAAACTAATATTTACGAGAATAATAACGAGACATAAAACTTGTTAAATATTGAAATTTCATATTTAATTAGCCCAAGTCTCGACGACTTGAGAAAAACAAATTTTATTAGTTAAACGTATTTTATTATAAAACGTTTATGTTTTATACAAATTATTTGTGGATAACGGGGTAAATGTCGAAACGTACAAACTGAGTTATTTTATTTGAAGTGTTTGTTGGTCGTTAACTCTTAGAGTTGTCTTCCTTGGTTTGAGATCTCGTCAGTATTCTCTCGAGTTTGTTGATGTCTTTTCCCTTTTGCTTGAGTTGTCTGTCGAGTCTATGTCTTCTTACCACACCACACAAAACGTGAAACTAAGCTTTTGATAAGTTTTGAAAACTGAGTAATCCACGAAAACTACGACACGCTGTCTTTTATAGACTTTATTAATTTACGCGACGTATTTTGAGATAATCGTATACGTATTAGGTTGTGCCGATCCTATACCATTGTGTACCGCCGTGCTTATACCTCCGTGTTCCGTTGTGTCGTATGTCTTGAGACCGTTGTGAATAGCTAGATGCCAGTTGTGTCTGTTGTGATCTTTGCATCGCTGTGGCTAAGGTGAGTTCATAGCCCCACTTTTTACTTGCTTAACTGTTTTATAAACTACTTGGGGTGAGATACATGCTACTGTTTTTACTATGATCACAATTGTTTACAAACTGTTATTTGAAATGGAAACTTTGTTGACCACCTGATAAGCACTAAGTACCTTCCTTGCCAACAGCAAGTCCCTCGATCATGAACCATTAATCACCTGTTGACCGGGTAGGCAACACGGGTGAGCGCGATTATAGTATATAGGCCTATAGGATTGACCATCCCATCCCTGTTGACCAGGTAGGCAACACGGGTGTGCTATATTTGAGTTAACTAGGTATTTGGCAAGATACCTGGCTTTGGGGGCAACTATTATGATTATGAAAATCCGCGGTTACTGTCGACTTACGCCAGAGTTACTGGTGCCGGTTAACGCTTTGTGTGTCATGAGCTTAGTGTAGTGGTAATAACTTTCGGGCGTATAACGACGTAGCCCACCTTCTTGGAAACTTGAAATATTGTGATCAACTGCTTTACTTTTAAACCTATGAATTCACTCAACCTTTGTGTTGACTTTTAGCATGTTTATCTCAGGTGTTAGATCTTTTCCGCTGCATATTTTACTTTTGGAGGAGCTTGGCGAAAGGCATGACATGGTCATAGAAGACTCTAAAAATTGTTTGGGACTGCTTTAAATCCTTTTTAAACCTATATCTTCCGCACTATTTTTACATGATGTAATTTAAATAGTTATTATTATGAATTTTCTTCTAAAACGGTTTAAGTAAAACCGTTCTTTGTACCTTGTGATTGTGACAACTATCGAATAACACCCCACAACTTGTATGCTTCCGCTGATCCGATTTCGGGGTGTTACAGATGGTATCAGAGCCACAGGTTATAGAGAACTGGTATTTTCAAAAACCCAGACTATAACCATTTTTACGAAAACTTAAATCCTATGACCGACACGTGCCTGCCTGCCAAGCCGATGCCTCGCTTGAAATTTTGTTGCATAGCATATTTGTTGAAATGTTAAACGTCATACTTGATGAGATGTATGTCTCGCTATTTAATGGTTTGTATTTCACCTCATTTCACTGATTCACTGTAAATATTTTCATCGATGCACCAAACCTGTCACGGAGTTACACTATTTCTTTGTGTGACCACATTATTTGATTCCGAGTTTGAACACCTGTTGTGTTTTTTTTTAAAGCGATTCTAAGGTAAGGAACATAGTACTAGTATAACTAAACTGAGTATCCCGAAATTCATTGATTCTTGGTTGAGAGTAGACCGATCACCTATAATTAACCAAGGATAGTGGGGACATGGCCTGATCACCTATGTCTCAGAAATGAATTTTGCGATACTGAGAGTAGTTATAACAGGATTATGTTTCGGGTTGACTTTCTATTTTGGGAATGATAAGGTTTTGCATATGTGCACGAGAACCGAACATTACGAAAGTATACACACGCGACACACTGGCATCATAACACCTCATGAACTGAAATACTTTTGGCACCACTATATCTCTCCGCTTATATGGAATAACTGTTCATCGCCGTCTGATTACGTTCGCACCGGGTCAGGTGAGACCCGATTGGTCGCCATTTTGAATTCGATCCGTTTATTTTAACTCATCCGATATCATAATAAGCACATTTTAAGTTTATTACTTGGTTTTGGCTTTAGTCAAATTTGGATTACGTGAGTTCTTGATTTCTGGATATCGTTGTGGAGTTGATTTTGTTTCTTCAGCCTTGTTTTGTCACTGGTTATGTTACAGTCATCACTACCCCAATCCTTACACTCAATTAATGAACCGAGTTAGATCACTAGTCGACTAAGAAAGACTCTTCCACATCACTTGTAGGATGAACCTCTTGATGGAAGTAAACAATGAAGTAATCTTTGGAAAAAACCTAGGAAACTGACAATAGGTCGATTTGTAACTCAACAGAAGCTCTAGAAACTTATGTAGCAACCCGAGCCCCTACTTTTGAAAAAGATACCTAACCTTTCACTTATCCTCCTAGGATACTAGTAGTCTACCTTAATACCTTTTATGAAACAATGAACTGCGATAAGTATTTTAAGAAACGTATGCATAAATTGATACGATATTTTGGAAGGCATTATTCTGGGAAAGACTATTTTAGATACGTTATTCTATGAACGCTACTTTGACAACACTATTCTGGCATACTACTTCGAATACTATTTTGAGACGGTCAACTCTAGTTACACTATCTTGAAGACGTGACGCATTGGTATAATATTATAGGGGTTGTTTTGGATACACTATTGGCATACTATTATGAGAATTGTTTTGGGATACACTAGTTGGGACACACCATTTTGAGACACGCTATTTTGAAAGTATTATTTTGGGGACACTACTCAGGAATACTATCCGAAAGCTCTATCTGGAAGACATCATCACTCTGGTATTACCTTTAGACCATTAGGTCACATATCCCGTTTTCCCCTGCCCCTCAACTTGTAAGAAAGCTCGAGAACACCGCAATATAAGCCGATGAGTCGGGCGACATCATTAGCTGCATTAGGAAGTAACCTATCAGTTGAAATGGACACCTTAATAGTTTAGTTGAACGAATTGGATATCGAAGATTGTAAAGGAATAATAACGCTCATGAGGAAACAGTAACTCTAAGTGGTAAGTAAGATTGCCTATAGTAACCATGATAAAGCGGTTCGCCCTATTATTCGTATTTTGGAATTAATACTGGTTTAGATAACCCGAAGTATGTTATTTAAGATTTTCACACCATGGATCATAAACCATTTACCCCGAACGACCATTGACCATTTCACACCGTTACACTTTGACCGTGGTCCCATAACCCGCAAGTCGTCGACTATAGCACTGTTAGCACCCGTTATCCTTTTTGCACACCTCGAACATGTTTTACCTTTCAAACACTTTCGTTTTAATAGTCACCACTAAGGAGGCATGTTAGCCACGATAAGAATAATTTCAAAACGGTACTTTAACTCCATACATACTTATCTCACTCTCACTTACATTCGTAACTTACCGCATTTTTACTCTCATATCTCTACTCACCTCATTTTGGTCAGTTACACACTTAAACAATACAATTTTATTTAAACTTTTACGGACCATCATATTTCAATTACACTCTATATTTTCACTATTATTTAATCAAAGTGTCAAATACGACTAAGCTATTACTATCTACTATAACATACTTATCATCACATTATTTCACTTTTTAATTCGTTATCTTAGCAATTATCTATTAAAGCTTTCATATAAGTAACCAACCCACTTACTGCATCGTTTCACTTTCCATTACTATTACCACTATGCACACATTCACACAAATCATTTTCAACTATCTTACCAACCCTTTTGCGGTCATTTTACAAAATGTTTTACTACTGTCTTGTAAACCATTTTACTCCTCTGCGAGCTAAATTAGCTACTGTTTTACTTGAAAACAACAAAGTTGTGTTACTATTATCTTACAAATTATTTCGCCATTACTTTCCAAAAAAAAAAAATAATAATAAAATAAAAAATAAAAAATAATAAAAAAAATAAAAAAAAAAATTACTGTCACCCGACGAACCGTTTTGCTGCTAAATCTCAAAGTAAACTACAACTTTGCTGACATTTTACAGATAACAAATAATTTTCTCAATAACCTGTGCATTGTCGTACAAATCATCTCATAAGTTATTTTGTAACCCGATCTTTATCCTAATATTTCACAACCTTAACCATAATTTCTGTTATCATTTCATAAATAATAAGTCGTTCCCTATCACTCTATAAGCTATTCTACAAACTAATTTATAAAGTATTTTACAACCACCGAGTGAACCAGTTACCTCTATGAAAAGTGTTTTCATCCATTTACTGCATAAACCGAATAACCAACATTTCATTTTGAAAATAGATCAAAACCTTAGAAGTGGACCTCACACTTTCGCCTGCGACTATAGATAATAACCTACCAAGCTTTGATATTGTCTTATCACTGAATAAGTCATCACATTCGTTCCCTGCAATTAGTTTCCCTCACTAGTAGCACTTGCATTGAACTAGATTGTCAATATACCATTACTCTCAAGACATTTTACTCTCTAGGAGTTCTAGACGACACAGCATCGAAACCCATTCTTTTATGTAAACCGCTTCATTGCAAAACTCTGACTTCCCTGTAGTGACGCAACTTCTGCACCGGGATGCCGAAATATCTTAGTTTATCTAACAACCATTGATACCCGACCGCACCTTGAAAATAAGGACTTTTCTCAACATAGTATCGAGCTGATTCAGACCTCTCGAGTCACTAACACAACCGTTTAAGTAAAGATACCCCCTTAGCACAAAGTTATTTCTTTTAGGCCACCAGTGCAACAAATTCGACCAGGGCACCTTTTAGTATCATTTAACAAGTTGGAATACTTGCACCTTAGAGTGTCGCCTGAAATTAAACATTGAACCCCGCCCAGCGTTGGCAACTAGATATTTCCTTGGATATTTGGAACCACAGGTTGACGTACATGTTCAATTATCCTTCCTCTCTGATATTCTTACTTTTAATGATTTTTATTAAAATGCTTTTAGATCAACCTTGGGGACCTTAACTACATTTTTCTAAAACGCATATTTTGAGGATTAAGTTCTTCTGGTCAACCCTTATCAACTTTGCTGCGAAATGTCAAACGCAAAATCTTACGAAAATTTCTTACCCATACCAGGTTTGAAAACCCGATTTTTTTTACAAGTTTGTAAAATCTCTTGAAACTGTGTCATCTTACGCAGCTGAAAATTCCTGACAAAGAAAAGTTTAATGCCTGGAAAATTATTTTGGTCAAAACCGTGTAAATACTTACCCAAATAAGATTTTCAAACAAAATGCCATAGGTAGGATTCAAATACCCTACACCTTGCTCAACCTACAAACGTCCAACCACTAGACCAAGAGCCCTTTTTGTGTCACTAGAGTATAAACCCTACATTAGAATTAGAATCTGAGGATTTGAGACGAAACAGCGCTGGTAAAATTTTGAAACCCGTATAATTAAGATTTGAACTGTTTCCCTCTATTAACCTTACTCCGAAAATCATTGTACCCCACCAAAGAACTAGAAGGAGACAACTTATGGCAGACCACTTAAGTACCTTTCCACAGTCAAGGATAACCCCTTAGAAAAGTCCGGAGAGGCCTGAACATGTTACTAGTTCCACCACCTTTCCACAAACACCATTCCGCCGGGTAACCAGAACCAAATCGCGAGGACGCGATTCCTTTTTAGGAGTACGTGATGTAACAACCGACAAATTTCTTAAACTTGTTTTACAAGCCAAAACAATCATTTTGATTTTTCCTTAGTTTGTAAACCCCTTCGAAACCAAAACTAATAAGTTAAACTGAAATCCGGGACGGATTTCCAAATATGATGTATGTGCTGTAACCACCCGTAATTTTCCGAATATATTTTTATACGAGACTTTTCTTGTTTCTCATAAACGGATCTTTTCTGAACGTATTTGGTTCGAAAACGTGAAATTTATCTCGCGAAACGTGAAATTCGTACACAACGCGTACTGGCACAACCGACGAATTGATTTGATTATTTTATTATTCATGAGAAACGAGGCGTATGAATAGTCATTTTTATTGGAAAAATTATTCTGAACGCAATGGTGAAATTCTCGTGTCTTGAATCGATCGTTTGCTATCTTAAACGAGCCCCGAGCCTCATTTAATGAAAAATTGTAAAAATAACAACTTTGGTCCCTGCAGTAAATCTTATTCCTCATTCCTTAAACTTTTGATAATGGCATATTGGTCCCTAGACTTTTCTATTCTAAAACAAATACTATAAATAGATGGCAAGAATAATTTTTAGGGTTTTATTCCCACTTCTCCTTCTTCAGCCGCTACCCACTTCACTCTCTCTCTCCCACATTTTTCCGGCCACTGTTCCGATCGATTTAGCTCCCACCGCCAGTCGTCACCTCTCACCGCTACCACCATTCGACACCCCATGACCTCCTGGTCACGAATCTCCACCACACGCGCCTCAAAAACCACCCTTATCTATTCTTTTCTTTTTCGGTAACTCATGATTTTCTGGCGAATTTTCCGGCGACACCATCTCTACAGCAGAAGCTGCAACGGGTATAGATCGAGGGGTTGTTTCACGGGTTTATTTCAGTTTGAGGTCGCCACCACTCCAGCCGTTGTCGTCCTCTTCCTCTCGCTCTCTTCTCGTCATGGTAAAACCGAGAAGCCCGTCTTTATATTTTTATTAATATTACCGATTATATTTACTATTGTTGTTCGTGGATTTAAAATTATAAAAACGAGAGTTACAGAATTTTGTGGATATAAAGGACGGATTAAAACATTTTAATATATATAAAATCGTGTGGTAAGAGTCGGTTTGAGAATTTTCTGTTGATTCGAGCTTGAAAACGAGTCATGTTGGACCCGGATGTGAATTACAAATGGTGTTGGGATTTGTGTTATGTTTGTGCTCGTGTTGTAATCGGTTAAGAGAAACCATCCATGGGGTGCTCGTCGTGTGATTTGATTGTTGTTCGAGTCCTTTTGGTTGCGTTTGGGTTGAGACCGAGACCGCTAGGGTCTCGGCAATGGTCTTTGTGGTCGCGTCATTTGTTGTCATTGTTATGGTTGTCGTTGTTGTTTGAGTCGATATATAGATTTAAGCCGAGACCACGGTCTCGGCATGGTAACTTTTGGTCCTCGGGTCACAAAGGTAGCAATTAAGAGTGCATTTGATTTTGATACCCTGCGTTTTGTTACACAGCCCACATTAGGGTGCGTTTGGTTTAAATAATGGGTCTAAGCCTAATTTTCAACAAGGGTGCGTTTGGATTGCTTTAACATGGGCCAAAGCCCAATGAGGTTTATTTGGTTAAAAGGCTCTCAAGCCCATAAACTTAAAATAGAAAGAGTGTTTTAATACAAAAATTGTTTGGTAAGTTTGAATGTTGGTACGTTTCGGTTACGTGGAAATTAATACTTAGTTACTTAACTTGTGACATGACATTATTGAATTCATATCGGATTTGATTATTATATATAGACATTGGATCGTTATCGGACTCATGATATTGGATATTGAGTTCATTGAACATTTTGAGACTCGAGACGGTATAATATATTAACTTCAAAATGAACTTAATATATTAAACACGAAACGGACACAAAATCTTCAATAAAACCAAAACTAATATTTACGAGAATAATAACGAGACATAAAACTTGTTAAATATTGAAATTTCATATTTAATTAGCCCAAGTCTCGACGACTTGGAAAAAACAAATTTTATTAGTTAAACGTATTTTATTATAAAACGTTTATGTTTTATACAAATTATTTGTGGATAACGGGGTAAATGTCGAAACGTACAAACTGAGTTATTTTATTTGAAGTGTTTGTTGGTCGTTAACTCTTAGAGTTGTCTTCCTTGGTTTGAGATCTCGTCAGTATTCTCTCGAGTTTGTTGATGTCTTTTCCCTTTTGCTTGAGTTGTCTGTCGAGTCTATGTCTTCTTACCACACCACACAAAACGTGAAACTAAGCTTTTGATAAGTTTTGAAAACTGAGTAATCCACGAAAACTACGACACGCTGTCTTTTATAGACTTTATTAATTTGCGCGACGTATTTTGAGATAATCGTATACGTATTAGGTTGTGCCGATCCTATACCGTTGTGTACCGCCGTGCTTATACCTCCGTGTTCCGTTGTGTCGTATGTCTTGAGACCGTTGTGAATAGCTAGATGCCAGTTGTGTCTGTCGTGATCTTTGCATTGCTGTGGCTAAGGTGAGTTCATAGCCCCACTTTTTACTTGCTTAACTGCTTTATAAGTTACTTGGGGTGAGATACATGCTACCGTTTTGATTATGATCACAATTGTTTACAAACTGTTATTTGAAATGGAAACTTTGTTGACCACCTGATAAGCACTAAGTACCTTCCTTGCCAACAGCAAGTCCCTCGATCATGAACCATTAATCACCTGTTGACCGGGTAGGCAACACGGGTGAGCGCGATTATAGTATATAGGCCTATAGGATTGACCATCCCATCCCTGTTGACCAGGTAGGCGACATGGGTGTGCTATAATTGAGTTAACTAGGTATTTGGCAAGATACCTGGCTTTGGGGGCAACTATTATGATTATGAAAATCCGCGGTTACTGTCGACTTACGCCAGAGTTACTGGTGCCGGTTAACGCTTTGTGTGTCATGAGCTTAGTGCAGTGGTAATAACTTTCGGGCGTATAACGACGTAGCCCACCTTCTTGGAAACTTGAAATATTGTGATCAACTGCTTTACTTTTAAACCTATGAATTCACTCAACCTTTGTGTTGACTTTTAGCATGTTTATCTCAGGTGTTAGATCTTTTCCGCTGCATATTTTACTTTTGGAGGAGCTTGGCGAAAGGCATGACATGGTCATAGAAGACTCTAAAAATTGTTTGGGACTGCTTTAAATCCTTTTTAAACCTATATCTTCCGCACTATTTTTACATGATGTAATTTAAATAGTTATTATTATGAATTTTCTTCTAAAACGGTTTAAGTAAAACCGTTCTTTGTACCTTGTGATTGTGACAACTATCGAATAACACCCCACAACTTGTATGCTTCCGCTGATCCGATTTCGGGGTGTTACAATAACAGCCGGATATCTTTCATAATGCAGTCCATAATCGCGACTGTATCTCAAATAATGAAGTACCCTAGTCATAGCTCCCCAATGTGCATAACTTGGATTACTAGTATACCTACTTAGCTTGCTAACTGCATATGCTAAGTCAGGTCGGGTACTTGTCATCAAGTACATTAACATGCCAATAATTCTTGAATACTCTAATTGGGCAACACCTATGCCTCTATTTTTAGATAGATACTTACTGGTGTCAATTGGAGTTCTAGCTAGGCCGGAATCCCCCGCATTGTGAGTATTAAGAATTTTGTCAACGTAATGTGCTTGACTTAACACAAGTCCATTTGGAGTTCGTATGATCTTTATTCCAAGGATCACATCAGCCAAACCCATATCCTTCATGTCAAACTTTGATTTCAACATGTCTTTAGTAGATTTGATCATCTTGTCGTTACTGCCAATGATAAGCATATCATCAACATATAAACACAAGATTACATATCCACTACTTGTGTCCTTTACATAAACACACTTATCGCATTCATTAATTTTGAATCCACTCTCTAGCATGGCGTGGTCAAATTTTTTATGCCATTGTTTGGAGCTTGCTTTAAGCCATATAATGACTTAACGAGCATACAAACTTTGTTCTATTGTCCAGGAGCTATGAAACCCTCAGGTTGGTTCATATAGATTTCTTCTTCTAAATCCCCGTTTAGAAAAGCCGTTTTCACATCCATTTGGTGAACTTCCAAATTTCTTAAAGCGGCAATAGCAAGTATCATCCTGATCGAGGTTATTCGCGTAACAGGCGAATATGTATCAAAATAATCTAGACCTTCTTGTTGTCTAAATCCTTTGATTACCAATCTTGCTTTGTACTTGTCAATGGTGCCATCGGCTTTCATCTTCTTCTTGAAGATCCATTTATAGCCTAGTGGTTTACAACCAGGAGGTAAATCCACGAGCTCCCAAGTATGATTTTGTAAAATAGAATCTATTTCACTTTTAATGGCTTCTTTCCATTGAGGCCCTTCCGAGGAAGTTACCGCTTCTCGATAAGAAGTAGGTTCATTTTCTACCATAAAAGAAACAAAATCGGGTCCAAACGATTTCTCAGTTCTTGCCCTTTTGCTTCTTCTAGGTTCAACCTCTTCTTCCTCGATTTGATCTTGTCTCTCGTCTTGGAGATCATTATCATCTCGTTGTCTCTTATCTTGGACAACGTCGTCATCTATTTTAGATGAACTTCCAGTTTCCTTCGTTAAACAAGGAAATATATTTTCAAAGAAGGAAGCATTCCTTGATTCCATTAGTGTACCCTTTTGTATATCCAGATTTTTCGAATCATGTACAATGAAACGATAAGCACTGCTATTCTTAGCATATCCAATGAATATACAATCCACAAATTTAGGTCCAATCTTTTGGGCCTTGGGGGTCGGTATAGCTACCTTTGCTAGACACCCCCACACTCGTAAGTACTGATATGATGGTTTTCTTCCCATCCAAAGTTCATAAGGGGTCTCTTCTTTTTCCTTACGAGGTATCTTATTTAAAAGATAAGTAGCCATTAAAATGGCTTCCCCCCACATGTCCTGGCTTAAACCAGAACTTATCAACATGGCATTAACCATTTCTTTCAAGGTACGGTTCTTTCTTTCGGCAATACCGTTTTGCTGAGGTGAATAAGGAGCAGTGAATTCGTGTCTAATTCCATGTTTAGCACATAAATCAGCAAATGGAGACATATATTCACCTCCTCTATCACTTCGTACAACCTTGATTTTCTTATTAAGTTGATTCTCAACTTCGTTTTTGTATAGAACAAACTTGTCTATAGCTTCATCTTTACTTTTTAACAAGTAAACATAGCAATACTTTGTACAATCATCAATAAACGTGATAAAGTACTTATTGCCACCTTTTGTGGGTAGTGATTTCAAATCACATATGTCAGTGTATATCATATCAAGTGGTTCGGTTTTTCGTTTAACCGATTTGAAAGATGATCTTGCAAGTTTGGCTTCAACACAAGTTTCACATTTATATTTTGAGTCAATATGGAAATTAGGTATGCAATTAAATTTAATCAAACGACGCATCGAATTAAAATTTACATGTCCAAGACGGCCATGCCACACATTAGAAGACTCAATCAAGTAAGCAGAAGAATTCATTTTATTGATATCATTCTTAACAACCATTACATTGAGCTTAAACAAACCATTCAGGGCATATCCCCTACCAACATACATTTGATTCTTAGAAAGAACAAACTTATCAGACTCAAAAACAAGACGAAAACCAAACTTGTTCAACAGCCAACCAGACACAAGATTCTTGCGAATCTCTGGAACATACAAGACATTAGTCAACTTGAGCTCTTTCTCGGATGTCATCTTCAAGATTACATCTCCTTCACCCTTGATATCAGCAGTTGCAGAGTTGCCCATGTACAACTTGTCTCCATTGTTAACCGCTCTGAAAGAGTGAAACATACTCTTATCAGCACACACATGACGGGTAGCCCCAGTTTCAACCCACCATTCCCTGTTGTTGGAACCTACCAGGTTAACTTCAGAGATCATGGCAATGACGCCAGAAACCATAGCAATCATGTCCATATTATCATTCACCATATTAGCCTGGCGTGGAGTCACCCGCTTCGGCATCTTACAGTTAGCAGCACGATGACCCGGCTGGTCACAGTTAAAACACACCCCTTGGAACTTCTGTTTCACGATTGCAGCTTTAGGAGCGAGGTACTCAGACTTCCTTTTGCCCTTCTTGTCATTCTTTCCTTTTCCTTTGCCTTTACCTTTGACATTGGACTTTGAAGATGACGAAGCATGCTCAACCATATTTGCCTTGGCAGAATCAGGCGTATAAGCATTTTTCTGAGCCAGCTTATTGTCCTCTTCAATACGAAGACGAACAACCAAGTCTTCAACACTCATCTCCTTTCGCTTATGCTTCAGGTAGTTCTTAAATTCTACCCAGCTTGGAGGCAACTTTTCAATGATAGCAGCAACTTGAAAAGTTTCACTCAAAGTCATTCCCTCAGCATGAATGTCGTGTAGCAAAACCTGCAGATCTTGAACCTGACTCATCACGTTCTTTGAATCATCCATCTTGTAATCCAAAAAATGAGCTACCACGAACTTCTTTGTACTAGCATCCTCAGTTTTGTACTTGCGTTCCAATGACTCCCATAATTCTTTGGCAGTCTTGGTCTTGCAGTACACGTTGTACAAAGAGTCCACCAAACCATTCAGAACATAGTTGTGACACAAAAAGTCTGAATGTTTCCATGCTTCCAAGGCTTGAACGGCCTGTTGATTGGCGGATTGACCTTCTGCAAGAGGTTCCACGTGAGGTGGATTCTCTTTCAAGAACCGCGCAAGGTTCAAGGTAGTGAGATAGAAGAACATCTTTTGTTGCCACCTCTTAAAATTATGCCCATTGAATTTCTCTGGTTTCTCAGCATGATTAACAACCGTGTTGGTAACTGGCGCACCAGGTACATTCACAGTAATAGTCACAGGAGGGGTAGTCGTGTTTTGTCATCCTGAAAATCAAACACAAACAATTAAACAAACTGTTGTAAATCAGTATCTACTTGTACCGAATCTGATTCAACGAAACTATATCTTGGTTTCGATGGATCGAGTAAATCAGTTTAATAGAAACTCTATCTTGGTTTCGAAGTAAACTGAAAAGAACAACTGCTGAAAATTAATATATGTTTAATTAGAACTGATTTCGAAAGAAACTCAACAAGGTTTCGACATAAAACAGTTTATAAAAATTTGTTAATAATTAATCCAATTTTAACAAAGTGTTTTAAATTCGGTTAAACCGAATCTGTTTTAAGACTGTAGGAAATGGTGTACACTTTTTATTAATAAATCAGATTACAACGAATATCATTAACAGTAAATAATAACTGAAAATTAAACAGCAGAAACAATAAATAAATAAAGCAGTAAATGGTCGTGGCACGAGGCTCATGTAAACACGATTCCCTTAAAACAAATTCGCCGTCTGTTTCCCAGGGTACAACGTACAAAGCTGTTGTACAGCCGGACCTGACAAAACTTGCCTGAAAGATCGAAGATTGTTGCGTGTTTCTGATCGACTTTGCTGGAACTCGTATGCAATAGAGTTGCGTTTTTTGGTACTCCAAAACGAATGAGAATATGACAATATTTATAGTGTAAGTTTGTTTTGTTTTCCAAGACTAAATATTTGTCATTAATAAATCGAATCTGTTATTAATGAAACAGATATGCTCGAATCTGTTATTAATGAAACAGATATTCGTATAATCTTTAACACAAACATTATTCTGTAAAACTTGTCAACTAAGTTCAAATCTATTCCTAAAATAGATTTACAGAATATATGGAAAAGAATGACCCGAAGCTTGCAGCAAAAAGATTCGCACGTAGGCGAGATTTCGGAGCTGCATTCGTGTCCGCAGGTCGCGCGGGCTCGCATGAGTTCAGAAGCTTCGAACCCATTTTGGCCCAGAAATCCTGAAATCTGCACCCTCCCCTGCGCGCGCGCACGTAGGAGTGGGAGCATAGCTCACCTAAAGGAATTTGATAGCAAATATCAAGATTTCTATATAAACCATTCTCCACTTCCTTTACTAGGCGATGTGGGATAGTTTATTTTCCATATTTTTGTGTTCCAAGTGCCTCACTTTGAGACACGATATCTCATTCATATCAACTCTAATTTTGACACATTTTAGCTCGTTGCGAAGCTCTCGTCACAGAGAACGCAAAGCTACCAAGAAATATAAGTATATATAACATATACATATATTAAAATAGTGTCTAAAATATGCAAAAATCATTTAGCAAAATCTATTTTTCCAACATTCACAGTTGCATGTTTCGATCATTCATAATCATGTAGGATTGTATTATATGTTCTGTTATTAGCATGCTGTCACTTTTATAGCCACAAGCGACAAGCCACAAGCCTCATTTTTATGTTGTCACTTTTAAGTTTGTTTATGCATATTCTTATGTAGATATTTATATGCCTCACCTTTTGAACCCACAAGCCTCGTTCATGCATGCCGTCATATTTTGTGTTGTTTGTTTCATTTTACTTTACTGTTGTGACTTTTTGATTCACGCATAAAACTGCTGTGGTGAATTTTTGCTTCACATATAGTAATATGTAGGGCTAAGCAAAACCGATCGAAACCGAGTATCTCAATACCGAATTGACAGCCTTAGGGTCGGTTCTCGGTTCTCAGTTTTAGGAAAAGTTGGTGTCGGGTCGGGACAAAAACCGAAAAAATAAGTGCAGTTTTGGGCAACACAACCAAAATCGAAACCGACCGAGACAAACGGAACCGACCCGAGTCCCATTTGGTTCGGTTTCGGGATAGTATTTTTACCTTTTTTGGTTTCGGGCTGGATCGGGACGGGTCGGGTCGGGTCGGTATTTGGCCCGATGCTCAGCCCTAGTTATATGATCACAGTACAATAGTATATGTAGGATTGTTTAATTTAGGTACAATAGTTTGTTGTGGTGACTTTTTGCTTCACATATGGTATATGATCACAGTACAATAGAAAATGTACATGTTAAACTTAGAAATGTAATTTATGACTCAAATGTTTTATTTAATGTCCGGATGTGTTTATGTGTAAGAATGTAACCACTGGCACATTTCACCTTGTACTAAGGTTGTGTAATATTCTTTTTTTTTTTTTTTTGTTAGTTAAGAGAAATGTGGGGCCTATGTGGGACCACATCTCTTAGTACCTCTTAATGGGGAGAGTCTCATTTTTTTGCCTCTTTGGTTTAAGATGATACAAGGGAAAAGTGGGCCCAACTTTAGAAAAGAAATAATATTATATAGGTGGTCCCACATGGGCTCCACACAATTCTTAGCTAACAAAAAAAAAGAAACATGACCTAAGTTAATATAATATTCTAAATAAAGAATACTTATTCATTTTCTATATATATATATAGGGTTAATACACAAAAAAGTCACTAAACTTTACAAGAAAGTTCGCCTAAGTCACCCAACTTTCATTTTGTTCACTTAGGTTACTGAACTTTGAAACTTTATTCGCCTAAGTCACCCAACTTTCATTTTGTTCACTTAGGTTACTGAACTTTGAAACTTTGTTCGATCTGGTTACTGAACCTTTAAAATGATGACATTGCATATTTTATAGTTCAAAACGGTCCTTGTGGTTAGTCTGGTATCACGGATTTAGTCCATAAACCACTATTTATGTTAGTTTGACCATTTCTATATGCTTTCGCCAGTTTTTCTGACGTTTTCGCCCGCTTTCATACATTTTTCTTCCGTTTTCGCCCATTTTTATTCGTTTTCGTCCGTTTTTATACGTTTTTGTACGTTTTTATACGTTTTCGTCTGTTTTTATACGTTTTCGCCAGTTTTTCTTCCATTTTTGCCCGTTTTTATACGTTTTCGTCATTTTTCTTCTGTTTTCGCCCATTTTCTTTCGTTTTCGTCCAATTTTATACATTTTCGACAGTTTTCTTCCGTTTTTTATGTTTTTATGGAAACAGACTAAAACAGATAAAACTGACGAAAACAGAAAAGAATTGTGAAAACGTATAAAAAACGGGCAAAAAACGGAAGAAAAACTCGCGAAAACGTATAAAACGGACTAAAATGTATAAAATCGGACGAAAACGGAAGAAAACGGGCGAAAACAGAAGAAAAATGGCGATAAAGTATAAAAACAGACGAAAACGTATAAAAACGGGCAAAAACGAAAGAAAAACTGGCGAAAACGTTATAAAAACAGACGAAAACGTATAAAAAGTTTCAAAGTTCAGTAACGAAGTCGAACAAAGTTTCAAAGTTCAGTAACCTAGTCGAACAAAGTTTCAAAGTTCAGTAACCTAAGTGAACAAAATGAAAGTTCAGTAACCAAATCGAACAAAGTTTCAAAGATCAGTAACCAAGTCGAATAAAGTTTCAAAGTTCAGTAACCTAAGTGAACAAAATGAAAGTTGGGTGACTTAGGCGAACTTTCTTGTAAAGTTTAGTGACTTTTTTGTGTATTAACCCTATATATATATATATATATATATATATATATATATATATATATATATATATATATATATATATATATATATATATATATATATATATATATATATATATATATATTTGAGTAAATTGCATAAATCGTCCTCGTGGTTTGCAAAAATTGCATGTATCATCCCTGGTCTTCCATAATTGCAGGCGGCCTCCCTGTGAGGAAACTATTGGTTCGTTTTAGTCCCTGACACTAACGATGGTTAGTCCTTACCCGTTAGTTGATACAACTTTAAGGGCAATTTTATCTTTTCCTGTTGTGGTCCCTTTTGACTATCTTTTTACTCCCACCACTACTACCCTCTACCACTACACAAACCCAGATTCCGGTGACACCATTTACAAACCCAGATTCCATATTTTTAAACAACATGACTATAACCACAACCACAACCACTTTCACAGCCAACATTACCACTTTTTTTTTTTTTTTTTTTTTTTTTTTTTTTTTTTTTTTTTTTTTGCTTCTTGAAATTCAATAAAATTAAAAACTAGAAATTACAACAAACTAAAGGAAAATTTACAGGACAACACAAAAGCAAAAACTCATACAACGATAATTTAGTGATACAAATCAAGTTTTTTTAGTTTTAATTTTTTCAACTGGAATCTCTATGTATAACAGATGGAACTGGCGGGTTCAAAGTTACATCGTTATCTCTTGAACTAGAATATTCTTCCACACCCGATGAGCTTTGATGTTCCTTTTGAAATCTGCTAGGACTGGGAGTGTTGGATTTATAAGACAAGGATGCATTTTGAAGTGGAGAAGTCATGCCAGATTGGACGCCAACTACTTCTTCTTGTGGCAAAGCTGATATTGAAATCTCATGAGTTGCATGCACGGGTTTCTTGTAAAATAACATGACCACTTTTTAGAAAATACATCACAAACCAATAACAGAAAAGAAGATCAAGAAGACTCAACATCCAAACAAATAACTTAAACACATCAACAACCAATGTATCCTAACCCATCTCCTCTTATCTACTGTCATATATCCTACCATCACATCATCAACAACATATTAACAACTCATCTCCACAACACCAGCAAATACACTCGAAAAAAAAACCCTCAAGATCTCAGTTTATCTCCTCTTTATAATCAATGATTCGTTCTTAGAACAACACCTAAAGAGATTTACCATCATAGATCTAAGTGAAGCTTAGCTTCTTTTAATTTTCGAACTTTTAAAGAAAGAACAAGAACAATACCGTTTCATTATTCCTTTAATTCGGTCAAACAAACACAAAAGTGGAATAAAAGGCACCTACCCGAGACCTTTTATTAGATCTTGAAGCCGAATAGAACCGTGTGTCCTTCGTGGGTTAAAAGATTCGAATAGAGGCTTCGTAGATTAAAAGATTATGGTGTTTGCCGGAGAAGAAGATGGTGGTGGTGGTTTGTTTGATGATCTGGGTGGTCGTGTTGATCGATGGTTGTCATCTTCTCTTCTTCAGTCATTGTTTTTTAACCCTAATTTAAGTGGGTGCTGTTTCAAGGTTATCTGGAACTAATAGTAGTTTGATTTAATTGCATAAAGGGTTAGTGATGACGTATAGTCCGTATTCGGGTCACGAACCCGGCCCATACTTAAGTCCATCACGAATGGACTCTAGCCCGTCACGATATGGGCTATTGCGATAACGGTTTGGGCTTACGATGGCCCAAACCCAACGATATTTATGGCTGCGATAATATATCTTTTATTTATGGGATATATATTGCTTAACCGCCCTACGCGGGATAGACCGAAGATTGGGGAACACGAAACCAATAAGGATTTCGTGTCCATATATAGAGGGCATCTCAACCCTCACAAAGGTACGACTGACAAACCCTAACTCTTCTACAAACCCTAAAACCGATTACTTACTCTCACGCCGGAGGATAATCGTGGGAGACAATCCCACGATAAGCCTAACGGTGTTTTTTCTGTTTTCTTAGTGCGCAGGTCTCAAGCATTAAGATCGAATTGGTACGGAATCAAGGAACGCCCAACTTTTGTATCAACAAGTGGCGCCATCCGTGGGACCCCACACTAAGAGCTTTGCTAAGAACTGGAATGACGAAGCACGGAAAGGAGCGGACTCCGCATGCGAAGAAAACGCATGACAATTTACTAGGGAAGAAACAGCAAACTGATGCGGCCTCCAAGCAGACCTCTGGAACAACCAGTGCGCCTAGAAGCTTTGGAGCGTACTCAGATCTGTCCTTACTCCAGTAGAACCGCCCACTATGACTACCAATGCTACTACAACAAGTACTAGCGCGGTAGACCCACAGCGCACTCCCCTTGCCATGCCAGAAGTGAACTTCACTGAGCCACCAAATGCGCCTATCCGAAACAAGGATCTTGTTTTGGAAACGGACTCTATCGCGCTAGAAGGAGTCACGCCTGAACTAGCGCCAAGTGACTTCGTATCTCAAAACTACGAAGCCTTGGCCACGCTCATGCAAGAGGAGGCAAAGAAGAGATCAAGCCAAAGTCTGCACGCCAGGCTCAACTTCGACCCTGAGTACGAAGCATCCCCACCGCGCTACCGAAAGGAAAGACTGCGAGAAGGATAACCGCAAGCAACCAGTGTTTACCAGGATTGGAAGGAAGGTTGTGGATGATGAAGCAACCGACTTTCAGCATTTGGAGGAGCATGAAGATGGGGAACGGCGCGCTAATGTCCACACTAGGCTTGGCAGTCGCAGGGTTCAGGATAGGCTTGGGCGACGGTGCTCCCCAAGTGAAAGCCTTCAAGCTCCGATTCTGAGGATAGTCGGCGCAAGCGCCACAGAGGAGCAAGCTCAGATTCCGATGATAGTCGACGCAAGCGTCGCAAAAGAGTACGCTCATCTTCAAGTGATTCCTCGGACAACGAGGACAAAGAAACTGGACACTGGAAATCAAGAGGGAAATACCGCGACCAGGAAGACGAAGACATGTCTCTTCCCTGGCGTCGCCAAAAAGTTGATGCGTTTACTAGGCGCATCAGCGATTTTTCAAGAGAATAAGAAAAGGCGCATGCCTGCTAACGTCAAAACATATGATGGGACAGGTGATCCTGATGATCACCTAAAAATTTTCGAATCAGCAGCCACTATCGAAAATTGGCCACAACCTGTGTGGTGCCATATGTTCAACTCTACATTAGTAGGGAATGCGCGCAACTGGTTTAGTAAGCTTCCACGCAGAAGCATCGGTGGGTTCGAAGAGTTGCGCAAGGCGTTTCGTTTAAACTTTACTCAAAGGAAGAAGTGCGCCAAAAACCCTGTCGAACTCGCTAGGGTTAAACAGCGACAAGGGGAATCCACAAGCGCTTTATGGAACGCTTTAAGGACGAATGCATGCAAGTCAAGACGTGCCCAGAGATACTAAAAATATCGGGTTTTATGAATGCAATCAATAACCCAGATTTGATAAAAAAGTTAAATGATAAGGTTCCCCTAACCTTTGACGAACTCATGAAGCGCACAAGGTCCTTCGTCCAAGGAGAAGCAGCCGCTGCGGATAGCAAGAAAGGCTACTCGAACCATAGGTCACAAGAAGAGTCAAAGAGACAATCCAATGACCAGAGTGGCAATCGTAACAAAAGTTATCGCAACCAAGGAAGCGGAAGGGGAAACGACAAGTACACCCCATTAACAAAAACTCCAAAGGAGATATTCGCGACGGAAGGTGCGAACTTTCCAAGACCCCCACCTATGCGCACCCCTGAGGATCGGCGCGTAGGGAATAGATACTGCGAGTATCACGCACAGAAGGGCCATACTACTAATGAATGTGTCCAGTTACGCCAACTAATCGAGAAACTAGTGAAAGAAGGCAGGTTGGACCACCTTGTTAAAAATATTAAGGAGGGGAAAGACAAGCAGAGAACCGGAGGCAAGAAAGAAGCGCCTAAGGAAAAAGCTGATACCATCTACATGATACAATCATGGCAGCGAAAGACTAGGCAAAAGGTGAGCCAGAAATTCTCTCATGGAAGCGAAATCTCCTTCCCCACCTTGACTGCGGACAACGCAGTGGCAGAACCACTTACCATTGAAATAAATGCGGGGGGTCACGACATCCACCGCATGTATGTCGATGGGGGCGCATCAGCGGATATAATGTATGAACATTGCTTCAAGAGATTGCGTTCTGAGATACAAAGACAGTTAAGTCCAGCCACGACTCCACTTACTGGCTTTACAGGAGAGAAGATATGGCCTATGGGGCAACTGCGCTTACTAGTTGCTGTCGGTAACAAGGAACACTCCACGAAGCCTGGATGAACTTTATGGTGATCAAATCCCCTTCGCCATACAATGGCATCATTGGAAGGTCAGGAATCTCAGCGTTGCGCGCGGTACCATCCACAGCGCATGGGATGCTCAAATTCCCAGTAGAAGGTGGCATTGTCACCATTTACAACAACGCTGCGCCACCAGAAGAATGTAACACGATTACATGTGAGACGACGCACGTCCCAGAACAGAGCGCAGCTAAAGTTCCAAATTTGAAGGTCGCAATTCACCCTGATTACCCAGAGCAAGAAGTATCAATCGGAGGATCGCTGTCTGACAAAGGCAGAGCAGCTGTGTGCACACTCTTACAGAGGAATCTGGATATCTTTGCCTGGGAACCAAAACACATGACTGGCGTACCACGATCGATAGCAGAACACAAGTTACAAATTCGACAAGGATATTCACCAGTAAGGCAGAAAAAGCGCGGCCAGGCTCCAGAGCGCGCAAAAGCCATACTAGAAGAAGTACACAAACTTGTGGACGCTGGCATCATGCGGGAAGTCTATTACCACGATTGGCTCTCCAACCCAGTGATGGTCAAAAAGAGCGATGGCAGTTGGCGAATGTGTGTGGACTTCACTGACCTTAATAAAGCATGTCCACAGGACTGCTACCCACTACCAGAGATAGACTGGAAAGTGGAATCGTTGTGTGGATATCCCTTTAAGTGTTTCTTGGACGCATACAAAGGGTACCACCAAATCCAAATGGCCAAGGAAGACGAGGAAAAAACAGCTTTCCACACAAGCCAAGGGGTCTACTGTTACACAAAGATGCCTTTTGGCCTGAAGAATGCGGGCGCCACCTACCAGCGATTGGTAGATAATGCATTCGAAAAGCAAGTGGGCCGCAACTTAGAAGTTTATGTGGATGATCTTGTCATAAAAAGCCATACTGAGGACGAAGTGGTGCGCGATATAGAAGAAACATTTAGAACGCTACGGGCGATCAACATGAAGTTAAATCCCAAGAAGTGCACTTTCGGTGCTACAGAGGGAATGTTCTTGGGATATCTGATAGAACCAGATGGCATTAAGCCATGCCCAGAAAAGACAGACGCTGTCCTCCAACTTCCTTCACCGCGCACGTTGAAAGAAGTTCAATCTCTAAATGGAAAGCTAGCCGGTTTGAACAGATTCCTGTCCAAATCGGCAGATAAGTCACTTCCTTTATTCAAAACACTCAAGAAGTGCACTAAAAAGGGAGACTTCCGGTGGACTGCGGAAGCGGAAGAAGCCTTTACCAAGCTTAAGCAACATATAGCAGCGCTCCCTAAGCTAGTCGCACCCCGACCAGGGGAGGAGTTAATCATCTACTTATCCGCCACCCAAGGAGCGATCAGCGCAGTGCTACTGACGGATAGGAATTCTGTGCAAACACCAGTGTATTTTGTAAGTAAAGCACTCAAAAAGACAGAGATCAACTACAGCTCAATGGAGAAGTTGGTTTTGGCGTTAGTATTTGCTGCCAAAAGACTGCGCCGATACTTTCAAGCGCACCCAATAGCAGTAATTACCGACCAACCCATCAAACAAGTTATCTCTAAACCTGACGCATCGGGTCGATTACAAAAATGGAGTATGCTATTAGGAGAGTATAACATCTCTTACAGGCTACGCACCGCGGTTAAAGGGCAAATACTAGCAGACTTCATCATCGAAAAACCAGATACCGATGACGCACCCCCACCGGACAAGGTAGAATTACAAGAACCATGGGTCTTGTTCACAGATGGATCTTCATGCGTGGATGGATCGGGCGCTGGCCTTATCCTCACTAATCCAGAAGGAATGGAATTCACTTATGCACTGCGTTTTGAATTCACAGCCACGAACAACGAGGCAGAATATGAAGCCCTAATCGCTGGATTACGCATTGCAAACCGAATGGGTGTACGTAACCTAGAAGCAAACGTGGACTCCCGATTGGTAGCCAACCATGTGTTGGGCGAGTATGTGGCTAAAGAGGATAACATGGTCCAATACCTCGACAAAACCAAATCGCTAATACAAGGCTTCGACAGGTTTACAATTAAGCAAGTTCCTAGAGGCGAGAATAAAAAAGCGGATGCGCTAAGTAAGATCGCATCCACCAGCTTCGCGCACCTGTCAAAACAAGTTTTAGTGGAGATCCTAAAGAATAAATCCATCTCGGAGATGGAGATATCCACGGTAATAGAGGAAGAGAATCCTACATGGATGACTCCTATTATCGACTTTATAAGCAAGGGTAACTTGCCCGCTGAGCAGAAGGACGCTAGACGGATACGGCGCGCAGCTCAGAGGTTCGAACTTAGAGATGGTATTCTATATCGACACTCATTCCTACAACCATGGCTTCGATGCGTTGGACCTCTTCAGGCAGATTACGTACTCCGAGAGATCCACGCTGGTTCATGCAGTATGCATTCGGGACCACGGTCCGTCGTAGCGCGAGCATTGCGCTCAGGATACTATTGGCCTACTATGCACCGTGATGCGCGCGATGTGATAAAGAAATGCAACGACTGCCAAGTTCATAGACCCATCCCGCGCAGACCACAACAAGAGCTAACACCTATCACTTCTCCATGGCCATTCTATAAGTGGGGTATCGACATCGCAGGTCCCTTCCCTGTCGCAGCAGGAGGACTTAAATTCCTTATCGTTGCAATAGACTACTTCACTAAATGGATTGAAGCAAAGGCAGTAGCGACGATCACAGGTAATCAAGTAAAACGCTTTGTTTGGGAAAATATTGTATGCCGCTTTGGATTACCTAGGGAGATTGTTTCGGACAATGGAAAACAATTCCGCGATAACCCATTCAAAGACTGGTGCGCAGATTTTGCATATCACACAACACTTCGCATCAGTAAAACATCCACAAACCAATGGCTTAGTTGAGCGCGCAAATCGCAGTTTAGGCGAAGGGATTAAAGCGGCCTGGACAAATACAAAAGGACGATGGGTGGACAACTGACACATGTCTTATGGGCGCACCGCACAACAATCAAGGCTAGTAATGGAGAGACTCCTTTTTCCCTTGTCTACGGGACAGAAGCTGTCATACCAGCTGAAATTGGGATGCCAACTATCCGCACCGCGGAAGTTAATGTCGCGACCAATGACGACGAACGACGGATAGATTTGGACCTACTGGAGGAAAGGCGCGAGCGCGCAGCCATACGAGAGGCAAAAACCAAGTCCAAGATGAAGGGATACTACGATGCTAAAGTTCGAAGCACCTCATTCAGACCTGGCGACTTTGTGTACCGCGCTAATGATGCAAGCCACGCAGAAGACACAGGTAAACTTGGACCAAAGTGGGAAGGACCCTATGAGGTCATTGAAGCACTAGGACAAGGCGCGTACAAGCTGCGCGACATGGAAGGCCGTGAGCTACAACGTACATGGAATATCTGCAATCTCAAGAGATGCTATCTTTAGGAAAGGTTACGACCCAATGCATGGACACACACGCACTTTAGTAAGTGCCAAATAAATATCCGTGTATTTACATTCTTTGTTTCATTTAGACAAATGTTTTTTTTTTTTTTTTTATCTTTTTACAAAAACTTGCAAGTATTAATAAAATGTTGCGGTTTCTAGCTAACTCCGTGACACACCTTACTTTATTGCTTACATATAATTTATGTCTCAATATTGTTCATTATATTATCTTTTGCCTACATGGCGTGCATGCACTAATTAAAAACCCACGATGGTAAAAGGATGAGTAAACCTAACAAATGACTCGTTGAGTAAGAGGGTTGCAAACCCATCAACACCGGATCATGTATCCTTGTTAAACACCTTATTCTCAAGACGTTGGAGTAAGTTGCATGTGTACCCCACGACGGATACACATCAATGCACACTGTGACGCGTTTAACAAATTAGGAGTTAAGACAACTAACCCCTTAGTATGGTCTTAGTAGCACGCTGCAATCCATACACTTGTGCACCCCATGATGGGTACACGGCAACTTGTAAATTTCATACACAATTATGTTATATACAACCATGTCATACACGACTATGTCATAAATTTCATACAAGATAAGTATAAGTGATTATGAATCCTTGTAAACCTTCTTCAAATATGTTTATACAAGCAATTTGACCCTTAGACATCTTTTATGCAAAGATAAAATCACTAAGTACAAACGTTATAACCATAGCCAAATTTGATATAATATGCATACAATGGTATTATTCAAAATCAACGCTTCATTATAACAAGTTCATCAAAAAGTACACATCCAACAAGCATATGTACAAGGAAAACGTGGACATATAACAAAAGACCACTACACATGGACTACCAAGACATGCTACGAGTACGCCTTAGCCCTGAACCACCTGCCTGGTGCGCCGCACGACCAGCATCTGTAAGCATCTGCAACAACTCAGCATCCTTGGGCGCTACTGTTGGTACGCTAACAGGCACCCCATCAGATCTAGGAATGTGGGCTGCGCCAAGACCACACAGGATAGCCTTCCCCTTCTGACCCTTCTTCTTGGCAAGTCGCATCTCATGAGCTTCCAAGGATGTCTTCAATGGAATCTCTTTCTCAAGAGCAAAAGGGTTTAGGATGTCACGAGGGCGAGCGAAAATGGGCACCTGTAGCTGCGACACATCCGGCTTCAAAAAATAATCAAGCTGCTCCTCAGCATCCTCGGATGAATGTCTATCCAAGGTCAAACCCTCCATAATCACACTAATAGGGAAGTACTGGTCACGCTCCAGCTGCGCTATATGAGGAAGCTCAAAAAGTTTTAACTTCTCCATAGCAGAAACAAGCTCGCCATAAGCATTCTCATTATAACCAGGCACTTCTGAGGGAGACATCGCCAAAACCTTGGATGCGCACAGTTCCTCTACCGCTTCCGCCTTACCACGCGCTAGGGCACATTGAACCACGTTCCCGAAGGACTCCTTAACCTCTCGAGACTCCAGCGTGGTCATGGCGGCCAGACGCAAACCATGGCTGATAAGCCACCTGCGCTCAGCTATTGTCGACACCAAATGAGGATACAACTCCTCATCATACTCAATGCTGAGTTTGCGCAGTTTGCCCTCCTGGTTCTCCAGCAAGCCCTCCACAGCCTTGCGGAATTCATCCAAATCAGACATGAGCTTTCCCTTGTTCAGCTCCATATACCTCATGGCCCAAAGGCAGGAGGCCTTATACTCTTTTGATCCAGTGCGCTCTTTAGCCAGTTCAGCCATGAGCAACATCTTCTCATCAGCAACCTTCTGGTCATACATAGCGGATGTTCTCAACTCAGCCTGCGCCTCAGCCAACTGCGCCCTTAGAAGCTCAATTTCCTTATCCCTCTGGGCAACCAGGCTGCTCTCACCAGCATACTCAGCCTGTAACCGCGCAACTAATGAAGCCTGGTGCGCAGCAGACAACCCAATTCCTCAAGAAGGCTACTTCTTGGCGCATCTCTAGCAGATTTTTCCTCATCCACTGGACTATCAGGCCCAAAATCACCAACATCAATCTTGGGGGGCGAACTCTCCACATGCGCATCATCATCAACAGCAGTCTCAGCCCAACACGCGATTAACAAAGTTACTCTATAATACTAATAGCGAAATAAAGGACTATCTAAAGACACAAATGCTTACGTAGGGGGAGGAGTTTTATGCGATGACGCATCCTCTTCGGCTGGTTGCTCAACAGAAAGAGCAGGGCGCTTACTTGATGTCCCTGCGCCATCATCACCAAACGACCTCTTGGTTTCCGCAACAAACCTTCCTCTCCAGACTCATCCATAGCACTCTCCGACGAGTCTACATGCAACAACTCAACAGGGATTTGTGACTCAGCAGAGGGAAAACTACGCAGAGGGGTTGCCATAGTGACACCAACAGGGACCTCCCCCATTTCCTCTGTCTCCTCTGTCCCCTCCTGCGCAATCACCATTGTGCGCCCTGCAGTAGCCTGAAGCAATGGCTGCTCCCCATCTCTCAAGGGAACGCACCCCTACGATCACCTTTGTGGGCTTCGCCAAGCGAACAACATCAAACAAGTCCATCTCTGCGCAACAAAGCAACAAACAAATAGCAAATGCATTAGCAAAACTACAAAGGGAAGAATGCTTACAACTACCAAGTGAAGAGGAAGGAAGAGACAAGCACCCACCCCGGCTGTCTTCATCCAAGAATGTTGGCACCTCTTCCGGACTACCAAAGTAGTTGTGACTGATGCCCATGTGCACCAGAAAATCTTCTGGATACGGTTCAATAGGTATGCGATTGGTGTTTATCGTCTCTGCATCCGCCACATTATACAATCCGGGGTCTGGGCGCTCATCTCTCGGCAACGATTCTTGAGTATAAAACTCAAATGCCCAGGGAAAAAATGCACTATCAATCCAGAAAAAAAATTTCCCTCCATACCCTTAGTGCGTCTAATTTTTTTGCATAACACTGCAGAGACCCCGCGCGCTTAGCAAAAGTGACCCACCCGTTCAACCACGACGTGTGGTAAAACGCGCGGAATAGATGCACAGTGGGTTCAATCGCCAACAGGCGACAATTTACCTCAAAATTGGTAACTTTCGCCGCACCTATACAGTGCAGTTGCGAGATGTGCAAGCGATAATGGTTTAAGATATCGCACAAAAACAGGGAAATGGGAACACGCTGGTTCGCAAACTCGAAGAAGCGCGTATAAACCCCCACCTTCCCTTGCGGGAAATTCGCTATTGATGCATTTGCGGCCGGAACTACCGGATGCAAGGCGAGAGGGATATAATAGTCTGAGGTGAACTGACGAAGTTCATCCTCAGATATATCGGAACTAATCTCAGATAATTGAAGAACCATGATACCTATTATCGGCGCACGCGCTACTATCTTCGCTTTTGTTGATTTGTTTCTTGAAGGTTTAACAATGGCGAAAAATGATGATTTTTTTTTACTGTGGTAGCCACAGAGAAATGACGGCTTCACTTTATATAGGGTACACATATTCGTGGATGTACGACATGTGTACCCCACTTGCTCTAATCGTACGGTTGGGAACTCAAAAGGTAAAGCACTTTTTCACCCACCACACACGATTTTCGAAGAAGATACTTGGACTAGGTTAACTCGCTACTTTTGGCGGGAAATACTTAAAGCTTCCCCGCTACGCATTGAGGAATATATATATATTTTTTAAGTTGTTAGTCTAGTATCGCAATCACGCATTGCGCACACTAGACTGGGGGGACATGATGACGTATAGTCCGTATTCGGGTCACGAACCCGGCCCATACTTAAGTCCATCACGAATGGACTCTAGCCCGTCACGATATGGGCTATTGCGATAACGGTTTGGGCTTACGATGGCCCAAACCCAACGTTATTTATGGCTGCGATAATATATCTTTTATTTATGGGATATATATTGCTTAACCGCCCTACGCGGGATAGACCGAAGATTGGGGAACACGAAACCAATAAGGATTTTGTGTCCATATATAGAGGGCATCTCAACCCTCACAAAGGTACGACTGACAAACCCTAACTTCTACAAACCCTAAAACCGATTACTTACTCTCACGCCGGAGGATAATCGTGGGAGACAATCCCACGATAAGCCTAACGGTGTTTTTTCTGTTTTTTTAGTGCGCAGGTCTCAAGCATTAAGATCGAATTGGTACGGAATCAAGGTTCAATTCAATTCAATGACTGAACAAGGGTTGTTTATTAACTTATGGTCTTATTTGACTTGATTGTTTATAGAGTTGTAAATGAGTCAAGACGTTTGTGAAATATTCGGGATAGTAAAAAGGATAGTAAAAGGGACCACAAGAGGAAAAGACAAAATTGCCCTTAAAGTATTATCAACTAACTGAGAGGGACTAACGCTCATTAGTGCCAGGGTCTAAAACGAACCAATAGTTTCCCCACAGGGAGGCCGCCTGCAATTATGGAAGACCAGGGATGATACATGCAATTTTTGCAAACCACAAGGACGATTTCTGCAATTTACTCTATTTTTTTTAAAGATTAAACGTAATCAGTTTATCTGATTACAAAAACTAACTAATGTGACGTAACTCACATTCTCAATAAACTTGCTCACACGCGGACCGACACCAACATACTTTATGTTTATTTCACATAAACATCTTTACATGTCAAGTACCAAAGTTTTCAACTTTTATTTGCCACTTTACGTTAATTCGATAACGTACGATTATTAAATGCTCAAACTAAATGTTTGCTACCTAATAGAGTTCTCACAAAACCCCTAAAGTGCACTGAGGACCCCTAAAGTGCAAACCCTAAAGCTAATATACAAGCTCTTAAAGCATGAAAACCCAAACTTTACCTTATTTCCCATTACAAGCCCTAAATTCACAATTCTATGATTTCATGTGATAAAATCACAAACTCTAATTAATGTGTACATGATTTCTATAAAATATAAATGTACAAGTCTCTTAAGCACATGTACAAATCCTTAATGCATAAAAACTCAACATTTATAAAAATCTCGTTATAAACCTTAGTGTACTTACTCTAAAACACATAATACAAGACCTTTATGCACTAACCCTAAACCTAGTTTTATTATAATATTCAAACCTAAAGTACAAGTTCTTAAAACCTATGGTACAAGTACCTAATGCATGAAAACTAAAAACTATATTTTTACTACACTAAACTTATCTAAACCTCACTAGACTTAACAAGACCAAACCAAGAACCCTAACTAAGTCTCCTAGGTCCCTAAAACTCATGTACAACATCAAATAGCCCAAGGTACTAACACCTTAAGCCTAAACGCCTACTTTCTTCCCATCTAGTTCGAATGGAACAAGAAACCAACCAAATCAAACCCTAACTAGTTACATACAAACTAAAACCCTAATTAAACCTTCACTAGGTGATAATCCATACACATCATCATGTCCCCTAATCTTCTACTCTTAGTCAAACTTGTTAAGCTTCTATGTGGTTCTAAGAGGTACACATTTCGAACCATCTTACAAACACACATGGACCTTACCAACTTCAAGGAACACATCACCATGTCTCATCTCCCCATAGCACACCTCTCCAAGTGGCTGGATCTTTCAAGAAACCCCAATTCTCCCTTCTATATAAATCGACACCAATACTCTTTTCACCTCATTCCTTGATCTAACAACAAAACACTAAATCCCATGCCTACATTCTGATCATAAGCCTCAAAGAGAAGTAGAAGAAGGATACAAAAGAGCCTAGGAGCTTGGAAGGAGCCTTGTTTCACTTAGAAGTCATTTTGGTCTCATTTTAATTCTAGTCGAGTTCCAAGATTGTAAGTCCTTCAAGACCTTTTCAATTCCTTTTACAAGTCTTAGACACACTTAAACATAATTTTAATTAAGTCTCAATTGAAGGCCAAGACCAAAAACCATGTTTGCCTTCTTTTCTGTTTTTACCGAGAACAAACAAACACCTCTAATAAGTTATAATTTTGTTTTAAACTTTAAGCTTTGATATACATAATTAAGTCACCTAGATAAGCTAGTATAAATGTTAACAAGCCACGAAAATAAGCCCATAAGTTTTACGGTTTAAATTCCATTTCTTCTTCTTTTTCTTTCCGGTCGCTAAACAAACCAAACACCCCTTTTGGACCTAAATTTTAACCCACAAGCTAAAAACTATAAGCTAAGATATTAAGCTATCCTAATAAGCTACTAAGTGACTTTACAAAACCACAAAAACCTGGCCAAAAGCTGTTCATGCCTCGCTTATTTTCTGTGTTTGTTTTTGGTGTGTTGCGACCTAGAAAACCAAACGCCTCACATTGAGTAATTATTAAACCATAAGCTAAGGCTTATAAGCCCAGCCAATAGGCCCTTTTAACAAGCTCTTAGGAGACTTCACAAGGCCCCAAGATCCTGGCCGAAAACTCTATAGGCCTCGTTTAAATTCTCTTGTTCTTTTCATTGTCGCGAGTACAAAACCAAACACCCTTTTTACCATACATTTTTGCTATTCTCTAAACTATAAGCCTTGAACTGCTTAATAAGGATTCTAGATAAGCTAAGTAACCTGTTAATAAGCTACAAAAATAATTCCATAAAGTTTTAAAGATCAGATATGGTTTCTTTTTCTTTTCTTTCTTTACCGAGAACAAGCCAAACACCCCTCTTTGATGAATTAATTAGCCCATAAGCTAAAAGCTTTAAGCTACGAGATTTAGCCACCTTAATAAGCTCCTAACAAATTTTACAAAACCACAGAAACGTTGTAAAAAGATCATAAGGCCTCGTTTATTTTCTTTGTTCCTTTTGGTGTCTCGACCTAAAACCTAACGCACCCTTTTTGATTGTTTTAAAACCATAAGCTAAGATTATAAGCTAATAAGCTGTTAAAAGCTTATTTACAAACTTATTACAACTTATATTAACAAGCCGTAATGAACAACGCCCTTTTCTAAACTTAAAGTGCAACAAAAACGAAATAAGGACTACGGGCGTAACAACCAAAATACTTGAGGGTGAAAACTATAACATTTTGAAACTTGGAGTTTTCTTGGGCCAAAACTGTCAATTTTGATAAGTTATATATAATAAGGGCTGAAATTGTAAATGACTCATAGTTAAGGGTATAAAGTGGCACTTTTGAAACTACAGGGGTAAAAGTTGTCATTTTATGAAAGTTGAGGGGTATAAATTGTCATTTTATAAAAGATGAAGGGTATAAGTTGTTATTTTATAAAAGATGAAGGGTATAAGTTGTCATTTTATGAAAGTTCAGGGGTATAAGTTGTCAACACTTAAAACTATAAGGGTATAAAGCGTAACATTTTATATAATTTCTAGAAATATACTTTTGGGCTCGGTTTTTGATAAAAAAACTAATAAACGGGATACTTCTATTTCATTAACGATCAATCGAACACTACAAATGAAAAATAATAAATATTATCATCCACTAACTTTTGAAGAGACTTCATGTTGTCTCGTTCAACACTTAACTACCGCCGAAACACTTGCAATACGAATATTCAATCACGTATTTAAGGTTTGAATACAAATACTGAAACTTGACATATTCACCTAGGTTGCGTTTCGGAGCAGTTTGTTCACCATACTTAATTTACTTTCAATCAGACTAATGTAACATCAAGGTGAGTTCATAGTCCCACTTTTATACATTTTCCAAACTTATGGGGAGATACATGCTACAAACCTGAACACAAGTACTTTTCTGTATGCTATCCTGATTGATATTGCCTAAGTTTACACTGTTGCCACGAAAAAGACCCTCATATCATGAGTCATTAATCACTTGCGAGTGAACGCGAATATAGTGAATAGATCTATTGGAAGTTGACGACCCATTTGTACTAGCTGGATAGATAGCTTTAATGTTAGCCGGATTGATAGACATGTGGAAAACTAGAAGGGGGGGGGGGGTTGAATAGTTTTACGTCTTTTTAATTTATGAAAACTTTTGTTTACTTTTTAAAACTTCGATTCTATCTTATGTGAATTCAACTCTTGATCAATATGAACAAATATAAAAAATTTTGATAAGCAATGCAAGTCAAGTAAATATAATGAAATGAAAGAAAGAGATGGAAAGATCAAACCACAACACGGAGATTTATAGTGGTTCGGCTACAAGGACACCTTCCTTGCCCTACTCCACTCCTCGAGTCACCTACTCGAGAGTTTTCTTCACTATGTCAACAAACTCCCTTATGGCGTAGAAAACCTTACACAACTTTAGCTTACACCGGCTTAACGACACAAAGCTAGATGTCGAGTTCTAATCGTAGCTAGAACAAATCTCACGACTTGTACACAACTTCTACACAACTTAATCACGACTTCTTCACGACGGCTTCACCGTCACGACTTTTTTCTTCACGACTACTCACGACTACTTCACAACTACTTCTATACTACTTCTTTACAACACAACTAGTTACTTACACTTAGATCTACTTATCACAACTATACAACACTTTACACAACTACAATGATGATATGAGTTAAACTATAATACTTCTTCTCTAGTTGAAGGAGTATTCTTCTTTTGCACTTTGATGGTGGAAGCTTGGATCACTTAGAAACCAATGCTTAAGAGAATATGATCAAAGGGTTTTTGAAAGGATTTACAAGATTTAAAAAGAATGTTTGGGTGTGCAAAAGGTGAGTAAAAATCCAGGGGAAGGCTGGTATTTATAGGCAGAAAAACTGGACAGCTGGGAGCTACTGGAGCGGGGGCGGTCCCCTTAATTTTAAAGGGGCCGCCTAGTATAATTAAGGGGGCCGCCCCTCCCTAGCAGTTGCCCAGATTTGTCTTTTTGTGGGGAAGGTTTTTCTGGAACATTTTTACTGATTTTGGTTGAAAATTTGAATTCATAAATTTATAATGAATTAAACCTTTTTATTTATTACCAAAAATGTTTTTCTAAAAGATATAAAATGTTTTTGACATTTTATAATAAATCTAGTGTTTAAGAAAATGTTCCTTTGATCATATAATGCATTAAGCATTAGTTCATTCATACCTTAAGTGATTTGAGTTGTAGAAATAGATATTAACAACTAAATACTTGTTTACGTCATAATTTTCCGATTAATGATTTTACATTTTGTGATTATCAAAACGTAGAGATATCGAAAAATATTAATAACGTGTTTAAGCATTATTTATATCAACAATCTCCCCCTTTTCGATGATTACAAAATCTAAACTCATTAAATCTAAAAATTAGTTTTTAGACAAGTATTTAGTGAGTTTACATCTATTTCTCCCCCTTTTTGTAGAATCAAAAAGGTTTAACCGACAATTTTTAAGTGTAAAAGTGTCGTATGAGAACTCCCCCTTGATGTGTACTCCCCCTCGTTTGGGGGCACCAAAGGAAACAGCTATGGAACGCTTGCAAGAAAAATGTTAGAAGCACAAGTATATGTAACAACAATAAGCAAGCATATAGAATAAGAACATTCATTTAATAAAAGTGTTGTGTATAAATACACAACCAAGAAGATTACAACATGAGGCATGCAAACATTCAAACAAAAAACAACTAATGATACTACATAATCGTCCTAGGAGTACATGATCTTCCATGGAGCTTGCATACAAAAAGGTTTTGAAAATTATTTTTAAGCATTGCATATGCTTAATTGGGTGAAAATGGAGGTGGTGGTGGTGTTGTGGGTGAAGGTGGTGGAGGTAGTGGTGGTGGTGGGTTGGTAATCATGTGTTCAAGAGATGAAAACATGTAGTGTATCTCATCTTTAAGACCAAAGATTATGGTCCGGTTATGGATGCAACAAAGACAATTGTCACTATGGGCTTCAAGCAATGCCCAAGGTATAGGAAAGAATGGTTGTGGGGTTGGTGATGGTGAGAAGTGAGCATCAAGGGGTGTGATGGGTGATAAGGAAATGGCAAATTGGGTGTATGAAGGTTCTTGAGTGGATGGTGGTGATGATGCTCTTGGTGATGATGTTAGGTGAGTGTTGATGTAGTCATTGATGGATGAAGTAGATGGTATGGAGGAAGAGGATGCTCCATGGGTAGAGGGTGTTTTTGATGGAGCATTTGGTGCACTTGGGGATGAACATTGAGGTGGTGGTGATGGAGTTTTGATGTCATCTTGGGTTAGGTCTATGAAAGGTTGTTTTGGTGGTATGATGACAAGTCTTTGTTTACTTGGAGTCTTAGAGATGGAGGATTTTGGTGATAACATGGTGGTTTTGGATGGTGAAGGGTGATGGAATGAGAGGTGATTATATGGAGGGAATTTATAATATGAAAATGTGGTTGGTTTAGGTTAATTTTTGAGGTTTTGTAGGAAGATTCCAATACCAGTTCGTCCATAAGGAGAAATGGTAGCTGGGACTAGATAAAAGGGGTCACATGATGCAAAAGAAAAGAGTGAATTTTGCTTCCCAGATGGCCGGTCCCCTTAATTGCTGGCCGGCCCCCTTAAAATTAAGGGGACCGCCTAGGGAATTAAGGGGGGCGCCCATCTGCTGTTTTCCCAGGCGACCAAATTTGAAAAATTTCCAGAAAAGGGTCATTGTTAGGGTGTATTTGTAGCAAGCTTCATTTGGATCATGTACAAGAAGAATTATTATATAGTGGCATAAACATGTTTAAATAGGCATGTATACATTTAGACTAAAAATAATCTTATTATAGAATAAGCATGTTATTTAATCATTAACAAGCATATCAATTTAAGCACAGCATTTAAAAACTAATCAAGAAAATAGATACTAACATACTATAACATGCAAGAAATAAATAATTCTCAAATACAAAATAAAGTGTCTAAACATAATATTGTTCAAAGAAGCCAACTTCCACATCTCATCTCTTCTTCTTTCCGAAAATATTCTTGAAAGCTTTTCCTATCGACTTGAAACCACCTCTAACTTCTTGATGCATCTGTTGAGTTGTATTGAGTAATGCGGTTTGTCGTTCAAATAGGATTTGTTCGGTTTGTTCGGAAGGACGAGGAACTTGATAATCGGAATAGTTAAGTTTCGGGAGATTGTCCACGAACCTCGTGGGAGATGGAGTACTGACACGTGAGGTGCCTTCCTCCTCCTCATCATCATCTCCCCGATGACATGTGGAACTACAAGGTGCGTAGATATTAGGGCGTCTAGATTTGCCCTTGTCACTACGAGATCGACGAAGTTGGCTACGAGATAGAGGGCGTAGGACGGGATGAACGAATAGATAAGCATCACTCTCAAGATGAGGGAAATGTTCCATGACATAACGATAGAGACGGGTTAGGAACATGCCATAGGGAAGGTTGGCGTTGGGAGTGTTTTTGGCTGACATGATGCGATAGACCAAGAGGTAAGCCAAATTGTATTGTTCTTCTGCAACAATACAATACAACATGTGAGCAATGCTCGCCGTGAGATGATCACGGTGACCACCGGTACCGAACGCATTCTCACGAATGAGTTCTTCCCAACGCTTCATGTCGGGGCTTAGCTCTTTAAGAATGATTTGGTTTTCATGAATTTCGACATTTTTTGACTTGATCCTTCGGCTAGTCGTACCACGTTCTAGCTCGAGAAGTCTACGAATCTGGTCAGGAGAAGGAATATCAGAATAGTACGGAACATTCTGAGGCCGATTTTTCTCAAGAGATGAGAGATCCCATTCATTTGAGAAAACGGCTTGACCGTTGTAAGGAATTTGGAGAATTTGACCAAACTGAGCTAGATCGAGAGTGATAAATTCGTTTTGGATCATAAAGGAAATAAGAATATAGCCATATGAATCGGTTTGCACCGTCACTTGGCTATAGAAGTCTAGAACGAAGCGAGGAATGATTGGCTCGTTTATTTTGTAGAGACAATCGAGACGGACATTTGAGAACATTCGCTCGATTTGATCGGATTGATAGAATGATGGATCGACAACTCTACCTTCGTGAATGTTTCTATTTTCGATGGGTCGATAGAAACATGCAATAGAAGAAGATATGCCGGGAGTTTCGGAGACTTTTGGAATGTAGGCCTTGGTTTTGGAAAGATCACCGACTGTAGCTTTAGGCATTTTCACCTATACAAGAAAGCAACATACAAAAAAAATAAGAAAATGACATGCATATATTATATATGCTACTTATGTGGGACGTAAACATACTTCGACTCTAAAACTTTAATCCTAAGAAGTATTTTACAATGTTCCTTAGTTTTAATTTTTAACTCGCTTAAAATGTATTTTATGATGTTAAAGAATAATTACATGGATATTATGACAAGAAATCATAAATATCCAAACGCTCCTTTATACGTCATAAACTACTTCGAAATGTGGCTAGACAAACATTAGATTGTATATCTAGCTATTTCTTACGAGTGTTTATGTTAAGTAACTTAGATTTTGACTCAAAAATTTCTTTCAAAATGTTGTGCCAAACGCTCCTTTAAATATAAAAATAACTAGTAAAATTTCAATATAAATATGAATTATGTATCTTGATGACTCAAAACAACTAATTGCTTGTTTATAAACTTGACAAGTAGTTGTGAACTTAATTTTGATTAAATTTTGATGATTCTAGCTCCTAATCCAAACACTCTCTTATATTTAAAAACATTTTTATGATTCGAAAAATATATTTTTAGGATTTGTGAGTTGTAATAAACCAATGTGATTAGTTTTAACAAGTGTTTATGGCATAATTCAACAATGTGATTAGTTTTGAAAAGGAGTGATTAGTTTATCAAAACTTTGACATAATGGTTTTTAATTACTTAGTTTCTAGGTTGATTAAGCATTCTAATCCTATGGGGAGCATTTGGTTATAAGATTTCTAGACTTAATTTTAACAAAATTTGGGTTAAAATAAAATTGAGTAAAAGACCTAATTATGATTAGACTCAAAATTGAATGAAATTAGATGAAATGTGAATTGGAAAACTTACAAAATGTGTTGCTAATCAAGATACAAGTGTTTGCCCCTTGCGAAATTAGTCGGAAGTGGTGATTTGGTGAATGGTTTTTGAGGTTTTGGTCGTTCACAGCAGAGGGAGAGAAAGAGTGTTTTGTGAAATGGGATGTTTGGCAAAAATTTTAGAAGGAAAAACCATTTTGGTAGCATCAGATGTCCGGCCCCCTTAAACATTAAGGGGGCCGCCCCATGTTTACTAGCCGGTCCCCTTAAACATTAAGGGGGCCGCCTGCCAAACTAGATTTTTTGTCGGGTTTAGTTTCTGATAACCAAATATTTTTATGTATATAGATAGATTTATTATATATAAAAAATACGTTGGGTTTTATTGGCACGAGGAAGGAATACTTGACATTTTATTAAAACATTTCGTTAAGAAAATATTTCTTGAGAATTTTAGGATAAAAATGATCAAGATGTCAATCGACAAAGGTTTTAGGGTAGTGAGAGTAAATGTGCATATATATATATATATATATATAGGGGCACTTTCTTGCGAGAACCATCTTATCTGCGAGAACTGACAGAACCACCAAAAAATACATGCACGCTTTCAATAATTGTATTTTTGCACATATGTTCTAAAAACAACATATATGTTTTTAAAAAAAAACATGGTTGTTCTAAAGAATTTGATAAGAAATTAGAAATACAAAATTTTTCTTTGAAGGTGTGCATGTATGTTCTTATAAGGCGTGCAATGACAAATTTTCTTTGAAGGTGTGCATGTATGTTCTTATAAGGCGTGCAATGAAAAAGAGGATGAGTTCATGATGATATTGAAGAACATAGGTCGATACTTACGATTATTGATGATTTGCATGTATTTTTATTTTATTTTAAAAGGCGTGCATGTATGTTTTTGGTGGTTCTGTCAGTTCTCGCAGATAAGATGGTTCTGAAATGAAAGTCCCACTATATATATATATATATTATATATATATATATATATATATATATATATAATATATATATATATATATATATATATATATATATATATATATATATATATATTATGTATATATTTATATTGTGTGTAAACGTGGGATGTTGAATAGAGTCGAGAAATGATGAGGTAATGACGGAGATAGGTGCTGACGGCGATGGGAGTTTGTTTCATCCATAGTTTTCTTGACTTGACGGTCGAAGTGCTACGTCTACGTTAATCCACTTAACTCACTTCTCTTCATCACCATGACTTATGTGATAGTGGACACGGAAGATTTTCGTGTTGAACGTTAAAGTTCAAAAGAGGCAAAGGGGGAAGAAAAGGTTCGAGGATGAACAATTTCTTTTAGTTCTAGATAGTCAACAAATGACGTATCTAGGTTATGTGCGGATATATTTATATATGTATATAGTAAATTTATATATGTATTTATATTAGATATATGTATAAGAGATTATCTTCTAACTAACACGCAAGAACCAACTAAACTAGGCATTAAAACTTACGGGGGCATGCAATTTGCTAATTCCTTAGTCCTAAGCATATAACATAGAGTAAGACATGAAAGAAAATTGTCCTTTTGGTCTTCAATAAGTAGTCTTCAAGCACTTCAAAAAGTTTATGTTGACTCATAGAAGTCAATCAATGGAGAGATGCCGAAATTCTCGATGAGTGAACACTTTAGCCACTTGGTCCCCATTGTCCAATTTGTCCATAGTTGTTTGGACCGAACATGGTTTGCAATTGACTAAGATGCATGTATGGTGGAAGTATTCCCCAAGGATTGAAACTTGGTGGATTTGAATAATTCCACATTGGGTGAGTATTATTTTGACGGTTTGGTCTATTTTGGTTTCTTCTAGGTTGAGGTGTTTTAGGCCGAGGGTGAGGACTAGGTGGTCTTCTAGGAGGAGGTGTTTTTGACCTAAGCTTTGGTTTAGAGTATTCTACTTCGGTTTTTAAAGATGGTTTGTAGAAAGCTTTTATTTCCTCATTATTAGCTATGGGTATTTTTCTATCTTTTATAAGTATATATTTAGGCTTTGACTCTAATATTTTTTGATTACTAGTTTCACTTTCAAACTTTACATTTTTAGTTCACTAGTTGTAGCCTTAGTTGAGTTAAATCCTAATCCGGTTTTATCTCCTGATATTCTTTGAATGCTTATTATATCCCTAAGTGAATTACTACTATTTTCAAATTTGTTAAGTCTACAAATTTCTTCCTTAAGTATTTCGTTTTCATTTTTAATTTCTTGACATGTTTTACATTCAAAGACTTCTTTGCCTTTTTCTAAGTTATGTAGTTTAATTTTTAATTCTAGTATTTCTTTTTCTAATTGGTTATTTATGTGTTTTAGTGATTTATTTTTAGTCATTACTTTTTGACCTAATATACATAACCTATTATATCCATTATCTAGGTCTTTTTCATCTAATGATAAATTTTCATCACTAAAGTATTCGGTTTTGGAACGTACCTCACTTGATGTCTTAGCCATAAGACACTTCTCCTCTTTTGTGGTTTCTTTCTCGTCTTCGTCACTGTCACTCCATGCTCCTCCAATGAGCGCCTTTTGGTTTTGCTCCTTTGACATCATAGGACATCTTCCAATGAGATGATTTGGATCACCGAATTTGAAGCACTTCCTCTCGCTCTTGCTACCTTTGTCGTCTTTGTTTCTTTGGAGTGTTTTCCTTTCGTCATGTGGTTGTCTAACGAATCTTCCTCGTCTTTTGAAAAACTTTTTGAAGTCTCTTACGGCCATGGCATATTCTTCATCATCACTTTCGGAGGTTGAGCTATCCTCGTCACTTGATGCTTTCCTAGCTTTCAACGCGATTGACTTGCTTTGCTCTTTCTTTCCTTTGACCATCTCGGAGTCTTTCTTGATTATTGCTTCGTAGACTTTCAAGTTGCCAATCAACTCGTCAAGTTGAAGAGTTGACAAGTTCTTCGATTCTTCAATCGCCGTAACTTTAGCTCGCCATTTTGGATGAAGAGCCCTAAGAAAATATCCTGACAAAATTCTTACTAGAAAAACTCTCATCAAGTGCCTTTAAACTTGTGATGATTGTGTTAAACCTAGCAAACGCATTATCAATTGATTCCTCTTCCGGAATCGTGAATTGTTCATATTGTTGAACAAGAAGATCTATTTTATTATCTTTGACTTGACTATTACCTTGGTGAGTTATTAGTCAAGAATTCCAAATTTCTTTTGCGGTTTCGCACATAAAGATTCTTTCGTATTCTTTACGTGGTAACGCATTATAAATAACCATTTTAGCCTCATTATTTTTAGAAAGTTTTCTTTTTAAATCATCACTTTGTTTTTCAAAAGGTACAACTTCATCCTTTTTAGTTTCAAGATTATGTTGAATAGGTAAAAAATCACCATTAGTAATAACATGCCAAAGATCTAGATCTTTTGATTTCACATAAGTTTCGAATCGATTTTTCCAATAAAGAAATCCATCACTTTCAAATAGTGGTGGTCTTTGCATGGATTGCCCTTCTAAATATTTTTCAGATTCCATAGATCGTTTCAAGTTTTAAAATACAGTTTATTTTAAAAATCTTGTTTGACGTGGCTCTTGATACCAATTGTGGAAAACTAGAAGGGGGGGTTGAATAGTTTTACGTCTTTTTAATTTATGAAAACTTTTGTTTACTTTTTAAAACTTCGATTCTATCTTATGTGAATTCAACTCTTGATCAATATGAACAAATATAAACAAATATAGATAAGCAATGCAGGTAAAGTAAATATAATGAAATGAAAGAAAGAGATGGAAAGATCAAACCACAACACGGAGATTTATAGTGGTTCGGCTACAAGGACACCTTCCTTGCCCTACTCCACTCCTCGAGTCACCTACTCGAGAGTTTTCTTCACTATGTCAACAAACTCCCTTATGGCGGAGAAAACCTTACACAACTTTAGCTTACACCGGCTTAACGACACAAAGCTAGATGTCGAGTTCTAATCGTAGCTAGAACCAATCTCACAACTTGTACACAACTTAATCACGACTTCTTCACGACGGCTTCACGACTTCTTCTTCACGACTACTTCACGACTACTTCACAACTACTTCTACACTACTTCTTTACAACACAACTAGTTACTTACACTTAGATCTACTTATCACAACTATACAACACTTTACACAACTACAATGATGATATGGGTTAAACTATAATACTTCTTCTCTAGTTGAAGGAGTATTCTTCTTTTGCACTTTGATGGTGGAAGCTTGGATCACTTAGAAACCAATGCTTAAGAGAATATGATCAAAGGGTTTTTGAAAGGATTTACAAGATTTAAAACAGAATGTTTGGGTGTGCAAAAGGTGAGTAAAAATTCAGGGGAAGGCTGGTATTTATAGGCAGAAAAACTGGACAGCTGAGAGCTACTGGAGCGGGGGCGGTCCCCTTAAATAGGGGGGCGGTCCCTTAATTTTAAGGGGGCCGCCTAGTATAATTAAGGGGGCCGCCCCTCCCTAGCCGTTGCCCAGATTTGTCTTTTTGTGGGGAAGGTTTTTCTGGAACATTTTTACTGATTTTGGTTGAAAATTTGAATTCATAAATTTATAATGAATTAAACCTTTTTATTTATTACCAAAAATGTTTTTCTAAAAGATATAAAATGTTTTTGACATTTTATAAAAAATCTAGTGTTTAAGAAAATGTTCATTTGATCATATAATGCATTAAGCATTAGTTCATTCATACCTTAAGTGATTTGAGTTGTAGAAATAGATATTAACAACTAAATACTCCCTCCGTCCCATATTAAGTGTCCACTTACCAAATGCACAAGTTTTAGGAAATTTCACTAACTACACTCTCCACCAATCAAATATCACTATTACCCACTAAAGTCTCTTCTCATTGGTTGAAATATTCCCTGGACACTTAATTTGGGACATCCCAAGATTCCATTATGGACACTTAATGTGGGACGGAGGGAGATTAACAACTAAATACTTGTTTACGTCATAATTTTCCGATTAATGATTTTACATTTTGTGATTATCAAAACGTAGAGATATCGAAAAATATTAATAACGTGTTTAGGCATTATTTATATCAACAAGACAAATGCACTTTATTTGAGATTAAATAGGAGAATGGCAAGCTCCTACCCGAGGGCATTATTACTTACATTTTATTATGTCAGTAATTAACATCACTCTTGTGATGTCCTACTGTTAACGTTTGCGTGTCATGAGACTTAGGGCAATATACTGTACTTTAATATTATTGTTTTACTATTACTCAACTTGTGTTCAATCAAGTATTACTATATAAACACTATGGATTCACTCAACCTTTGTGTTGACTTTTTAGCATGTTTTATCTCAGGTAACTAAAGCACAACTTGGCACGGAGTGGCTATGGACTTTCTTATAAAAAGGGTGTCCATTTCGTTATCATTCATACAATATATATGTATTTCAATAACTCCCGCTGGGACCTCTCTTTTGTAAAACTCTGATTAAATAAATGAATGATAACTGTTTTATCTAAAAACGTCTCTTTTTGAGTCGTTTTCTATTATTATGACTGTGATACTTGAAGTAATACCCCAAACCTATTTCCGCTGCGTATACCGAAATATGAGGGTGTTACAAAGAATGAAACTGATTTGCATTTACAACATTCAGACGATTAAAAAAACAAAAACAAACAGTCTTATTGTATTCAGACTCAGACATTTACGTCTCAGATTCAGATTCAAATGTGCGGTTCAGATTCAGATTCAGATTCGGAGCCTCTTAATAAACAAACAACACCTAAGTATAATTTTAATTTATTTATTATTATTATTATTATTATTATTATTATTATTATTATTATTATTATTATTATTATTATTATTATTATTATTATTATAATTATTATTATTACGGAGTATTATTTTAATTAAAACATCACTTTATTTGTTTTTTTTTTATTATCATTTTTTTATTGTAAACATCACTTTATCAGAAATTTATATGATTTACAAGAAATTAGTGAGAAGCCAAGATTGCTCCCACTCCTCTAGCTACAACAAAGATAATCCTACTAAATATATAAGCAGCAACATGCTCCCCAATGTCTTGAGTCACAGAAAACTTTCGGATCCACCTCAATAAGGTCACTGCATCCTTCTCAATTTCCCCAAAAGAGGAGAATGAGAAGAGGAGAAACCCGTATCCAATATCCACGCACTTAGCCTCATACTTAACACATTTACGTTGTGCGACCTCAATCACCGCACGACCCGACACAAAATCAACCATACCAGTTTATTATTATTATTATTATTATTATTATTATTATTATTATTATTATTATTATTATTATTATTATTATTATTATTATTATTATTATTATTTATTTATTTATTTATTTTAATTATAAATTATTATATTATATTGAAATATAATAAGCTTACATAAAGTTGGATGGAAGTCTATATACAACCTGTGCTTCCACTCCTTTCTTATTATTATTGTTATTATTATTATTATTATTATTATTATTATTATTATTATTATTATTAGAAATCTATGGGATTTACGCAATTAGTGGGAAGGCAAGATACTATCTGGGTCCCTGTCTTTTTAGCTATATCAAAGATATGAACAATAGCTCGTGCTCCAATGTCTCGAGCCATGGAGAACTTTTGAATCCACTTTAGCAAGGAAATCACATCATTCTCTAAGTCTCCCAAAGAAGAGAATGAAAAAGGGAGAAAATCATTACCCAATAGCCGTACACATAGCCTCATACTTGAGACATTTCCGTAGTACCGCATCAATCACCATACGATCGGGCACAAAATCAGCCATCCCAGTTTGTGCCAAAGGCGAAGACCAAGTCAGATATACACACATCTAGCCCAAAATCCCATGAGTGAAGTAACATGTCCGTTAGACGCAGGGGTTTGTCACACCCACCACCGAACCCAATATGGACTTCCTTACCAGCTAAAATCCCCGGCCGATAACGCATGTTGGCAAAAGTAGCGCACACAAGATTATGACGATGATTAATACCAATAATATAGACACACAATATATCTTGGTCTTCATATATATCCCCAACAAAAACCCTGGAGCAAGTTGAACACGGCTTCATATTAAACAGAAAATAAGAGTACACTTAACCGATAACATAACACTCAATGATAAGTTTTAATGTTCATAGGTAGTCAAAAACCTGAAATCAAACCACCCTAAACCAGTGAAAAGTGTTCCAATAGATAATATTTTATTATTATTATTATTATTATTATTATTATTATTATTATTATTGTTATTATTATAATAAAGGTAAGAAACAATTAAAGTAAATACTATAATATAATATAAAATATAAATTAATCGAGAACCTACAATTTGTATTGAATATTCAAATATAATATTTGATGACATTTTGAGTTTTTGACGTGGTAAGCCCACTTGTAGTTTCGTTGCTGTGATTTATATCGAATGTCAAGTGTGTAAAGAGCAATGCTAAAAAATTCTACTCGCACTCAATTGATTTTCAACAACTTTGGTGTGTGAGTTTAGTTGGTGAGAAGTTGAGCTACTTTCTTAGGAAAAAAAAAAAAAAAGACAAACGATATGGGAAAAACTTTCTACAATTTTAATTAAAACTTTTAATATCATCATGTAAACGCGTTTTTAAGCTAATTTTTTTTAAGAAAAAGTTTTCCCCTTCTTAATTAAGAAGATGAGAAGGTAGAATATTTTTCTCCTGCTAAATATTTGTTGATTGCGTATTTTGTTTTCATGAAGTATCGTTGTCACGGGGTCGGGTTGGGGTACGAATGTGCTAGTCGTTTTTCTATATTGTTGGTATCATATCATGTTCGATAGAAAGTCTATATCGAGGTTGTCTAGTTGCGTTGTTTTGTTTCTCACCGGTCACCACTGCATATGCTACGTGTATAACAAAATGTTGTACTATTATGTTAATGGTGGGCTTTGAGTTATAACTTTCATGTGAAGGCACATAGGAAGTGCTATCTTTATCTTAGTGGTTAGTTATTTTCTTATCCGTAAAACTCAGTGAAGCAATCGATGGAAGTCCCACAACATGTTTAGAATGGTGTCATGGAGTTTCCACCATCTTCGAAATGCAATCATATGGGTTTGCGTTATTCTATGGTAATCATTTAGAAGTTGGCTTTAAAAAATGGATAATAACAAAAAAAATTATCTAGCTTGTTTATTTTTATTATTTTGTTTAGCCTGTTTTGTTTGCTATTAAAACACAAACATTTTAAATTTCGATTTTTGTTTATATTTTATGACTATTCTCTACTCTTACATTTTTTAACCACCATGTTAACATTGAAGGGTAAAATGATCATTGTACATGAACAAAATACATACAAATGTCGAAATTTGAAAGTTTTGTGTTTTAGTAAAAAAAAGAAGAAAAAGATTACACATAACAACAAAAATAAACAAGTTATATAATTCTTTTTATTATTATTATCCCTTGAAACACGCATGAAAAAAAGGTTAAGGAGTAAGAACAAACCCTTGGTTTTTAACTATACGAAAGAATGTTATAGACTTTAGACAACTTGAACATGTGTTCATAAAATAAATGATGAAAAAGATTAGTTGATACTTTTTTACCATATCGCCTCGTAATAATTGGGCAATACACTTCTTATCATGAAAGCATGCCGCATTTGGCCCATCATGATGAAAGTCGATGCAACTTGATTATACCATTATTGGTAATCCTTGGGTTGGTGAATCTTTGTGTCATTTATCGAATTTTGAAAACAATTAGTTTTGTTCAGTGCATGTTATCAAGTTTAATCGCTATAGTTCACTTTTTTTTTTTTTTTTTTTTTTAAATAAATAAAAGAATTTTAGGCGGTTCAAATATATATATATATGATATAAATGGTTTCTTCAAACATAGGGGAGGGTTTATTTCCCTTTGACTTTGTGTGCCGTTAGGTTCAAGTTATGTGATTTACAGTCACAAGATTAGAAACTACTGTTTTGAAAAAAAAAAAAAAAAAAAGAAGAAAAAAATTCCTTATAAAATTTGGGTACATATACTGAAAATAATTAGTCAATTTAATCTCTTTCTTGTTTAAATACGTCCATTACACACGTACAATTACTAGTCTCCCAAGCAAGAAAGAAACTTGAGTTTGTATACCTCAAAAATTAAGATAGAAATTAATCAAATAAGGTGGCTGAAATTATGTGGAACTGTTGTCTTTATCGCATATGTGTCATGGTTGTATGTATTATGCCATTTTCAATGCATATTGTTCTCAAAATTTAATGGATGTATATCTTGATGGCAGATGTTGATTGCTAAACGACTTATTTAAGTTGGTGACTTCGTGGAGTTTGGTAAGTTGGCATTGGCATCTAATCTATTCTTACAAAATATAACGGTTCTTATTTAAGTCTCAATATTAATAATATGTAATACCTTTTTCAAACTTAGTTTTTCTTCTCTTGTCCCATTGTGAAAACTAGCAAGAAAGTTACATCCACTACACCAAAACAAAGGATTTGGGACCAACAAAAAATTTGGGGTCGACATTCTCGTCTCAAATTTTGGCTATAGCTCACACTTTTTTCAATAAAAAGGCCAACACTTTTTTCAATAAAAAAGGCAGTCAAAGGAGTCTTTCAACTTGAACAAAATGGGACGACAATGTCGTCCCAAATTTTTATATATATATATGATTTTTGATATTTTAAAGCCTTCTAAATGAAATTTCCCAAAAAATAAAACATCCCGCCAATAAATTTAGTCCCACCAAACAAAAAAGGATGACAATGTCGTCCCATTCTGCGAGTATTTGTTTTTTTTCTTATTTAAAAACTTTGTAAATCAATTTTTATTTTTAAATCAATATAAAAACTTTTTTAAAAACAGAATGGGACGACAATGCCGTCCCATTTTTACTAAACATTTAAAATGGCATTTTTTATCCAATAATCTATTTAAAAATACTTGTATATAAATTAGTTTTAGAAAATTATTTGCTTTAAAATTATATGTTAGTGTAAAAATTAATTTTAAAAATTACATAAATTAAAAAATTTACAAAATCAATACTTTACTATTTATCAAAAATATTTTTGATGTTAAAAATATTAATTATAATGGGGTTTTGTGGAATCTGATAAACCACAGAGTTCAGATTGGAGTAAAAAAGTTGAAGAAAAAACTGAATCGCAAGGTGGTTGGGGTGATTCATGGGGTAAGAAAAAAGACGAGAATAAACCTCAAGATGGGACTGAATGGTCAAATGAACAGACTACTGATAAAGGGAGTAATTGGTGAAGGTACAATGATGGCGATCCTTTGTCCGCCGATGATCAAACTTATATTCTTGATAACGTCTTCAATCACCATCCATATAAAGTTCAGAAAACAAAGTTCCAAGAAAGTCGTTGCTTTTTTGTTGTATCAACCGATGGCCTTGAAGAAGACTTCTCGTACATTAAATGTGTTGAGAATTATGTAAATGTGGTGATCTCGACTATTATGAACTAGATCTGAATATTGATGAAATGGATGTTGATCGGACTGAAGGCTCGATATCTTCACAGCGGATGAGCAAGAGATGATTAACGAAATTAATCCCATCATTCAGTCTATCCGCAGGATTATGCATCAAACTTACCACCAAACACTTCTATCTCACTAAATATCACCAACACTAAATCTTACATTTGCTGGCGTTGAGTCATGTTGATCAAAGTTGGAACCATTCGTTTTGTTGTCCATCTAGTGGATGCTTTCTTGGAGATGATTTTGAATGTTTTTCGGCCAAGATTTCCCTGTTTAGATGAGTTGGTGTGGTTTCTTCTCCTAACTGAAGGTATAACTTTTATAACCTCATAATACCTTTTTCTTAAGTCATAGGTTATCATTAAATTGCATTTGGTATTTTAATGTTGATGCTATCGCTATGTATGAGACTCAATCTTTGTTTAAAAACCAAATTTGCAAAACATAGAACTTCAAAATTTTTGCAGCAGTAAACTGTGAGTGAAGCAACATAAAAGCCAAAAAATTGAACACCTACGGCTACCAGTAGATACTAAAACTGTGGTTCTGTTATCCACATTTTCCTTCTGTTATCAAACTTCCCACCAAACACTTCCCGCCAAAACACTTCCCACCAAATTTTCCCACCAAAATTTTCCACCAAAATATTGGCGCCAAAATTTCCCACCAAAACGTTTGTATAAAATATCTGCTCTATCCTCACAAACACATTATATACACTCTTATCCTCAAAACCACTCAACTTCACAACTTCTTATCTTCACATCAATTTCAAAACTTGAGATGCAGCGATATAATCCTTGTATGTATAGTGGGTTAAAAATGCGGGGAAAAATGAAGAACTCATCGAAACATGGAGGAAGTGCCATTCAAGAAAGGGCGTGTTTAAACTAAAGAAAACGAGACGACTTATGTAAGTAATTTATCTCTTAACATGCGTCATTAAGATTAAGTTACTTTTTTTTTTAACTTACCTGTTTTTTAACATACTTTTTTTTTTTTTTTTTTTGGGGCTTACACAGTTGGCGTTGAAGTCACTCTGGGATCAAGTTAAAGCCGGTACAGCCCCGTTGGTGACCGAGCAGGAAGTACTGGATGAAATATTTTCGAGTGAAAACCGGCAAAATATGCCGGGTAGGGGCAGGCTGATGTCGGGCATGGGCAAAGCTTCATCCAGGTCCGCACATTGGCCGGTTGCACAAGAATATGTTACTCGGCAGCATATGTCGGAGGTGTTGAGGCGAGAGGCGGAAGAGAAAGAGTTGTTGAGGAGGCAAGTGTTGGAGGCGTAACAACGGGCTCAAGTGAACGAGAATGAGGCTAGATTAAATAGGCTACAGAATGACCAGCTTCTTGCTCGACAACTCGCCTTCGAATCTTTCATGGGGCAGTTTGTCGGCAACTACAACAGCCAAGGTAATCCGTTTCCCGTTTCCTTTCCCTCATTTCCCCAACCTCCTTCATTTCCCGCCCCTTTTCCCGGCCCTATTCCCTTTCCCAACCCTAATAATTATTCCTTTGACAATTGTTATCGTCCCACTTTCCCGACTCTACTACATGCCCGGGTTCTAGTTCTAACCCGGGTTCTAGTGCTAATTATGCAATGCCGCCACCTGACCTTAACAAATACATAAGACAAACTAATCCTCATTTGAGCCGCATTCCCGAGAATAATAATGCTAGTAGTGGTGAGGAGGAGGCGGAGGAGGAGGGGGAGGAGGCGGGTTCTTACGAGGAGTCGGACTAGGAGTAGGCGTAGCCGCGTAGGGATGATGTAAGATATTATTATATGTGTTAACTTTGTGAATTGTTAGTAACTTTGAGGAATGATATATATTTTCGAATGGTATAACTTTGTGAATTGTTAGTAATTTTGAGGAATGGTATAAGTTTGTGAATTGTTAGTAACTTTGAGGAGTAGTTTAATTTGTATCGTATTTGTTAGTTTAACTTGTATCGTATTTGTCGAATGCAATCGTGGATTTGAGTAATTTGGTATTGTATCATATTTCCGAATTGGTATTGTGGATTGTGGTTGATTTACAGGTTTTGTATTGGTAGATTTTTTTCCCGAAAAAATTTGGTAAAAAATCTTGAAATGCAGGTTTCTACTGCATTTTTTTTTGCATACAGGACAGAATGGGACGACATTGTCGTCCCAAAATTTCAAAGAAATGTCGTCCCATTTTTTTTTACTGCCACATCACCCGTCCTACTGGACCAAATTTAAAATAATGTAAACAATTTGGGACGAGAATCTCGTCCCATTTTGTTTTTAAATGTCGTCTCATTTTGTCTTTTAAAAACATTTTCGTATTTAATTAATAGCTATGAAGAAAGTAAAAAAAAAGGAAAAAAAACATTTGGGAGGAGAATCTCGTCCCAAATTTGCAAATACATGTCGACCCATTTTGTAATTTAAGAGTTGAATGGGTGGTGGGACCCAGGAAAATGTCGTCCCATTTTTTACTAAAGATGTTGACTCAAATTTTTTTGGGACAAGAAAAAAGGTACGAATAGAATAGGACGAGGTGTCGTCCTATTCTGTGTTTGAGTCGACAGGCTTTGCACATTTGAGTCGCTATTGTAGTCCTAAAGTGCTTCTATTTTTGTAGTGATGGAACAAAATAAAGGTACAAGAAGCTCACGACTCACGAGTGGCCAAAATCAGTCAACATCTCTTTAAAAACTAGAAAGAACATATGCTTTCTTGCAATTCTCAAGATCGCTAATTCGCTGTATATACAAATTACTAGATGAGTACCCATTCATAGTAACGGGATTTATAGCAAAAGATAGTTATAGTGATATTTTGGTTAAGTGTTTTGTGCAACGTTTTGTTTAACTATATATGTTTGCCGCTAGAAAATCCCGTTCCTATGCATTGTTACTCCTCTAGTTATTTTTGAAACCTCAAATATACATACGCCTCATTTATATAACATGTGCATAACCCGTTGATATGTTCGTAAAACAAAAGTATAGTGATCAATTACTCCCTCTGTCCTAAAATTATTGCCTCCTTTTCCAACTTTGACTATAAATATTTTTGTTTGTGTTATATAATTTTTGATAAAAATTATACCAATGAAATTACATTTAAAACTCAACTCGTTCATATATTTTTTATCAAGTATTATGTAATATAAACAAAAATACTTAATGTCAAAGTTAAAAAGTAAAAACCGAAAAAGTCAAAATGTGACAATAATTTTTGGACGAAGGGAGTATTATCTAAGGAAAAAGAGTAATATTTTTTATTTATTAATATTTTTCATTTTAATAAACTAAATTTATAAATGCTCTTTCATCATACAAATGTAAATTTTTTTATTTTTCTTTACCAATGATTTTATTATTTACAAATTGAATTTATATATAATTTATTGCTTATATATGAGTTTTCATTCGAAAATAATGGGAGACAAAATACATGCCATATATAAGTGATATACAAGCCTTTCTTTGCCATGAATGTATTACCAAATTTACCACACCTTTCCTGTAATTTCGAACCTCATTCAACATTTCACATATTTATCCCACCTTTAAACATTTTCAATTTTTAATATTTCACAGTTGACCATTTTTCATTTTACATGTAGTATATATATATGAACATATATTTTATGATAAAACATATTCGCTTGAAAATCTTTTTGAGATTTTGCGTCTAAGAGCGCTTGGTATCATGACCATGGGTTAACTCATAATTCAGCGCCATGTAACCTTAACTCACAAAAAACACCACTTATCATAACTTAACCATAACTCAACATTTTGGGCCCCACTTTTTTTTAAATACTAAAATTTACAAATTCAACCCTAAACTAATATTTCATTTAATAAACAACCTATTACTTTATTAATAATTAAAAAACCATTACATAAAGTCATAAACATTACAAAATATAATACGAAATACGATACGCAACGAAATACGATACGGAAATAAAAATATACGAACTAAAATACACTACGATACTGCTTCTTAATCTGAGTGCTCCCCGCATGCAGAATCATACGAATGAGACCTATACCCTGGAAATTCCTCAATGAACGCGTTACGTTCTTCTTCGTCCTTCCTGAGATTCTCCTCCCACTCTTGTTGAAGCTTTGCTTGCTCTGCTTCAAATTCTCTGAACGTCTGTTCGCCAATGCTCATGTCATACAGCTGTGTTGCAGTTAAGCCAAAAGGATTATCTGGCTCGTCGGCATAACCCGTAAATGGGGGAGACTGTTGTTGCTCAATAAATGTAGGTGTATTGGATGAAGTTGATGCACCTAGCCCAAGTTGAGTCAATTGTTGTGATACAGAACCAACAACTTTGTTTTACTCATAGCTCCACCTGATTTTGTTGCTGATGTTGGTTTGTATCTGTGATACACAACCCCACAAAGTGTCACTAATGGCCTCGTCTTTCCTGGCTTCCTCGTTCAAAAATTGGTCAATCACAGCTTTTCTTTTCGCAGAAATGTCTGTGCATTTCGCGTATCGTTGTCTCATACGTTCTTTTTTTGCTTTTGCAAGCTGAAACTGATTGATAATGTCGATAATAGCCTTTTGTCGATCAACAACTTCTTTATCGCATTGTTTTTGAATAAACTCTTGCATTTCTTTGACGGAATGTGGGAGACGACAAGCCATAAGAGGCGTTTGTGTGTGTGTTTTTTTATTAATAGTGTATGAAAAATGTGTGAAACTAACATGTAAACGTTGGTATTTATAGAAGCTTTTGAATTCAGATAGAAACTAGCCGTTAAGGGGCGATTGTGTACCTTTTTTTTTTTTTTTTTTTTTTTTTTTTTTTTTTTTTTTTTTTTTTTTCTACATAAACTAGCTGTTATAAAAACATAGGGGCCAAAATTGTATATTTTTTTTACCGTTTGAACATGTAAACGTTGGTGAGGGACCTGTTTTGTAAATTTTATTTATTTTTTTTTATTTTTTATTTTTTATTTTATAACATTGCTACTTAACGTTGCGTTGCAATGATAACTCAGAGGGCAACACAGCTCGTTAACTCAAATACACGATGTAATAACTCGAGCATAACTCACGTTAAGAACATGCCACGTAGGCCATAACGCGATACTCACGTTAATATACCAAGCCCTCTAATAGAAGATGAGCTCTAGTTAATTACATATGTTTTTTATGCTATAAACATATTTTATGTTGACCGGACATATGCAAAGTACTAGTATTTTCTCCAAATATATTGTTGATTATCTTTCTTTTCCCATTGCATAAAAGTCCTTACAAAGTGATCGAATACAGTATAATTTTAGGTCAACTATATCTCCTAAACAACACCCACTATCTTTTCTCACATATAAACTAACACAAGAATACAACCAATATATATTCCATATATTCGGATCCAGCCAATATATATTCATTTCCTATAACTCCAACAAGAAGTTAAGTTGTTAAAAACCAAAACTCCAATCAATTCTCTCCTTTTAATTTCCATCGATCCTTTTCAATCTTTTATACTTTTATAATGTACGTACCATGCATATATATCATTTCCCTAAAATTTGGAAATAGTTAGAAAAATTCAATTATATGATACTTAACTCTGATACTCAGCTTGATACGTAGAAACTTAAGTTAATTATGCATAATATTTGATATTTATATGTAATGAAACCAATATTTATATGTAATGAAACCAATCGGAAATTTAGAAAAAAAAGGTGTACTATCACTTAATGTACATCTTTTTAGTGCGTGATATATATATATATATATATAGTGTATCTTTATTTTCAGAACCCTGTTAAGTGCGGGAACTGCGAGAACTCTAATTTTGCATTAGAAAACATGCATGTTCATATAAAACATGTATGTTTTCTTACATACACCTTAATACACATACATGCATAACATACATGTTCAAATAAAAACCTGTTAAGTGCAACAAATCAATGCAAAATGGTTTTATTTTTAGAACCCTGTTAAGTGCGGGAACTGCGAGAACTCCAATTATGCATTAGAAAACATGCACGTTCATATAAAACATGTATGTTTTCTTACATACACCTTAATTACGCATGCATGCGTATTAAGGTGTATGTAAGAAAACATACATGTTTTATATGAACATGCATGTTTTCTAATGCAAAATTGGAGTTCTCGCAGTTCCCGCACTTAACAGGTTCTGAAATAAAGCCCCCCTATATATATATATATATAAACACACATGGATATGTATATGTTCGTGTTTGAACCATCTTATAACCCTAAACAGACACTTGGATTAGTTACATGTATAGGAGAAACACTACGTCGTTAGTTTGGATGATCGGCTTGTAAAATTACTTTGTAATCCCCCTTTTCTTCTAGCTCGATCCTTGCTAAAACAAGCATAACATTTTGTATTCACATAAATTTTCAATTGCGGATATCACTTTATATATTATGTGCAGTGTTAGTCACGTAACCTTGTTACATAGTGCAATGCTCATACTAAGATGTCACGATTCTGAACTGGTTCTTGCTTACACGCTACCATAAAAAATATTATATATATGTACATTTACATGCATATACGTGTACATGTGTATGTATGGTCATATAGGTCATGCGCATGAATGTTTGCTATATATAATAATGAACGAAGTAAAGGCATGAGAGACCAAGGGGCACAAGACAGCCTTTTGTACACACAATTATTGATTAAGCATAGTTCTCACCACACCCCATTCACCAAAATCCAATAAAAGCATGGATTTTGGTTACCAAAGGAGATCTCTTTTGTTGACTGGTGCAGTTCTTGTTCTTCAAGTGCAAGTTATTTTAGTTGTGACTTTAGCGAAATCACATGTACCTTTGTCATCATCCAATAATATCGCTACTAATAGTAGTAGTTTATTAAGAGGAAGAGAGTTGTTGGGGTGTAACATATATAAGGGAAAATGGGTAGTTGATAATTCGTATCCACTCTATGCAGCTTCAAGCTGCCCGTATATCGATTCTGGATACGATTGTCTTAAACATGGCCGCTCAGATACTCAGTATCTCAAGTATGCTTGGCAACCTGACTCGTGTAACTTGCCCAGGTACGTGTTCTTTAGTTTTCCGTTCTAATTAAAAATAAAATCGTAAGCATGCAAAATAAACAGATGATGAAATTTCTGCGGTTAAAGTTTTTTTTGTTTTTATGGAAAAATAATAGCTCCCTTGTCTTTTGAACAGAACTTGTACGTGTGATTGCAATATATATTTCATGTCATGAAAATGAAAATACAATTATTTCCAAATCTATATGTCAAGTTCCCATATTAGGACACTTCGGTATTTTTGTATCTGCGGTATGGTGGGTTGGCCTTGGCTCAATCCAAAGCCTTGCAACGTTGGTTTGGCATTTGTGACATGTGACCGTAACTTTCGAAAATTTGGCCCAAAGTTGATGCTTGTAATAATAAAGTACCATTAATCAATAGGTACTTTTAGTTCAATTAAAACAGCCGCCCCCTTATGTGATGATGATATTAATTATATTGGTCCATATATAAGATTTAAACGTCTTTTAAAGGTTTGTGACGTTGTGGATATATTTAAATTGTTATCCATAACATGTATATATATATATATATATAAAAAAAAAAAAAAAAAAAAAAAAAAAAAAAAAAAACCCATTTACAAAATTGAGTTGGCTATGTATGATTTTTTATGGATGTCTTTTTGTATAGATATTACTGATGTAGCAAAACTCGTATTTAAATATCATATTTTGAACTATATTGTTACGCAATAAAAAAATTAAAGTTCGTATGTAAACTTATTTTAATGAATACAATATAGAATAGACAACTAACATACAGGGGCCGACCGAGGGAGGTTCTTGGAGATTCACGGGAACTCAATGTGTAGGTCTCCACAACTTCTAATGCTAACACAATGGATGTTTGCCGTCTGGTGTAATTTTTCGTTAAAATTCCCTAATTCTATGAAATGAATCTCGTTTTTATATTTTGTGTCACATAAATACATGTCTTATTTAGTTAGTCAACTACTATATTGAAAGGTATATGTGTCTTCTTATTTTGTTTACTCGTTTTAATTTAAATCGTACATTTTAGTTCATTTTTTTTCCTTTATATATTAAATTTTTTTTGCACATGATGACTTGAGTCCTGAGTCCGCCCCTGCTAACATAATATATAGCTTATCTACTTTTACATCAAAAAGTTATGTTCATGTGATTATTGAAATAATCTGAAAGATAGTGTGATATTAACTTATTAGGTTCAATGGGTTGGATTTGTTGAGAAAATGGAGAGGGAAGCAGGTGATGTTTGTAGGTGACTCACTAAGTGAGAATATGTGGCAATCATTAGCTTGTTTGCTTCATGCAGCTGCACCCAAATCCAAGACCAATTTTCAGCACAAAGACTCCCTTACATCTCTTACATTTCAGGTAATATACGAGTCCCTTAATGTCCTATAGACTAGTTTCGTATATTTTTTCCGGCGATGATAGCCTAATATTAGGAGACATATATAGCTTAAATCCAATGTCATGAGTTGAAATCATGTATCAGTGGTCCTTTATTCATGGTGTACGCGATTTGGTTGTGGGAATGGTCAGTAGAGGCTAATAGAGGTTCTATTTCCCTCTTTCGTATTATACTTATAATATGACCAATTTGGCGCTATAAAATGTGTTAACTTGAATATCTTAAACATCTTATATGCTCTACGAGCTGAGACCTTCAAGTATGGGAGTATGGGACATAGTTCCTATGCATGCATTAGAATATTATTATATATATTGAGAAGATGGTTTATGAATGTCCAAGCAACATGATGTGTGGTTTCAGTTGAATGTCAAGAATTTGATAGGCCTTTTATATATACTGTCGGCACAAAAGGTCAGCTAGCTAAAGGACACCAAAGGTCAGCTAGCAAAAGATGCACTTTACAAACTGAATCCCAAATTTAGATGTTCTGCATATTTCGAATTGTCGGCACAAAAGGTCAGCTAGCAGCATATGGAAATCAGACCAAAAGAACAGATGTCCACGTAAAAGAAAATAACCAAGTGAATTTTTTCAGAAATTGAAGGTTTAAATTACAAAAACTTCTGTTACATTTTGACATGTTCTTAGCAAGACACAGTTACATATGAGTTTAAAGTCTTTTAGTACAGAATTGATGATTTATGCTTGTCTAGAATTTTAAAGAATGATGAAGACAAAACAAAAGAAGAAACTAAAGTTGTAGAATAGCAATGTACTTCAAAGTGTACGTTTTGGTACATGACTTTTAAAGTTGTAGAATAGCAATGTACTTCAAGTATTCAATTTGGTACGTGACGATACGTGTCACGCTATAAATGGTGCACGTGTCAGACTTTCGGGTATGACACATCATCGCACGTACCAAATTGGAACACTTATGAAATACAAGTTATCTACAACTTAAAAAAGTACACGTACTAAAACGATACACTTTGAAAAGTAGTTGCTATCTACGATTTAACCTAAAACAAACAAAAGAAGAAACAAGTTGGATCACAAGTAGTTTCATAGTGAAAGTAGTTATAAATGACGTGACAACTAATTGTCTTGTTTTGCAAGTGTTGCAAAACAACAGCCTTATATTTATGCTTTTCTTTTTCGTTAAAAATGACATGTGACCAACTAATTTGTCTTGTATTTAGAGTCATATAAACTTAACTTTAAAGATTTCGAATCTCATGTTGAAATTTTCAATTAAATCAAATTAAAAAAGAACAGTATACCCAACAAACTACGAAAGAGCTTGTGTCCAATGGTACCCTATGTTGTTTGAGAAGCTCCCCAACCAAATAGTTGTGGGTTCAGAAGAAGTCCTGCTTAAATGTGAGATAGATTGTGGTGTATATTCTGTGAGATAAATAGTTGGTGTTCTAAAAAAAAGAACATTATTCCCTTAATAAACTTGTTTGTGCAGAATGAAAGCTCAAGTTTTCAACGAGGAATTATAAACTCATGCATAATCTTTGGTGAAAGATACTCATGTACCGCTTACAACTAGGTTGAATATTCGTGCAGGATTATGGAGTGACAATACATTTATATCGAACCACATATTTGGTTGATATTGTAAGAGAAAGCATTGGTAAGGTACTGAAACTGGATTCTATTCAAATGGGCAATGCTTGGAAAGGGATGGACGTGCTGGTTTTTAACTCGTGGCATTGGTGGACACACACAGGAAAATTACAACCGTATGAGTTAGATACTTACAGTTTTTCCATATATGCAAGTATGAAGTAAGATGTTGATCTCAATTCTCATATGTTATTATTTACTGTTCATTCCAACAGATGGGATTACGTGCAATATGGTTCAACGATTTCGAAAGACATGGACCGTCTAGAAGCATATTATAAGGGTATGACAACATGGGGGAAATGGGTCGATCAAAATGTTAATCCGTCCAAGACCAAAGTATTCTTCCAAGGGATTTCTCCTTCACATTATCAGTAAGTTCTTCATCCACCCTCAAGCCAGGATATTTAAAAAAAAACCCTACTCTTGTTGCAACTATGTAAGGTAAGTCAATAAAAGGCTAAAAATTGGTTTATTGACTATCCATACGCGTTAAGGTAAGCCAATAAAAGACTACAAATTGGTGTAACAGAAGTTTTTGTAATTTAGGTGCGTTCAAAATTTATGCTATTCAGAACCTTAAGTATCTAATTTTATAGTTATATGCACTATGCATTTTTGCCGTTTATTATTTTTTCCGTGCTTATATCTGCGAACAATTCATATACTGATATACGCATGTCACAAAAACATTGCATGCCTATAAGTATGGAGAAAATAAGCGTCTAGAATTTGAATCTTATTTGTATGAGACTTATGGTTTGTTTAACATTAGGGGAAAAGAATGGGGATCATCATCCAAGAGTTGCTATGGAGAACTACAACCACTAGAAGGATCAACATATCCAGCAGGATTACCTGAAGCTCAAGGTGTTTTAAACAAAGTTTTAGCAAGTATAAAGAAGCCAGTTCGCTTGCTAGATATCACAACCTTGTCACAATTAAGGAAAGATGCACATCCTTCGTCTTATGGTGGCGGCTCAGGTGTAGACTGCAGTCATTGGTGTGTTCCTGGGCTACCCGATACATGGAACCAGCTCCTATATGCAAGTGTTTAGTCGATTGACAAATCGATTTGAATTGTCTTACAATAGATTTGTGTTACATATACAAACTATACGCATCCGAGTGGTGATAAAGTGTGAATTTGTTAATTTGAAAGCTCATTAGCATTTCTAGTTAGACAAATCAATAAAATTACTCGTATTTGGTTTTCAAAAACGGATACGATTACCTGTTTTCCGGGATTGTAGCTTTGAACTATTCATTCATGACTCACTAAGTCGCTATTGGTCTTAATCACATGCTTACTTATCCTGAATTCTATAATATCAATGCTTATAAAGATTATGTGATTTTTTTTAAAGATAGTGTAATGTTCCATCAGAAGTTTCCCTAAAGAGCTATTTATGTCAAACTAGATGTTGGTTGGGTCAGTTTATTGGTGTTTAAAAATTATCTTATATAATTTAGAGTATACGAATCATTTTTCATAATTTAATACTCGGGCTTGCCTAACTATTGCACGTAAAGCACATGTAAAAGTGTATTTTTCTCAAACGTGTATTTTTCTCAAACTAGATGGTTAATTAGATGATAACTTCGCAACTGGGCTAGTCATTAGGCATGCTCAGCTCGATGATCTTCGATTCATGTTTATATTCCTTTGTATCATAGGGACTTTGTAATATTTAGTTATCGCTAATTTATAATTAATAAAAATTACTTAAAAAAACAACTGATCTAGTTAAAACTTGAGCAAGGTTCGCTATCTATTACTGATCATACTATTTATATAACATTGCAACTAAATAAGAGGATCTTTCTTGTATGATGTTTAGTTACTTGTGCCTAAAACTAAATGGATAAAAACTACTCTATTAAGAATAGATATCGTTTGGATGGTATATAAGTCATTTTTGTCCAACGGATGTGGTACGTCCATAAAAAGAATGTTCAACCCATCACGTCTCATGCATGTTGATGTATTTGGTCAAAAATATAGAGCAGTACTCTCTTCGTCCCAAATTATAAGTCCATTTTCAATTTGTACAAAGTTTAATAAATTTTCACTAATCTATTCAACAATCAAATATCTTCTCTCTCCACTAAGGTGTCTTGTGATTGGTTGAAATATTAAAATGGACAAATATTTTGGGACAACCAAAAGTAAGAAAATAGACTTATAATTTGAGACGGAGGGAGTAAATCTTAAAGACAATCGTACAAAATAACATAGACAATTTACAATCCATAAAATTAAAATTTGCTCATGCAAGTTGTAACATCTTACATGTAGATGCATACCATGAATGCTAAAATGATCTAATACACAGAACTTAAACGCCTGTGCCTTTAGGTAAAAAAAAGAAAATTATCAGTCACTATGATATAAACACACTGATTGAGCTCGTTTGATTCATAGACCATAAACTATTACACTCCCATAATAGTTGGTTTTATGGTTAGTGAAATAACTGATCCTATATAGAAAAAAAGAACTTGAATTATCTAGGAGTCCCAAGTAGGACCAAAAGCTGAAATCCCTTTAATCTTGCAAGCATTCACCACATCCCTACTACCTTCAGGGTTACTTGTTACGATCACAACTTCCGCACCCGATTTCCTTGCTGCTTCGACACTCATATCTGAGATATTAGGCCGCCCCATAACTGCTGTATCGTGAACTATCACCTTCTCTTTAGGGTGACCACTAACCAACTCTTTGATTTCTTTCCCAAAGTTTTGCTCAATTCCTTTTGCTACCCATAACAGACACACCTCAGCTGGCCCTTGTTGTAATAAGAACGATAAAAATACACAGATACCTGAGCCCGTTGCCACCAATAAGACACGGTTGTACATGTTAACTAAGTAAGGAAGGCCCGCGAAATGGACTTGTCGAACCCATAAGTGGGTTGGTGGGTTCGAGACAAGCGATTTTGTAAAGTCACCAACCGCGCCGGCTAACATCATGTGCTCTTCCTTACCATCAGAGATTATTCCAAAAGGGTGCCATTCGGACATAGGGGATGGACTTATTCGACCTAGAATTCCCGGCTTAACTCCACCTGCAAACTTTATGATCGAGGCGTGTCCTGATGGCACTGAGACCTTAACTGCAACCCACCTCACGGTCACCCAAGGAAGGATAATCAATACAGTTATGATCAGTGTGAGCCAGAATTCTTTCTCTTTGATTAATCTTGATCCTATGTTTTTATTGTATGATTTGGTTTCGGGTTCATAAGATTTCGTGAGGACGATAAATGCCCACAAAAGAATCAAGGACGCCCAACCGGCGAACCTATGAGTTCTTTCAAACACATTATGGTGAAGGTGACGGACTAGGGGGAATGCGGCTAGACAACACAAGCATAGAAGCGCGAGGATCGTTGAGGAAACACCGATTATTGCATTGGATGTGTTTTCTCGGTCCTTAAGAGTAAGTATTAAGGAATATGTAAGCCAAGCAACCGATGAAACGCCACAACTACTATGTATTCCACCTAAAGATTGAAGTAACGAAGTAGTAGCTGTTTTGAGATATAATGGCACCCAAGAATGACCTAAAAGGTTAACCGCGAGCCAGAACACAACGCGTAAGAAGGCTTCGCTTCGACATAGCGTTAAAGCAAGAAGGTTTCCAATCGCGAAAAGAGTAGCATGCTTTCTAGCATATCGAAAATCACCTGTAGCGGAAAGGACTAGACCTGTAATGTTAAGAGACAAACACACTATAAAAAGTCTCTCATAGACCGTAAACAAGCCTTGACCGAGCAAGATCACAGATACCCTCGACTCGTTCGGTTTTGTTGCCTCTGAAGTAATTTTCTTGCTGGGAGCTTTGGGGTATTCTTGAACAGGAAGCGGGATAGGAAGCTCGTAGTTGTCGTCTGACTGGTACCTGATAATATATATATGATAAATATGAGAATATTGGATGTATTAGCATGAAACTAGAAAATAATCATTCTTTTCGTTTTATAATAATGTTCATCACGTTACTTTTTTAGTTTTACCCGGGCTAAGTATTCACTTAATAAATTTTAACCAAACAACTTTGTTTCTATAAGGTAAATATTACATCTAATTAGTTTCACAGTGTGATAATTTCAGTTTTTCAAAACAGTGTGTCATATTAAGCTAAACAATACAAATATCTAGAAGACTGGTTTAGTACATACCATTCAATCTTCTATGTTGATGAGCACATTGTTCTCATCTTCTTCATCATCGGTCTCTAAGTCACAAAAATGGCTAGTAGCACGACTAGAGGACCTTGATATATTGGAACCAGAAGCTGGTGTGACACGTTTAGAAGACCACCATGGAAGCCAAACAGCTAGCTCGAGGTGCGTCGCCGGCGAATGGATCCTTATGAGGTTGGCTCTCAAAAGATACACTTTGGCAACTTTGAACCCTTTTATCTACGGCCTCTTGTTGCATCATTTTTCCAATATATAAAGAAGGACAAGAATGGCTTGTGATAATGTGTGGTGTGTTTACATAGACTTTTCCAATATTTATAGATGAAAAATACCGATGATAATATTCTTTTCTTTACGTAATTGTTGAGAAAGATAACGAACTTGATTAGTCAAGTTTAGAGAAGTACCCACCTTAAACCCTAATTTATTTTGCATGATTGATTCGACATAGTATATATGATCGATCCATTATATCATGGTAATCATAATGTAAAAAGTTAAATATCAACATAAAGTAAACCTTACTTGAACTCAGAGAGATCGAGAAGAAACATCTTGCTTATGAAGATGAAGAATGTATAGAACTTTAAACTTCTGCCGCTGGGGAAAAATAGAGCCTCAACTGAGAATTTAGATATGGATGAATTCTAAACAAGGTTAAGAAAATATATAGTAATATCATTTGTAAAGCATGTGTGGGCTAGGCCCGTAAGTAAATCATTCGGCTAGCACATAATATATCAAAACCTATTAGAAATTATAGGCGTTCAAGAATTTAAGATTATGACGGGTTTCCCATTTTCTTATTTATCTAATTATGTATGTTTTAAATTAACCTTTTAATTATTAATTATTTCATTCACAAAAACTTACATTCATTTTTTTGTTAAATTGATTTCCAAGGTTTTATTCTTTAAACGATTTTTCAAAATTCGATCCCTGATTTTATCACCGGGAAAAATAATAATCTCCTTTAATCTGTTGTTATTGAAATTGACAGTTTTCTCTACAAACCCCTACCACCATTAACCCTAAAGGTAAAATAATTATATTTTGTGTTGATTATTTGTATAGTATAATTGGGTATTTAATTTTATGTATTGCGGATTAAATTTAGTTTTTTCTATAAAATTAGTCCTCGGTTATTTTTTTAAACTACCATTACTCTATTATGCATTTATCATGGAAAACGACATCGTTTAGAGTTCCAAAACGCCGCCATTTTTTTTAGTCTCTGCTTGACTCCTACGACGCTGTTTGATGGTTGGAAATAACATTGGCCCAAAACGACGCCGTTTGGCTTATACGTGTCTTCGTTACAAACTAACATGGCTTAAATACATATTCTTCAAGAACACGTGTGCATCGGATCATTATTTACAAAATCCACACACAAAAGCCAAACTCTATGCATGGTCTATTATTCGAGAATAAGTTATGGAAACATTAACCTAAATTCATTCAACTAAAATATTAGGGTAAAGAATATTGAATGTGGGATACAAAGGGCTTTAACAGCTAAAAATAAATAAAAAAAAAATAATAAATGAAGAAACAAATCTAAAATATTGAAACAAATCGCTTTCTAGGGTCACCTCTATATATTGTGTCTCAATAAAAAAATATAATCTACGGGGTGTTCATTGTCTAACATGGTATCAGAGCAGGTCTGATCCTGATCATTCAGACCTAGGTGGCTAAGTTGAGTCACCTCTTCTATGTCACACCGTCAAACCCTAGTCTCCACCATTTATCCATTTCCAACAAGAAAAAAAATGAAGTCTATGCTTTGCTTTTATTTTTGTTTCTTTGCCTTTGTTGATGTTGCATGGTGAAGATTAATCTCCGTTTGTTGTCGGATGTCTTTATCAACAAATATGTTATTTGCTTTTGCTACCGGTTTGCCTTTGTTGACGCTTGAATAATTGCTTTTGCTTGCTGCCGGAATTCTTCATCAACAAATTATATTTTATTGCGTTAATGGTTAACTATTTTTAGTTTTGTTTTTATGTTTAGCTTCATGTTTTTATATTAATGATTAATACATTAAACTATTATGCCACAAAGATCTTAGAATATGATAATAACTACATAATTAACATGAATGAGTAAAACATACCCGAAGCGATAGCGGATGTTTACATGATATGAAGAACACTTAGAACACAATGATTATAGTAACATATAATGCATCAATGAGTAGTATGGTCATTAACATCATGACACATTCTTACAGTAATACACTGAACTTTAAACCTAAGCATTTAGGTTAAAGGAAATTATTAGTCACTTTGATATAAGACATACTAGATGGAGGCATGGAGCTCGTTTTATTATCCTTAGACCATAAATTATTGCAATAACATACTTGCTGGTTTACTCTAGGAGTCCCAAATAAGACCAAAAGCTGGAATCCCTTTACTCTTGCAAGCGTTCACCACATCCCTACTACCTTCGGGGTTACTAGTAACGATCACAACCTCCGCACCCCATTTCTTTGCTGCCTCGACGCTCATCTCAGAAACATTAGGCCGCCCCATAACCGCTGTGTCATGAACTATCACCTTCTCTTTCGGGTGACTACTAACCCACTCTTTGATTTCTTTCCCAAAGTTTTGCTCAATCCCTTTTGCTACCCATAAGAAACACACCTCAGTTGGACCATGTTGTAACAAGAACGAAAAATATACACAAATACCCGAGCCTGTTGCCACCACTAAGACACGGTTGTACATGTTAACTAAGTAAGGAAGACCCGTGAAATGGACTTGTCGAACCCATAAGTGGCTAGGCGGGTTTGAGACAAGGGACTTTGTGAAGTCACCAACCCCACCGGCTAACATCATGTGCTAATCTTTGCCATCAGAGATGATACCGAAAGCATGCCATTCAGACGTAGGGGACTGGCTTATTCGACCTAGTATTCCCGCCTTCACTCCACCGGCAAACTTTATAATCGAAGCATGTCCTGATGGCGCAGAGACTTTAACCGCAACCCGCCTCACGGTCACCCAAGGAAGGATAATTAATACGGTTATGATCAATATAAACCAAAATTCTTGCTCTTTGATCAATTTTGAACCCACATTTCTATTGTAAGATTTGGTTTCAGGTTCATAAGATTTCGTGAGAACAATAAATGCCCATAAAAGAATCAAGGACGCCCAACCAGTGAACCTATGAGTTCTTTCGAACACATTATGGTGAAGGTGACGGACTAGGGGGAACGCGGCTAGACAACACAAACATAGAAGCGAGAGGATTGTTGAGGCCACACCAATTATCTCATTCGATGTGTTTTCTCAGTCCTTAAGAGTTAATGTTAGTGAATATGTAACACCCCCAAATCCGGGTCTAGCGGAAGCATACATGTCACTGGGGTGCTACTTAATTGGTATCACAACACAAGGTACAAATAATGGTTTTACCTCAACCGTTTAGAATAAAATTGATTAACAAAAAGTGTTAAATTTACATTATTCAAAAGTAGTGCGGAAATAGGCCCACAAAATGAGTAAAGCGGTCCCAAATATTTATCAGAGTCGTCTATGACCATGCCCTTTGCCAAGCGCCTCCAGAAATAAGCTATCACTTTAAACATGAAAATACATGCTAAAAGGGTCAGCTTACGCTGGTGAGTTCAAAGGTTTAAGAAAAAGTTTAACAGTGGACCAAGATAAGTGATTTGCTACACTGGACTAAGATAGATATAAATCACAAGTTCCACAAATATCAACAAACACGAACAATCCAGTATCAATATGATAGGTCACGGTAGCCCTCTTTCATATTGACAAACACAGTAGGGCCCTAAGTATATAAGTTCTAAGTATATCAGTTCTTAGCCAGGCACCATGTTATAGCAAATCAAAACTAGATTATTTGCTACCCTGGTCTAAGACAAACATATGTCGCATATCTAACCTTAGCCAGATATCAAGTTATAGCAAATAAAAAACAACCGTTAGGTCCATTCAAAACAGTTTGCTCACATGCATATCGGTCAATCACATATCGCCTTCAAATAACCAAATCAAATATTTCAGCCAAACAGTCAAATCTTGAGTAAACAGTTCGCATATTCCAAATAAACAGTTATTGAGTTTAGTTAAAAACGAGTATGTATTCTCCCCTAAAATAGTTAGAAAACCGGTAAAAGTAGGGGCTGTGAACTCACCTTAGCCACAGCAATGCAAAGATCACAACTGACACGACTGGCATCGAGGAGCAAAACTCAATCGTCTCAAGACATACGGCACGACGGTTCCAAGATATACAGGCACAATGGTACACAACGGTTTAGGATCGGCACAACCTAATACGTATACGGTTATCTCAAAATACGTCTCGCACAATAATAAAGTCTATAAAAGACAACGTGTCGTAGTTTTCGTGGATTACTCAATTTCAAAACTCATCAAAAGCTTACTATCAACGTTTCGTGTGGTGTGGTAAGAAAACATAGACACGACATACAACTCACGCCAAAGAGAAATAGACATCGACATAGTCGAGAGAATACTGACGAGAACTCAAACCAAAGAAGAAAAATCGAGAAGTTAACGACAAATAAAGACCTCAAACAAAATAAATCAGTTTGTACGTTTCGGTATTTACCCCGATATCCCAAATAATTTGTATAAAACATGAACGCCTTATAAATAGAAATAGTTTAACTAATAAAAATCAATTTTCTCAAGTCGTTGTGACTTTAATTAACTAAGTCCGAAGTTACAATATTTTATAAGATTTATGTCTCGTTATCATTCGCGTAATTATTAGTTTTGGGTTTATTGAATATTTTGTGTCTGGTCCGAGTCTAATATATTAAAGTCTTTTCGAGTTTAATATATTATGTCGTCTCAAGTCTCAAAATGTCCAATGAATCCAATATCTAATATCGTAAATCCGATAACGATCCATAATTGTCTAAACGTCCAAGTATAATAGTCAAAATCCGTAGTCAAATCCAAATCACGATTCCAAATATAATCCGAAACGTACCAATTGTCACAATGCCAAAATCAATATCTCATTAGCAAAATATATTTTGACACCACATTTCATAACCGAACACACTTTAAATATTCTAACAAATGTACCATTTTAAATCATTGTGGGCTTGTGAGCCCTTTAACCCAAATAAACATTCCCTTAGTGATTCTTGGGCTTTGGCCCATTATCATAAAGCATTCACAAACGCACCCTTTTGGGTGAGACTAAACCGAGCCAAGCAAAAAACTCTTTCGTGTTAGTGGTTGGACCGAGACCAACAAGTACCCGACACCCTTATGGCATCTTGTTGAACAAAAGACAACACCAAACAAGCTCAACTACTCGACTAAAAATTTAACAACACCCTACGTGGGGTCTTGATGTTAACCGACACCAAAGACTAAACAAGCACACCCTTATGGGTGTTTGTCTTCACGGCCAAGACTAAACAAACGCGACATGAATATCATTTATAATTCAAAGACGCAACCTATATGACCACAATCAACCAAAGGCTACGGCTCAAACCCAACGTGGGTCCTTGTCAAGCGAAAAGTAATACCACATATATCAATCCAAATCCATGTCCAACAACAACAATTAACATATACTTACCATGCCGAGACCAAGGGGTCTCGACTCGAACCCTTGTCGGCAAAACAACCAACCATACCAGGAAAGAAAAACAAATCACGACTCCAATTCCAAACCGGGTCATAAACCCGACCCGTAAACAACTCACCACAAACTCTAATCGAATCAAACATACGCCACTTTAAATCCATCTTACCACACGAATTCAAAACAAACATTACTTCAGTCCGTATTTAACCTCACGGTATCATTTCAAAACGTTTTTAAATCAGTTTACCATGAAATTCTTGTTAAAAATGTTTCTATCCTCATTTTAATCCACGAAAACAATGACAACAATAAATAAGAATCGGTTTCATCCAAAAACAACAAAGAACAAACGTTTTCTCGATTTTACCATGTCGAGAAAGAGAGAGAGGAGATTAGAGAGGCGAGGTGAAGGAGACGAAGATGATAAAACACGGAAACGACCAAAACCTTGGTTATCTCGCCCACAAATGACCAATACGCAGCCCCTTTTGTCATGAACTGAACCCAACTTGACCTAGAAACCTTCGATCTATATATATACCTTCAATAAAAAAAATAGGGGGAGCGTGGCAGCGGCTCATGGTGGTCGCGGCGTGAAGTCTTCATGAAAGCTATTATTTTTTGTTATTTTAACTTATTAAGTATAAGTTCATGTCTTAAAGCCCAATGACTAAGAATTCTTCATGAAAGCTATTATTTTGATGCTATTAATTGATTGTCTTTTGCAAGATCAATGAGTGTCAAATCATTATTCTTTTATAGACTATTTAGAAATAGTTTAGATATGTCTTTTTTGGTTTATTATGAAAAACGATTTCATGCTTTGTAACATGTCATAAGCTTGTTTTTGAAGTAAACCATCTAGATAACCCAAATTTGTTCATAATTTATTTTAAGTTTCATATAAAAGCATGAACTACATGTAAAAAATTTTCAGTAATATTATCAGAATATCTTAATTTAATTTATTTGATATCAAGAAAAAAAATTATTATGTTGTCCTCTATTATAAATTATATCGTTTCATTTTCTAATACAATCCATTTATCTTTTTGCATTAATCTATATACTGTAATAAAAAAGTCACAGAATCACGTACCAATAAATTAACACTATATTTTTGCATTAATCTAAATGTTATCACGAAAAACATATAATAAAAAATATTGAACAAGAAGTAGGTGCACGTATGTAGTAACTTTGTGCAAGTGAGTATTGCAATATATCTAATATTCTACTACTACGGTAGTTGAACATATAACTTTTTCTTTTATCGTCAATTTAGATTCGTTTATCATATGAAATATTATATAGAAATATAAAACTACAACCCCTATACAAAAATATATAAATTTTCATAGGATCTTACGATCCCGATCCGATCCTACGATCACGATCTTGCAAAGCCGAAAACGATCCTAGGTATGATCCTGATCCTGACAACCTTGAATCAAACTATAAGTCAAAACGTGTGATTAAATAAAGAAAAAATTATACGGATGGTCCTTGTGGTTTACACGGATTTCATGTTTAGGAGCTATTTCATTTTAATTACGCCACAGATACATATTTTATGAAACGTTGCACGCGTTTGGTCCCTAAGTTGGATGTCCGTTTACTTTGACAGTTAAGTGTTTAATTAATGTTTGCCCGTTAGTCCCCCCGTCAATATTTTTTGCATCGTTAGTCCTTTTTTTTAAAATAGGACTAACAATGCAAAACACACGAATATTACCTTGAAATTACTATATTACCCTTGTCTTCATCACTCCCACTCATCTCTCACACTCATAACCATTACAGATCAAATCCTAACTCATTTCAACCACTAAAAACCGTCACTCATCTCTCACACTCATAACCATTACAGATCAAATCCTAACTCATAACACACAATCAAAAACCATTACAAATCAAATTCTAACTCATTTCAACCAAATAACACACAAAATCATACAACAACTCACAAAAATCCACAATAAACAAATTCAACACATCGAAACCCTCAATCCCAGTAGCTATGGTATCTCCGGTGAAACCCTCAGATCTATGAAACCGTCACCACCGGTATTCTCACAATTATTTTGTTTTTGGAAACGTTACCAACAAAATCCATTCAATACCACCACCGCCACAAATAAACCACCACCACTTTTTCTTACTAGATCTGATGTGGTGGTGCCGTCGCCATCTTCACCATCTTCGACCACCACATCCTCTCTCTATAAAATACATATCTCATCGGCAGTGGTTGAAATCAAAGGAGAAAGAAGTCATTGTGTTAACTGCGAAATGGATTTTTGTTTGTTCTTGTTTTTGATATACAAATAATCGATGATGGGTTTGTGGTGGGTTTTTATAGATCTTTGAATATTATGAATGGGAGTGTTTGTTTGAGTGTAAAACAAGGACATTTTGGGGTGGTGGTATGGTGACGGTGCCGGAGAATCCGATTGCGATTGGTGGTGGTGGTCAACTTCAATGACAGTACAGGAAGAAGTGCGGAGGTGGAATCATGGGCTCCAAATCTCAGGCAAAAACAAAGGCAAAAGAGAAGGTTTTGGCCAAGGAGGCTGCTCAAAGAATGAATTAGATTTCTTGATAATGTATTGTCTGCTTTTGATGTCATGGGGAGATTTGCACTTAGAAACATTTCTTGTTTTTAGAAGTCTATTTGGTTGCTTTAAAATTCTGAAAGTTAAAATACTTGCTTATTTTAATATGAGCTTATCTAATTTTTGTCATCGGGACAGAAACTCTTTATTTAAAAGTAGTCATATGGATCTTGGCAATGGAGACTAGGAGTAAACCAATTTTGGCAATGGTGACACCTAAGCAAAAAAGGACTAACGGTGCAAAAAATATTGACGGAGGGACTAACGGGCAAACATTAATTAAACACTTAACGGTCAAAGTAAACGGACATCCAACTTAGGGACCAAACGCTTGCAACGTTTCACAAAATAGGTATCTATGGCATAATTAAAATGAAATAGCTCCTAAGTATGAAATCCGTGTAAACCACAAGTACCATCCGTGTAATTTTTTCTTAAATAAATGACTTTCTATCTTTTACAGATATTTCTGAGTGGGTGCTATTTGGTTTTTTATGCATGTGTTTTCTTTCTTTATGTCTAGATAACATATTAACTACAACAAAATCTATTTTATCAAATCATGCATTATATAGAAAAAGATTTGCTCAGCGCCATTAAAATCTTTAACTAACAACCTCTCGATTGGATAGCATGTTGCACAATAATATCTTGCGATGTTACTAGTCTACAAGCTATTTGATACAAAGTTTTAAAAATTTTTTTTTTTTTTTTTTTTTTTTTTTTTTTTTTTTTTTTTGAACAGCAACACATAGATAAACTATAAAACAGAACTTCTAGTAAGAAGCTAGAAGAAAATTACAAAGGAGTTTGTAACCAATCTTGCCAACTTAACATTTTGGCCCCTCTAAATTTTAACAAAGAAAAAGAATACAATTGTATGTAATAAAAAATGTCACTTTTCCTCATAGACCGAGAGTTAAAAATGACACTATGTCGAAACTTCCAAATATACCACGATGTAGTCGCAACTATCACGTACATCCGCTTCTTTTTAAAAGAGGCTCCTACTAAACCATCGATCCACGCTAACCATTCTGCAATGGAACTCATATTAGAATTAGAAATATCGCACCAGACTCGAACTAACCTCCATACATCAGAAGCAAGTTTGCATGTAGAGAAAACATGGTCTTTAGTCTCGGCCGTCTTCAAACAAATTGGGCATAAAATTGAATCGATATCAAAACCACGTCTGGATAAATTGAAACGGTGAGGAAGGCGGTCCAACGATAGTCTCCACATAAAGACATTAATCTTCCTTGGAAGAAACTTGTTCCATCTTGTGCTTGAGTCCATAATAGGAAGAATACACTTGTCAATATGTTTACGTGTTTCTCCAACCGTAAAAACACCATCCTTACCTAGAAGCCACTGCCATGTATCTGATTCAGAAGTTAGATCAATGTGTTCAATGTCGTCCATCATGGCAGCCAACATACCACCAGTTCTGCCTCCTTCAATTGGCCTACGCCAATGCCAATTCCAACCATTATTAGACCATCGATCAGCCACATAACAATCTTCATTAACGTCTAACCGAAATAATCTGTTGTACCGCTGATTCAAAGTATTGTATCCAATCCAGACATCTTTCCAAAATCTAACTTCTGATCCACAACCTACTTTTAACCGAATGGTACTCTTTGGAATAATATCACTTACGTGTAAAGTATGAATTGAAGCAACCACATTAGCCCATGTACCATGCGTAGCACAATGAGAGGAATCTAATCCCCCGTCTTCTCCATGAATAGCATTAACAAGAGACACCCATAAGGCATTTGGTTGAGTCAAGAATCTCCAACGCCACTTTTGAAGTGGAGCTAAATTGAACGACTTTAAACTACCCACACCTAAACCACCATGAGCCTTGGATGCCAATACGAGGTCCCATTTTATCCAGGCCACCTTTTTTTTAACATTATCACCACCCTAGAAAAATGTAGCTCTAAGACTTTCTAAAAGTTTATTAATTGTCGCCGGAAATTTAAAAATAGACATGTAATATATACCGACACTACCCAACACCGTTTTGAGTAACGTTAGATGACCACCAATCGATAAAAGATTAGCTTTCCACTATGAGAGTTTAGCTCTAAACCAATCAACCAAAGTATTCCATCTCGAAACCTTATTCATATTCGCACCAATTGGAAGACCTAAGTAATCAAACGGTAATGAACCCGGAGAGCATCCCGCCAAACTAGCCATAGATTCAATTTCTTCCGTGGAAACTCCAACACCGTACACATAAGACTTATTGATATTGATTTTAAGCCCCGATGCTAGATGGAAAATATGTAAGACCCGAATAATATTATTCATGTCATTTGTACTCCAATCCGAGACCATAACCACGTCATCGGCATAGAATAAATGAGAAAATTTGAAATTTGAGTTTCCCACACTTACTCCTTTAATCAACCGGGATTGGGATGCATCTTTAATAGCTACATGGAGGCCCTCCATAACGAGGATAAATAAGAACGGCGATAACGGGTCACCTTGTCTCAAACCACGCTTAATCGAGAACTCTTTGGTCGGACTACCATTTACAAGAATAGAAGTCCTGGCCGAATGTAAACATGCCCGAATCCATCCTCTCCATTTTTCACTAAAACCAAAATGTAGTAAAATATAATCAATATACGTCCAACTTACGAAATCATATGCTTTCTCAAAGTCCACCTTAAAGATCATCAGCTTCTTGTTTTTCTTTTTATACCAATCAATTACCTCACTTAACATAAGGGGACCATCAAGAATTTGGCGGCCTGAGATAAACGCCGACTGTTCATGACTTACAAGTTTATCTACAACTCCCGCTAGTCGATTAGCAGGAAGTTTAGCTAATATTTTATATTGTAAGCCAATCAGGGATATAGGCCGATAGTCATTAATGAGGAGAGGATTATGAACCTTGGGATAAGTGTGATGAAAGCCGAATTAGCTCCCACAGGCATTTGGCCTGAGGCAAGAAAAGTTGACACAAACTCCTCAACATCAACTTTCAGAACATCCCAATACGACTTCAGAAACAGAAACGAGAATCCATCCGAGCCTGGAGCTTTTCTACTACCACAATCCCATACCGCATTCTTAACTTCCTCTAATGATGCATCTTTGTCTAAATGGAGACGATCATTATCAGTAAGACGCACGAACTGAGTAATATCAGTGAAATTTACGTTAGAAGCATGGTCTTGAAACTTTCTTTATAGAAATTAACGAAATATTGTTTCACATGGGAAGGATTTGAGAACCATACTCCGTCAATCATAATACCTTTCACCAATTGTTGTCGTCTTCGTTGATTAATCAATCCGTGAAAAAATTTCTTGTTTTCGTCACCTTCTGCATCCCACTGAGCATGTGCCTTTTGAGCAAGGTCCAAACCAGTAATATGATCCACCTCCTCACATTCTTGTATCAGGTTTAGCCTTTCTTCTCGATCCGAATCTGACGCTACATTGATATCCAATTTTTGGTCAATTTCGTTTATACGGTTTATGCGAGCTAGATCTTGAGATTGCTCTATGTGCTTGGTGGAATGGTGCCATTCTTTAATCTTTTCTTTAAGCATCTTTAGTCTACTTTTGAGTCTTGATCCCGGGGTTGTTGTAATTGTTGACGAATCTTCTATGACTTTTTTAATCAGAGTGTCAAAATCAGGCCGCTTCAACCACAAATGAAAGAACTTAATCGGGTATGGACCATAGTCTGATTTTTCAATATGTAGAAAAATAGGGTTATGATCAGACTTGCCCTTTTCCAACACCGTAGCCTTCAAATCTTGAGTCTCGTTTAAAATAGACTCCGACAATATAAAACGATCAAGCTTACTCATTTTTGTTCCTGACTTATTCATCCAAGTAAATCTCCTTCCACCCATTGGCATTTCAACTAGATTCGTCACTTCAATGAAGGAATTAAAACAGTCTGCTTCTGATCGGGAAAAGGTAGAGCCATAACGCTCAGACTCATCTCTCACCTCGTTAAGATCTCCAAATAGCATAAACTTACCATTATGAGTCTGAATGAACGTACGTAACGAATTCCATAATGTTGTCTTAGCGTGAGTGTCATGTGGGCCATATATATTAATCATAAAATACATATCATCAGAGTTTGTCCATTTACCTTGCACAATAACGTAGTGATCATCGCACCAAATATTAGTCTTAATAAACATAGCCGGATCCCAAATGGAGATAATCCCTCCCGACCTTCCTCTAGCCAAACTACAGGCGTAATCAAACGAATAATTCCCCCACATACTCTTTAGCCGAAACAACTCAAGACGCGTCAATTTTGATTCTTGAATTCCAAGGAAATGGACATTATTCTTATAACACAACTCTTTGACCCAATTACGTTTATAACGTTTCCTGGTGCCTCTAATGTTAATAGACAAAATATTCATTGGTCCCATATAGACACCCCTGCTCCATTAAGGATACTTTTTAAGGTTTTTCTGCACCCTCGAACATCATATCCTAACGCACCCCCAATGTCAATCAAACGCGGCATCTCATGTATCATAGAAATACCCCGAACCTCTCTTTTTCTATATTTGGCAAACATCCTCGAGCACTTACTTGTATGGGAGGATTCACCACTCTGTTGATCAATGTTAACATGACGCTTAAAATCCTCGAATCCCGGTGGGCGACTAGGATCCGTCGAAGCACCTGAAGCATTACCCTCGTGTTCATCATCTAGGTGAGATGATTCTTTCTGTAGGACCGATAATACAAGTGATTTATGTGATTCGGGGGTCGGGGAAGCTCAAAGTAAAGTTAAACATGGTAATATTAGATTAAAGAATGGGAAGTGTGTGTGTTTTCTAAAGAGAAGGAGGAGAAATACACACACACCTTATGTTACAAATGAGGCATTCCAACCTCCTTGTTGAGACAAGGAAGGTATTTATACAAGAATACTAGGCCTAACTTAGCTATAATGACTAAACTAGTCCTTGTACATAGAAAGAAGTGCAATTCCCACATATGACATAACTTTAAGGCTAACGCTTTTCTTTTTCTACCTCTATATGGTTCTCCTCTGTAAATTTTAACTCTTTTTCAAAATTAGCAAACTCTTTTACGTTTTCATCAACTGAAGGTACTTCTTCTTCAATGTCACCAACCTCCTCATCTTTGTCACTAGTTGCATCTTCTGACACTGTATCATCTGCAATTCGAATACTCCATGTGGCTATCTCCTGAACACGAACCATGTGATTCTCCCCATTAACTACTACCATCACATTCTCAGAAATTATATCATTTTGTTTTGTGGCGATACATCATATATACTCTACCAATACCCATGGATGACCCTTGATCAATCTCAAAAAACATGAACTTGCCAACTACATTTGCCACTTTCTTATAAGCACTCGAACCCCATGCACATAGGGGAAGTCCAGAAATTTCAATCCATATCATCCGTTCGTCAACAACGAAGTTTTGAGAAACACTCCTTATGGACGAAAACACGTTTTTCATTGCTTCATTGTTTCTGAATGCATTACAAGTGGCTGCATCCTGAAACTATATCCAAAGCCATAATCCCCCAATATGATGTACCTTAATCTAAGTAAATCCTTCACTTCTACATAATCGATACACTGCATTCATCGTCCCAACTTCCCGAACTTTCACCAATGCAACCGTAGTGGATTCTTCCACTTTGATCAAATCACAAGCACTCATAGTAACACACCTCGATTCACCTTGCGGTTGATCATTAGAATTCTTCTTTTTCTCCTCATACACAACGGAGGCAAAAGATTTTGTCCTGATATGTTTGCGGGTAAATTATTTACCTTAGAAGAAGTTGGAGCCGGAACCCTGCTACGAGGGTGATTGGTATCTTCTGCCACTTTACGCGACCGGATTTTTTCATGCCTCTTGAATCTCGCTACTGCTGCGAAAAGATGGAAATTTTCAATCCATATGTTTGCTAGACACTTCGCAAACTCTTCAGCATTCCTAATTCCCATGAATCGAACAAATCCAAATCTCTTTCCCAATTTTGAGAGCTTCGACGGAATATATGCATCCACTATTCTTCCATACGGTTCACACATCTGCTACAATCGTTTAGCATCAACATACTTAGGAAAGTTCGTAACACAGAAAGACTCTGTGATTCTCTCCACATCCTTTAAATAAGGATTATCAATAGGTTTCTTATGTTGATTATGACGTCCATTAAACACCCATGTCCATTCATTGCCCTTGTTCGAATTTGAATTATGAATCACCATATCGAAATCAAAGTGTTTTTTGAGATCTGAGTTGAAAAATACTAGGGTTAGGGTTTTTTTGATTTTTGTAAAAAATGGGGGTTTTTGTGTTTTTGTTTAATTTGAAAATGATTGATGAAAAATTTGTGTTTTTGGAGAGTGATTTTGCCGGCAATTAGATGGTGGTGAGCTGCGGTGGGGTTAACATGGTGGTGAGCTGCGGTGGGGTTGTATTTTGCTCTCTATTCCATATATTTAGCAAAATAAAACATGGACTCTTTTCGGTCTAAAGTTTTTGTCTGAACACATACAATTAAGGAAATTGTGGTCACTACAAATAATATTTATCATTCATTCCATACAAAAGGTGATTGTTTAAAATTTTGAAGTGTACAATTTTTGTTAAAAAAAAAAAAAAAAAAAAAAAAAAAAAAAAAAAAAAAAAAAAAAAAAACTCTACGAGAAGAATAAACAATGATTTTTAAAGCAGATAAAATCATCGGTTAAGAAATTACATCTGACACTTCATATATCACATTTAGCAAACATTGTTGCAACAAGGTTTGCTGAACAAACCGATGAAAGTTTTGAGATCTCATATTAATTAGACGCAAAGTGATAAATTTTATTGGTTACGATTATCGTAATTAGCAACTTTTTTTTTTTAATGAACCATTGATAATATTGCGATTGTCAACTAGATCTGGAATTGAATGTGTCAAAGTTTTGATTTCTCTTTCACAAAAAATGAATATGTCAAAGTTTTAACAACAATAATGACGGATGCTTAAGAAAATACAACCTAATTAAGCCGTTGTCTTATATTGCGTATAGTGTTAAGGTTCTTGTTCACATGTAAAGCAACTTGAAGGGAATTGATCTTGCATCAAACTCAAGTTATAAAACTTATTTTAAAACAAATCCACATGTTAATAATATTCGAGTTATAGTATTTTATTTTAATAATAAAACCTTCCTACAAGCGCTTTCGTGTTAACAATGACGTGAAACTTATATAATATTTTGCATGTTACATACTTACATTAGCATTAGTTAATTAAACAGAGACTATTAAAACGTTCAATGTAAAAGTTTAAATGAATGATCGATCGAATTCGAAGAGGTGAGTAGCAGCAGCCGATGGTCATAATATTTAAAACACTTCTGACTTTGATTATTTATTTATTATCTACAGAAGCAGCCAATTGCACGTCAAATTAAGTGAAATACTTGAGACTTTTAACTAAAATAAATGATAACTATTGAAAAGTTGATGCCCCCGCTACAACAAAATAGTTAATTTCTCACACTTATTAAAGCATATTTTCGCATATTTTCATATTTTCATACTTTAAAGTGTGTGGAATTAAGGAGTTCACACTTAGTTTAAGTGTGAACCAATTGGGTGTACCAAATAATTTCAAACTTTTAAATGTAAAGATTTATAAAAAGTTCACACTTTCAAGTGTGATAATCTTGAAAGAATTCTTCACACTTTCAAGTGTGATAATTTTAAAAACAATTCCTCACACTTTTAAATGTTAGCTTTTAATTCTTCACACTTTTAAATGTGATGTTATTAAACAATTCTTCATCTTCACACTTTTTAAGTGTGAGAATTTTGAAACAATTCACTACAAGAAAAATTGGCTTAGTGACAACAAGGTTTTTGTCACTAAAAGTCTAAAAGTCATCACTAAAGCTGTTTAGTGACAAAAGTTAGGTCGTCACTATAGCTTCGTCACAAATTATTATTAGTGACAACATACAAAACTCGATGCAATCAATACAAGCATTAACTTAAAATAACTTTCATTTTCTTTGATACAACCAATACAAGCACGTCGCTAATAATATCAATACAATATCTCTAAATACACATATCAACATGACACATACAAAAAAAACCCAGGTGTTCGTGACCAAAGTCAAAGTTGCTTGACTTCTGAACCGGGCTTCTAAACATATCCTTTCTTTACGATCACAACCATCTGAATTCAATAAACGCGTTTTCAGATTCCCAAATTATAGTGATATAATGCAACTTTATTCATTCTACTAGTTGTATTAAAAGCGGTAGAATGCATTTAAAAGCATACTCACTTTTTCGAAAACTTTGATTAAACATTAAGTCCATAACGTGTAGTCATATCACCACCTCTTCACCAAAGTTCTTCTTAAGTACCACTTGCATTTGGTTCTCCTTATCAGCTACTACATCCACATAACCTGAAATAAAGACAGTAAGGTATGTTACACAAAATCCAGTATATAAGCAAATGAGGACAATTAGTTTCAAAGATAACGGGTCAAATATCTGAAATAAAGACAGTAAGGCATGTTACACAAAATCCAGTATATAAGCAAATGTAAATGAGGAGTGTTTAGGCCAACATGACCCGCCCGTTTTGACCGTTACACAACTCATCCAATAATCGCAATTTTCACCCCGAATGTCAACTATTACAAACAGGACGCAGTATCTACCTGTGTACCACTAGATACAGGACAGAGAATTTCACCAGCACCAACAACTTTAGCTTTAGCACTTGCAATCGATGGAAGTCGATAAGAGCAAGGTTGGATCAAGTGGTTAACACCCTTGCCTCTGGAGACAGAGGTCAAGGGTTCGATCCTCACCCCTTGCAAGGCCGGAGGTCCTTTTCTATCTTTGGTAAAACCGGGAGTAGCCTCTCTACCTTAGGTAGGGGTAAGGCTTCTACGTCTCAACCTTCCCCATAAACCGTGAAAGACAGTATTGGGAGTTACTTTACTTTACTTTACTTTTTTAATCGATGGAAGTCGAGAACCCAAGGCTGATGCAGACCGATACACAGTTCTAAATCTGAGTCCTCAGTTCGTTTGGCCAAGCTGATGCTGTAACCTATACCCCTTGAGGATTTGCCCCTAAAAAAGTATCTAAAATCTAGAAGTTATGATACTTAATAATAACAACTTCATCTTTGCACGTAAATCGTCCACTGAAGCGGCTGAAAACGTAGGGACCATATCAGCTCCATTTATAACAGATGTAATGAAATCATTGCCGGAATCCGCCAACTCCCAAGTCATAAAAGCCCATAATCTTTAAAAACTGCATATACCATCAATACCTAATTAATAGAAGAAACGTTTTGTCTTGTGGTTGACTAATATGGTAAAAGCTGGCTTTGAAATCTGCAAGCAGGAAAAGAAATAAGACAAACTATACATGTAAAGTACACGCCCTTGTCATATTATAAAAACGAAAAACAGATGTTTGATAAAGCAAATAAGACTTACTCCAGCTTTTGGTTCCTGAATAAGAATATCCTCTTGTGAATAGCATGTCTGTTCTAAATATACGGAATATGTGAATCATAAATAAACTATAAACACATACTCATCAAAGATCACGCAGCGGAAAGATCTACATAACATGTAAATTAATTAACTAAAAATTAAATAGAAAGCGTACCTTTTTTATTCCTAGCAAGAACAAGGAATCGGATCTACAAGAACAAGATAAACCCTAATTAGGTTTAAGGATGGATCGATCTAAGGATAGATCGAATAGGGCAAATCACCACAAGCTAAAGTAAGCTTGTACTCCGTTCTTGTACACACGTATTACTAGCGTCTTAATGTGAAAGCTAGGTTCATGTATCACAAATAAAACATCACAACATCTAGGGTTTGATGTTCTAGATAATACATGATCGAATCCCACAACACACATCACAGTGTTCGTCTAATCAAGAATATAAAAGAATAATCTTATATATTCGTCCATATACAATGCATGCACAGTACACGAATTTAATAATTCATGCACATGCATAGTGTATTTTAATCCCTTTATCACTGTTTGTGATATCATGTCAGTGGGGTAGAAAAGCAATTGGAGAGCACCGATTGAAAAGTCAAATCGGTAGGGATTATAATATAGTTGTCGATTATATTGAGAAAATAATCGGTTAGGGATATAACATTGTGTCAACCGATTATATGAAGCTATGAGGTGTTTATATACACTCCAAACTTGCTCTCCAAGTTTGAGTCTAACACCTCCTTAAGTTCTAAAAATCCACACTCAACCCCCTCCACTTTTCTTGTTCGATCATATAAATATTTGTGATTTAATAATTAATCATTATATTAATTATTAATACATTGAGACTCATACGTAATGTGTGCAATCCCGAAGTCTCGTGTTCGAAACCGGACATACAAATATTAATTTATATCCACAAACTCTAACAGCTCCCACTTGGATATTCATTAATATCGTAATGACATGGGCTAGTCTAGCTTAACAGATCCCAATGCCCCCAGATCGAACCGAGTATAGTTTTCCTAGAAAAACCACGTGATGATATTATCATCATACTTATCCTTTTGTTTCTAATACCGCGTTAATATGGATATGGATCTAGTGTCATTCCATAATTAACTATTCTGTTTCTCGTTATTATCGATTGATCAAGATTACCAAAACATCTGAACGTATTCCAGATAGACTTTGGGTATGGCCATACAAACATCTTGTCAACCCTACGAGGGGCCCAGCAGTATTATACTTCAAAACAAATTTGAAGGAACAAATCCTTTATTGACTACGAGCGTGACCCTCGAACTTTGCATCACCTCCGAAAATAGCCCTTATAACTACCTGTTACGGATAGCGTTAGACTACCTTACAGAAAATGAGCTACATCCTTGGCAGTCACCTGGTATCTCAAGTCTGAGGATAAATATTCATGATTTACTTAATGATGACGATCCATAAAGTACAATCATGTGGTTGAGATAAGTCCTATATTTAATTTATCCAATATTGAATATGATGTGACATTGGAGTCTCAACCTTACAGTACATTCTACCAATCCTCACATTTGTCTTAATTCAGTAATATTCCCATATTATTAATTGACAACGGACTATTTAGAATAAATTAATTATTCACGGATTTAAACATGCAAATATAGGATACAATATTAGCAAATGATAATGAACGTTATCCACACTTTATTTCATTAAAATAATATTGATTTAATATCCCTTATCCAAATACTAACTAGATCAATGCATGATATTTCTCATTAATGAATTATGCCACAAGTCATGTTCCACATACTTGTTGACAAGGCATAACTCAACTAATGTTGATCTATCGGAATTTTGAGAATACTTATTTCAATAATGAAATTCTTGTAGTGTGCATTCATCTATCTAGATATTGCCACATACTTCATAAAATGCGCGACATCCTCATGCACGAATTTATGACAATTAAACTACCAAACCTTGTAGTTAAAGTATTCTAATTCTTTATGTATAATGCAACTATGCTCATATTGAGCACAACTAGTATACATGGTCTCCTAATAAGGATGAGCTCCCACCATGACTAGTATTGAGTATCATCTCAATCCTACTAGCATCATTGTATCCAAACAACAATATCCTCTTTCCAAGTTCCGTAAACTTTTAACATTCATCGTGTAATGTTTGATATCTTCAAATCCTTCAAGATTTGACCACAATATCAATCAAGCAATAACTTGCCATATGGTTCGTATTTAGAATTTTGGAGCAAATCCAGGCTGAGGATGTAAATTCTAAACCATATCCATTACACTTAGCTATCTAATAATTTTCAATTAGATACTAATGTTGTCAATCATCTTTCATTCAAGCATGATACAACAAGCAACATGATGTACATGAAAAACCCTTGTGTCAGACTTAGATTTTGTTCATGTCATATCTTTCCAAAGATATGTTTCTATCTAGATCTTCTAATAGAATATCATGTTCTTTTAGAATCAGTTATTTTACCGCTTATGTTTATGACAATAAACACAATGTTCAAGGTTTTATTTCCTAAATTTCCATCTGAAGTTTCATTCCAAACTTAGACTTAACATATAAATGTTAATGGAATGTTACTTCCCATATGTTATTCAACATATATGAAATAAGAAAATAAATACATCACTCCCACCAGCTTTCAGGAATATTAAGAAATATCTTATTTTAATTATAAATCAAAACTAGATTTAATAACAAAAAATAAGTATATCTTTTAGATGCATGCATTAATCCATTTACAAATGATTTGCACTTTTGTATACTTTTAAAGATTATTTGAATTCAAACACTCCTTTCAATTACTTTTCGTCCTCGCTCAAGTAATTATTAAAAAGAGTTTTGATATTCCATTATTAATTTCATATAAATGAAACTAATAATGACAATCATAATCTTTATATATTTAATGTGCTTAGAAAGAATTTCAATCACATTTAATTACTTAATTGTGATTGATAATCTTTTCACATATTAAATATGTACACAAATTTGTCCATTATGATTTCTACACAAGAATTTAAATCTCTAGGATTTTCATTTCCATTGTAGAAATTCATTTCCATTCTTTAAGATTAACTACGTTTCCAAACTAGTTATCTTATTGGACTGCATCTAATTATTCATAGTATGAGTAATTTGCCAAATAACATTTGCAATTTATTAACAGGCATATCACGATCCTGTAACTCATAACCCTCAACATATTCTACAAATATTTGAGATATCCTTGCGGATCTATGAATAAGATTCCATCATCTTGAGATTTAACACTAACATGTTAAATCCTCATTATGATTTTGCTAGCGTGTTTAGAAGATAAAACTCCCACTCGCCTTTTGCAATTTATAGATTACCTATAAATGCTTAGCAAATAGAGCAACACAAAACTTGTTCTCTTTTGGGACTTTGCAGATACAAATTGACAGTTCCTAACCTTAATTTGTTAATAACCTACCCAACAAGTAGTTTAACAAATTCTGAACTTCAATTTTAAGACTTAATGTGATTGATCACATTCCATATTGAATGGTGTCTTATTAATCTTCTAGGTTGGAGTCTTAATTGAGTATATCCAATCCATACTCAATTTTCTAACCTTGATATCTTTTAGGAAGAAAAGAATATATAGTTATCTTTAATCAAACAATGTATCAAGAGTTTGATTCTCCTAATTGAACATACCATAAACTTATGTATTTCATTAGGATAAATATTGTAAGTCTTTCTTACAATATGTAAGATAAATATATTTCGGTTTTGGCTTACCTATTTACCAACTAAATCACTTTAATGGTACAATAGATTTTCCAAGCCAATTGCATAATTTATAACATAAGTGCCTTATTGTCCAAGCCACTTAATATCTATGTCTTACCAAAAAGACATAAACTGTTATAATCCCAATGTACGTTATAGATCATTGATCAACTCAATGACTTCTTGTATATGTCTTAATTAAAAAACATAACAAGTTAACATCTTACTTTGTTATAAGTCTTATAGCAATAAAAGACTTCATATTTATATCTTACAATATAAACATGTATAACTAAAGTAATTATGAAACCCACAACTTGGTTTCAATAGTTATTTCAAGTTAATTTATTACTTCATATATTTATGTCATTCCAAGAATACATAAACATCTAAATATGAAGTAGTCTTATTATCATATCGACACTTGTTCTAATAATTATCTAATTATAGAAACTTGTAAATTAACATAGTTTCATCACATCAGCTGAGGCTGCAATGATGAAAGTATGTAATTTACCTTGTCATTAATATCTAGTAATGAAAGTAGATATTAACTCCAAGTGTTCTATAAATTAGAATGTGTATAAAACACATTAGAACATTGATCTCTTACCTTACAGTCAAGAGAACCCTTTAAATCATATTCCTTTATGTTGTTGCTTGCACACAATACAGATTTCTCCCACTTGTGCATGGAACAACATCACGTATCAGATAAACAATACGTCAATAGTTTGCTTATTTGATCAATATGATTTGTTTCATAGATATAAGTAGATATAGAATCACTTCGTCTAGTAAGGAAACGTGCACGACTATCCTTAATACCACAAGTGTCTATAATTGGAAAGTATGTTATCCAAGAGATTCTAGAGATAATCCGGGTAACTACCAAGACTTGTAGCTCCCACTGAATTTAAGATCACTACATGAACTCATTATTCAGTTAATGACAACACAATGCTCCCACTGGATTTGACAACATTGTAAGTGTTGCATCACCAGTAAAAGCAAATAGCGTGCTGTTTACTTTCCTACACCTTTGATGAATCCCTTACGTAACATTACTAAGGTACTTCAAAGAATGTAATCTACTTTTGTCAATGATGGGATATCCATCAATGCAATTAACCTGAAAGAATTTGGTATGCAATTTCTTCCTTAGTTAGGTCTACCATCCCCATCATGGTATGTAGCACCTTAAATGGTTAAAGCATAACAACTAGATCAAACATTCTAGTTTGCCTTTTACCAATTATGCGGCAATTAGTCTAGCTTCTAAATTAATAACTCCTACACGTGCAATTTCTACAAAATTTGCCTTGAGTTATTTCTTAGAATTTAGACAATTCTAATTTTCCTATTATACCTTTCTCATCCATGAAAAGGAATAGGATTAAGTCTCACTCTTCACACGGAAAGTGGACTCGGTTTATTCTTTTAGTTAAGTTGACTCTATCCATCACACCTACGGGTGTAGATCAACTTTCCACTAATAGAATGTTCCACGTTTACGGTTTTATCGTTGCATTTAATACATTAAAAGAATTTTCAAAATTCAATTTTAGTATTTTCGATAATGACTTTTCAAGAAAATTAAACACCCACGGTAAATAAAATTTCACCATTTAATTTTCATTGAAAATTAGGATCCAAATTGACGTCGTTTCATCACATCAGCTTTGGCTGCTAGCAATGAAAGTACTCAATAAGGTAGAGCTGCACTCAATTGCCAATATACAATTGCAATTCCTAGAATCATGGGACTTACATTGTATTGCCAACATCAGTTGCAAAATGTAAACATGTTTCATCCCCAAATCTTTATGCCTTGGCGCCGTCCCATTACATCAGCTTTGGCTGCTAGTAATGAAAGTGCCCAATTAAGTTCACCAACTTAAGAAACTGTAAATTGACGTCGTTTCATTGCATTCAGCTTTGGCTGCTAGCAACGAAAGTACTCAATTTACCCTTAGACAACCACCCTTTGAAAACATCACATTCAGCTTTGGCTGCTAGTGATGTAGGATGAAACCTTAGGTGTTTCTTTTTGTAGTTGGATGGCATATTACTTAAATTTTAAGGGTATTAAATTTTGATGTGTAATCAAAAAATATGTACAAAGATGTCATGCATTCATCTTTGTATCATATGTTTTCAAAACTAGTTTACTCATTCGTAAGCTCAAATCATCAAAGTTTTTAATTGAGGCGTTGAGCAAATTACAACTTTGCCTTAAGATGCTTCGTATGTATCATGGTGTACTTGGTAAGTCTATTATTGACGCACAGGCGAGCGGAGAGGCAAACGTCTACCCTAAGGTAGTTAAAAACGCGCCTCTTTCGGATGACAATTTAATGTCAAGCCTCCTTATACCCACTTTATATTTGTCAATAATAGGTCCGCCGCTTCGACCACTTAGTACAGTCGCATCAATCAACTAAAACTTATGATTTTCTTGCTTAAAACAATTTTATGTAGTAAATTATTAATTGCTAGTCTCGCCTAGGAGCAAATTACCGTGCGAAGCGAACCACTGTCGGCACATAAGACTTGGCAATTAAATGGTTTACTACAAAGGTTTCATAGTTATTAGGTTCATTTATTTTTATTTGAAAAATTACCCTCTTTGTTGTTACAATCCATCATAATTAAACACACAAAGAACAAGTAATTAATAAAAAATAAATAAACACTCAATAACACGTATATGATCATTAACAATATCATATAGCCACATGCAAACCTTTTTGATAAATCCTATTAATTACCTATGTGAATTTTAATGTATCTAATCAATAAAACTTCCATTGGTTTTCGAGCTCATTGTACCCAATGGACCACAGACGCCAAATAAATTTGGCCGCGTAAGTTTTAATTAACTAGATACCACATTGCACATAACCAATTTTTATTAATATATTAGGGTCTTCCCTAATTTAAGACTTATCTTAAAAATCATGTAGCAATTAAACCACAACCATTCCATGACAAAATATGCAAGATTTTGTCATGGATCCCATATTGCACATATAATCATGTAGTCACATATTATCATGTCAATATCTATACGCAATCTAATTAATTAACGACATCACATAAGGTACTCATTAATTAATTCCCTAAAAATTGCATGCAATCCTAGGGTTTCTACAAGTTTTCTACAAAAACTAAAACCCTAAATTTTATAATTGGGTGTCGACCCAAAATTAAAATAAAATTAGGGTTTACAAAATCAAAACCCTAGATCAATAAAGATTGCATGTATCTATATTACAAGATTCAATTTTTAAGGTTTTTAGTAATTAATTACATGTTAAAAACGCGGCTCATGATGCCACTGTTGGAATATGTGAATCATAAATAAACTATAAACACATAATCATCACAAGTAACGCAGCGGAAAGATCTACATAACATGTAAATTAATTAACTAAAAATTAAATAGAAAGCGTACCTTTTTTATTCCTAGCAAGAACAAGGAATCGGATCTACAAGAACAAGATAAACCCTAATTAGGTTTAAGGATGGATCGATCTAAGGATAGATCGAATAGGGCAAATCACCACAAGCTAAAGTAAGCTTGTACTCCGTTCTTGTACACACGTATTACTAGCGTCTCAATGTGAAAAGCTAGGTTCATGTATCACAAATAAAACATCACAACACCTAAGGTTTGATGTTCTAGATAATACATGATCGAATCCCACAAGACACATCACAGTGTTCGTCTAATCAAGAATATAAAAGAATAATCTTATATATTCGTTCATATACAATGCATGCACAATACACGAATTTAATAATTCATGCACATGCATAGTGTATTTTAATCCCTTTATTACTGTTTGTGATATCATGTCAGTGGGGTAGAAAAGCAATTGGAGAGCACCGATTGAAAAGTCAAATCGGTAGGGATTATAATATAGTTGTCGATTATATTGAGAAAATAATCGGTTAGGGATATAACATTGTGTCAACCGATTATATGAAGCTATGAGGTGTTTATATACACTCCAAACTTGCTCTCCAAGTTTGAGTCTAACACCTCCTTAAGTTCTAAAAATCGACACTCAACCCCCTCCACTTTTCTTGTTCGATCATATAAATATTTGTGATTTAATAATTAATCATAAATCATTATATTAATTATTAATACATTGAGACTCATACGTAATGTGTGCAATCCCGAAGTCTCGTGTTCGAAACCGGACATACAAATATTAATTTATATCCACAAACTCTAACAGCATGTCTCCTCTAAATATACGGGAAATGGTTTCTTTGAGAAATGCCAGCAAAGAGTCAGCAAGTCCAAATGATATCTAAGCTCGGAAACTATTGCAGGTCCTTTAAGTTGCTGGCTCTCTGTACCCCCAAATACACTACTTACATGCAAATGACCCTGCATAGCAAGACATAAAAAGATATATATGAAAACTGTATGACAAAGTATATACCATGATCAGAATCTGTTGGTTATGATTGTACTAGAATAGAGCATTCTACTTGTTCAGAACTAATACTAGATCACAGTCAAATAAGATTCGCAATCATCTCTATATGAAATACAATGACTACATTCTGTCAACCAAACATTGTTGTCTATTTAAGAGAAGTGGTATTAGAACGATTGTGCATCTAGACCACTAAGGCTGTTCAACTTCAAAATTACACCTACTTAAGTACTTACCGAGAAACATCCATAATAATTTTCAAAAGAGAACCAGATTCACGAAATCCATAAACGGTAACAGGGTATGTTCTAACCAACTTAATAAGATTGAAATCATCACTACTCACAAAGCAATTATTATGATTTATCGGTAGTTTACGCTATAATGCCAGAAAGACCAACAAGTGTTGTGAGGAAAAGCTAGCCATAGGTGTTTGATATGAATCAGGCCTTAGTGAATACAGTCACATGTTCTATATCATTAAATACATATGCAAACGTGGTAACGATTATATCACAATACAGTTTGCATACGTGGTAACGAGTAAAGAATAATGACAAACATGCTATACCTGTCGCTTCAGCAGATAACTATAATCTGTAGCATTTTAAAGCGCGGCAAAATATATACAGTTTCTCACACACAAAAGTGTGAAGTCTTTTCTACTTCTTCACGGTCAAAAGTGTGAAGACTACACTACAACATTGACTGCTTTCGGAGGGGACATTTTTCCCCTTTCGGCGGGGACATGTCCCCGCTAATACCCTTTCACCGGGGACATGTCACCGCCAAAACGTCACAGCCGAAAGCTGGCCGATGATACTTTCGGCGGGGACGTTTGACAACTTTGGGCGGTGACATGTGGGTCCCACCGCCTTTTAGCCAGTTAAAATTTGTCCAGCGTGGCAACAGATTTTGGCGGGGACATGTCCCCGCCAAAAACTAGAATAAATTAAATAAAAAGCTAATTAATCAAGTGATTATATTAATTATTTAAACATTTTGGCAGGGATATGTCCCTGCAGAAAGTGTCTTCCACTGTTGTTTTAATTTCTTTCGGTGGGGACACGTCCCCGCCAATAAGCTTGAACATGCCAAACTAATTCACCTTTTGGCGGGGATATTGCCAAAGGTCTCTGACCCATGATGCAGCATATTGCTGCAAAATGGGTAATTTTCAGATTTTTTTCGGAAAAAATCTACCCATTGCAGCAACTCAGAACCTGCTGTTTTCACCTTGCCAATACCAACAACAACTTCGCCAAAACAACTACTTTGCCAACAAAAATTCGCTAAACATATACAACAACAACAACAAATTAAACCCAAATTCGCTAAAAATAATATTAATCCAAATTCGCCAACTTCGCTAAACATAGAACCTTTTTTTACAATAACTATCCAAATTCGTAAACAAACCCAAATTCGCTAAACATAATCATATGAATCCAAATTCGCCAAAAACGGTTCAAAAACCGTGATCCACATGATATTCTACAAAACTATACATAAGCTAGCGGGGAACAATTTAGCGGGAATTCAAAACACTAAACACATAATAATCCATCTAAATCTACACAAATTTGTCCAATACCCCATAACAAATATAAACTGACCCATCGACCCAAAGAACCCATAAACTACTCCCCATGACCCCCACTACCCTCCCCGGTAGGTGTAGACTCACCCTGTGACGCATTTTGGGATCCTGATGTCCCCGGCAAGCCCCTCGCTAACTCCTCAGTAAAACCCGGCTGTCTCCTGGCCCAATCCAGCAACATATTCAGCGTGGCCCCTTGCTGCGTCACGGTCTCCTGCAGTGAGGACGAGGAGGCTTCCTGGCGAGCTCGTGAGGAGCTGAAAGTCGTCTTGTGACCACTGCCCGGTAAAAATGGACCTATGCCAGGAACATGACCCCGCTACTTGCCGCCGATCACCTGGCGCAAAATATCCACGTCAGACATACGCCTCCCAGAAGAGGTGCTCTCTGTCCGCAGCCGTATCATCTCATTCTGTTTAGTTACAAAAAAACAAGAAAAGTAATATATAAGTCGTGATTTATTATATTGCATTAATGTTGGTGAGTTTTTGGAAATAAATTATACTTACGTATCTGGCCTCGGACAGCTCAGACTCCCAGACGTCGCCTCTCATATGGGTGTGTCTGTACATGTCGATCAAGTCTCTATTATCCTCGCTGTCGGTGGGGGAGTTCAACTGTTTATAAATAAAATCAATCAAGACTCACCCAACGCTATATATATAAATAAAATGATTAAAAAGTGCCTTACGAAGTTATCACGTATGACAGCTAAGGAACGCGATCCGTGATGGGTAGCAATCTTCATTTTTCTCCTGTTTTGCCTGTTGACCTCCCCGATCCTCAACTTATTTGGGTCGGTCCAGTGCTTCATCTGCTTATTATAAATAATAAAAAATATTATATAAATGAAAATATTATTATTTATTATTATTATTATTATTATTATTATTATTATTATTATTATTATTATTATTATTATTATTATTATTAATAATAATAATAATAATAATAATAATAATAATAATAATAATAATAATAATAATAATAATAATAATAATAATAATAATAATAACAATAATAACAAAGTACGTGTCGATCCAGAAATTTACCTGCCTCTCCCATTCTTCAGCCGTCTTGTTCTCGGGACGCTTTTGCTTGATCTCGTCCACTTTCTTGATCCCACCTTGCTGTGTAAAATTTTTCTTTTTGTGCCTGTACTTGTTGTCATCGTATCGCTTTTTTAGGTAAGCTTCGATACTAATGACAATCTCGTCTTCATTTGGACCGGCAAGGTGGGGGCCGAGATCAAAAAAATGCTGCAATAAAATATAATTAAAATAAATATACAAATTTAAATAAAGAGACAAATTTAAATAAATAAACACATTTAAAATAAATAAACACAATAATTAAAAAAATAAAGATAAAAAAAAAACTTACGTGGAGCCGGTTATCAATGTGTGCCTCATTAGTCTCGGGAACCTTATCCCACGAATCGTAATACCATGGAATCGTTTCCCGTATCAACGTCCCGACAAAGTTCGAGAACCACGATGCATGAGTGCCAACATGCTCCCACATCCCTTTGACATTCTTATCGAATCTGATCGAGACCGGGCGACCAGTTTCATTCCTCATCGCGTGTAGTGCTTCGTTCTTTGTGGCACCACGAACCACCTTCCCGCTTTGCCTATTTTTGAACCAGGCTTCGTAGGCCTAGGCCTGGGAGCTCTCGAATTAGAGCCTGCAAGTAATCAAATTAAAGTGATGGTGACATAAAATAACAAGTTATCAATTTCAAATAATGATCAAGTTTAATTAAAATAATCGAGAAATTCTTACGCTCGCAGTTAGCGCCTATCCTCCTCCCGGGACGGTGGGGTGGCTCATGACCTCCATCCCCACCGTGGCTCGTAGCTATGACATCCGCCATCTGTAAACGTACTAGTAAAAGAACATAGAAATTAGTGAAGAAACATATATACGCATATATATATATATACACACATTCAAATAAATAACAATATATACCAAAAAAGATAATAATAAATAATTAAATAAATAAATAAACACATTTAACAACTCGATAACAATTTCATTCAAATAAGTGTTGTTTAACAAATTACAATTTGAGATCAATCTCCTACATCACTAAGATAAAAATCATCATTATTAGTGTCAGCTTCATCTTCACCATCGACGTGGTCTTCATCATCAGATGCTAAATTTTCACAAATAATAAATCAATTATACGCATTCATATCCTAAATGAGACAAAACATTCAAAAAGCAGTCCCAAACAGGGGACTTTTCGAAATTAATTCTAATAAATTAATTTCGGACGGGTTTTTCTATGGATGATTAATTCGGACGGGGACTTTCCGAAATTAATCACTAAATTCCTAAAATCATTGACAATAGTCTAACACAATCAAATTCCATATAATTATAAACAAACGACTAAGATCTCAAAATCAAATTCAGAAACAAAATATTATAATTCTAGAAACGTACTGATGAGGGAAAGTGAATGAATCCCGGCTTGTATGAAATTATCCAATTTGACCCATGCCATCTCTATATGTTTTGTATTCTTTCTCATATAAAATTCGAGAGATAACTAACCGCTCATGTTATTCAAATGAGGGAAGCTGTTATCAGATTGACTACATGTATGTGGTTCTTTAAGTTCTTAAAAGTTCACAGTTTCATTTTCTTTTTATTTTTTTTTATACAATGAAATAGATTCCACGGGCATCAGCTAGTGCTGTAGCATTTGGCATGGGAATGTTTAGTGGCAAAGGAGAACTTGGAGCAGGAAAGCATCGAGCTTTTTCAGTTTTGAGTGAAAGCCGTGCTAGTGATATAAGCTTAAAGAACCTGCTGTTTCTAAGTGCTTTTCTTTTTGTGCAGGCTTATAGGAAACATCAAGAACCTACTGTTTATAAGCTTAAAGAACCTGTTTTAAATGAGATTACCAGTTCATTAGGAGCACGCTATGGGCTTAATTTCACAGTAAAGGATACTTCCACACTTTGGTTTTTGTGCAAGCAGGTAATACCCGTATGCTGGTTCTAAAGTAGCAGGGGAAAAACCCGTTTGTTATGATCTTAACCAATATCATTATATTCAAAAAACTGATGTAATATGTGCATATGTAGGTTAAGCTATTAGAATGGACGAATGAGACAAGTGGCTGCTGCTATTGTCTACTTAGCACACAATCATCCGCGGCTGCTGCTATTGTCTACTTTGCTTTCTAATGCATATATGCCTATAAACTAACTGATAAACTAATCCAAACACAAATTAATCACTATAAACTTTTGGCGGCGACATGTCCCTGGTAACACATAAACACAAAAAAAAAAAATTAAAAAAAAAAAAAAGAAAACCTCGGTTGTGGTCTCGACAGCAGGCACGTTGTGCTATTGGCTTCGGTTCTCGGCCTCGATTCTCGGCTTGGTCTCGACAACAGACTGTACAAAAAAAATTAACACAAAAATTAAAAAAAATAACAAAAATCAGAAAACACAATTATTAAAAAAAATCAGTTAACATATATTGCAAAAATTAACAAATAACCAAAAAATAAAGAAATTAAAAAAAAAATCAATAATTAATAAAAATCAGAAAAATTAATACCTGGGTTTGTAAACGAGAGGGAGCAAGGAAGAAAGGAGATGAGAAAAAGAAAGAATTAAATGAGGAGGGGGGTTGAGGAAAGAATTATATGAGGAGAGGGCATCGTGCACAGTGGTGCGAGTGTGGTGTTGTGGTGGAGATGATGGTGTTGTGGTGGTGGTGGAGATGGTGGTGGAGATGCGAGCTGAGTGTGGTGGCGGAGATGAGAAGCAGAAGCAGAAGATCGAGATGAGTTTTTTTTTTTTTTTTTGCTAAGTGTTTACCAGATCTGATAATATGGAGGCTAGGTTTTAGCTATTACTTGTCCCCGCCGAATGTTAATTTGTATTTTAGCAAGACTTTTTGACGGAGATATGTCCCTGCTAAAAGTTGTAATTATTCGCCAAAACCTTTGGCGGGATAAAGTAAATGCTACGAGGGAAAATAAATATTTTGGTGAATTCTTTCGGCGGGGACATGTCCCCGCGGAAAGTATTTCAATTAAAAAAAAATAAACTCTTTTGTATAATTGTAACTAACTAAAATCAATATTAATTCTTTTAAATTTAACTAAAATTTTTCTAAATCATATTTTATTAATTTAAAACTTTTTAAAATTATTTACATCACTTTTACCAAATAAAATTAAATCATTTATACTTAATTTAAATCATTTAAAATTATTTTTAAAACATTTTCATTCAGTTAAATCACTATAAAATCATTTAAATTCAATTTAAATATTTTGTAAATTATCTTTAATTAATTTAAAACTTTTAAAAAATATTTACATCATTTTTAACTAAGTTAAGTTATTTATACTTAATTTACATCATTTTTAACTAAGTTTAACGAATGAGCCGAGATGATATGGTTGTATACAAGATGTTTAACGAATAAGCTGAGATGATATGGTTGTACATGAGATGTTTAACGAATGAGCCGAGATGATATGGTTATACACGAGATGTTTAACGAATGAGCCGAGATGATATGGTTGTATACGAGATGTTTAACGAATGAGCCGAGATGATATGTTTGTACACGAGATGTTTAACGAATGAGCCAAGATGATATGGTTGTACATGAGATGTTTAACAAATGAGCGAAAATGGTATGGTTGTACACAAGATGTTAAACGAATGAGCCGAGATGATATGGTTGTACACGAGATGTTTAACGAATGAGCCGAGCAATTATGGAACTCGTGCTCAACAACAAAGTTCCAGCTTATCTTGTTCTAGTTTGAAAGATGCAATTCCTAACTATATGGTTTAACGAATGAGCCGAGATGATATGGTTGTATACGAGATGTTTAACGAATGAGCCGAGATGATATGGTTGTATACGAAATGTTTAACGAATGAGCCGAGATGATATGGTTGTACATGAGATGTTTAACGAATGAGCCGAGATGATATGGTTATACACGAGATATTTAACGAATGAGCCGAGATGATATGGTTGTATACGAGATGTTTAATGAATGAGCCGAGATGATATGTTTGTACACGAGATGTTTAACGAATGAGCCGAGAGGATATGGTTGTACATGAGAGGTTTAACGAATGAGCCGAGATGATATGGTTGTACACAAGATGTTAAACGAATGAGCCGAGCAATTATGAAACTCGTGCTCAACAACAAAGTTCCAGCTATCTTGTTCTAGTTTGAAAGATGCAATTCCTAACTATATGGTTTAACGAATGAGCCGAGATGATATGGTTGTATATGAGATGTTTAACGAATGAGCCGAGATGATATGGTTGTACACGAGGATGTTTAACGAATGAGCCGAGATGATATGGTTGTACACGAGATGTTTAACGAATGACCCGAGATGATATGGTTGTACACGAGATGTTTTACGAATGAGCCGAGATGATATGGTTGTACATGAGTTGTTTAACGAATGAGCCGAGCAATTATGGAACTCGTGCTCAACAACAAAATTCCAGCTTATCTTGTTCTAGTTTGAAAGATGCAATTCCTAACTATATGGTTTAACGAATGAGCCGAGATGATATGGTTGTATACGAGATGTTTAACGAATGAGCCGAGATGATATGGTTGTATACGAGATGTTTAACAAATGAGCTGAGATGATATGGTTGTACATGGGATGTTTAACGAATGAGCCGAGATGATATGGTTATACACGAGATGTTTAACGAATGAGCCGAGATGATATGGTTGTATACGAGATGTTTAACGAATGAGCCGAGATGATATGTTTGTACACGAGATGTTTAACGAATGAGCCGAGATGATATGGTTGTACATGAGATGTTTAACGAATGAGCCGAGATGATATGGTTGTACACAAGATGTTAAACGAATGAGCCGAGATGATATGGTTGTATACGAGATGTTTAACGAATGAGTCGAGATGATATGGTTATACACGAGATGTTTAACGAATGAGCCGAGATGATATGGTTGTATACGAGATGTTTAACGAATGAGCCGAGATGATTTGGTTGTACATGAGATGTTTAACGAATGAGCCGTGATACGGTTCTACCTTGATTGGCCACAAACCATTCTTGGACAAATTTATGATGTGTTTTAGAGTTGTAAAAATGAGAAGTTACCTGTAGAAGGCTGATCTCTCATAAATGTACTGTTGTGTTAACCTCTTTTGGCGGGGACATATCCTCGCCAAAAAATGTAATATACTGTTTTCGTAAATTCTTTTGGCGGGACAAATGATAAACATTATCCTCTTTAATATCCAAAAAATCTTACCCAAAATCTACATAAAATCCAAAAACTCTTATCCACAACAGCAAATAAATGATAAACTCTCTCTCTCTCTCTCTCTCTCTCTATTTGCAGACCCAATCTCTTATCTTCACACAGCAACAATATCACCTCCTTCATCCCCCATCACCTCCTGATAACACCAAACCTCTTATCTTCATACCAATTTCAAAATCTGAGATGCAGCGATATAATCCTTTTATCTGTAATTGTGGAACAAGAAATATAAAAATAAGAAAATCACATCAAACAGATACATTTGGATGGGAATATTATGCATGTCCTCTTTCAAAGGTGAACAATTATACATTTCTTATTTATGTAAATATACAAACAATCATATAATTACATTATTTATGTGACAACCAAGAGAAAAAGATCATGGATGTGGATATTTTATGTGGAAGAGTGACTTTGATGAGCAGTTACGAGTAACCTTTTCTGCTTCAACATCTCACGGTTCTGGATCTGCACCAACAGGGTGCTCAAACTGTAATGAAAAAGATCTTAGGATAAACATGCTGGAGGCACAAAAGCAGGTGCTAGAGACAAGAGTAAGGATGCTGGAGGCAAGACTTGAAATGGCAACGAATCCCGACGACCCCGACCACGCATGTCAGTCGGCTGCAATACTCCGTGAGCTGTTAGGTGACATGGACAATCTTCATATGTAATGTTGTTGTTGTTGTTGTTGTTGTGTGTTGTTGTTGTTGTTGTTGTTTTTTAATAAAATGTTGTTGTTGTTGTTGCAACCATGACCATTTTGGTTAAAAGAAGCTGGTTAACAGCAGCCCACAAGGGCCGTTTGGTTTATGCTGTCCAAACAGGGGTGTTTGGGATTGCTTATTTCTGCACCAAAAGGGTGTTTGGGTTTATGAGCTTATTTGAAGGAACAATATCACAATTAACAAACACGAAGGCAAACATTTTATTTAAAACACGTAAGAGTTCTCAACCACATACATTTCATACAGACTCAAACGAAACAACTTGAAAAGCAAACGAAACAGATCAAACAAAACAACTCGACAAGCAAACGAAACAACTCAAACGAAACAACACACGATACTTCTTGCTTTGCTAGAACTTGCACGAAAGTATTAACAAACATCGCCCATTCAATTTTTTTTGCTGCTACTTCCCGCTTTGCTAGAACCTGCACCATCTTTTCCCTTCCTTGCTTTCCTTTGCTTGATATGTTCAAACGCATCTTCGAGATTTGTTACCCTATTTCCCAGATCATCAAGTTTGGTGTCCAACGTGCTTTCTGCTTCATCGTCAACTTGAGCGTCCAAATACTCTTTGTAGTACGGCTTTTTCCTCAACATTCCAGAATCCGGTCTCTCATCCACGGTGTACAGTTCTTATAAGAAACCCTATTCATCAATAATTTCCGAGCCATATTCATTAAGAACTTCATCAAAGAGGAGCATTGATTTGTCGTTTTAAGTATATATTTTTCCAAAGGAAAAGGCAACGTATGCGTTTTCCCCGGGTCGTTTCCCAACGAAGGTCGAATTCGAGTTTTTGTTTCGGTGTCGAATATGTATAAAAGAAACAACTAATTATGCTAATGAAACAATTAAACTAAGCACGTAATCCTAAAAACGAAAATTGAATTTAAAAACGTTACGCGACGAATTTTAAAACGTAAATAAAAAGTGATTTTCTAAAATTTAAAACCTAAAAATATAAAAATAATTTTCCTATATTAAAACTGATAAAAGAAAATTTTTGGAAAAAGAAAAATATTTTTTTAACTTTTTATGAATTTTTTATGAATTAAAAACTAAATAAAACGATTTAAATGATTTAAAAATAGTAAAACTAATTGGAAAATTCTGAAAATTTTTGAGTAATTATAATTTTTAATAGACAATCTAGGAAAAATAAAATCAGTACTCAGTTCAGCTTAAATAAGCTGAACAGTCAAAATAAGCTCTAGGAAATAAGCTAAAAATAAGCAAATGAAAGCCAAAAATTAATCTACTGATCAAAAACTATTCAACTAACTAAAAAAAACTAGAAACAACTGAATAAGCACACACAAACATCCAGAATAAGCAGAAAAGCACTAAAACAGTTGCAATGGAAAGGCAGAAATGATGGTGAAAAAGCCCACTTCACAGCCCAATTAAGCAGACCAAATAAGCAGATAAGTTGAAACTTAAGAGGGCAAAAGCTAGATTGCACTACTGACTATTCAGAAATACCAAAAGCCCCAAATTCTACAAGCCAATTGAACCCTAATTGAAGCTTAGATCAGATTCAAGAAACATACAAGTCTGCTGCAGTTATGGTGCAGAACAGATCAGCATATGGGTCAATTTTGCAGACCTGTAAAGCTAGTAAAATAAGCTACTAAATGCAAACTAAGCTCAGAATTATAGAATCTATACTACTAACTACTGAGAATCTCAAAACTCATGCAATTAACTCAAAAGAATAAGCCAATAAAAAGCAATCAACTACTGATTTGAATAGATCTAGTGCAGGTCTGCATTAAATCACTTCTGTTGCAGCAGTGGTGTACTATGACCTCAAACTTTTGCCAAACCTCAATGAAACTAACCCTTTACTTGTGTGATCATATATCCTACTGAAAGTAATATAGAAATCACCAAAAACTCTCTCCAAATAAGCCAAGCTTATATAGAAGATTACCTAGGCAGTTTCACTTTTAAAACCAACCCTACTCACTCAAATCCTACAAAAGCTTCTAAACAGCTAATCATCAATCAAATGCAGCTTATATCACTAAGTTTAAGCAAATTTAAAGTTCCCAAAAAGGCAAATCTACAGTAACACAAGCTGATCAACCCTTAACAAACTGATCCAAACACCCCTTATAAAACTGAAAAAGCAATTCTACACTACAACTAACCACTATAAGCTGCAATCTTAACTTCTACTGATAATCTAATTTATGAAACAACTAATTAGCAAAAATCAGATCAAGAATAAGCACTTAGGACAGTAGAAAAGCAATAGCACAGTAATGAGATTTAGATGCACATTCAACTTACAAGAGAGCTTATGTGAAACAACTAATCTGAACAGAACCAAGTAACACCCAAGCTTATCTTAATAAGCCAAAAATAACACCCCAATATCCAGCTAATTACCACAGCTTATTTTCCTCCTCCGTTGACTTTTGTTGACTTTGGAATATTTTGTGAGATAACAATAGAATTTAACTACCAGAAGCTAACAATAAGCTAGATAGCTTATATTAGCTTAAAATTATGATAAAACAGCTTATTGAAGCTGAAGTTTAAAATATTTTTTATATTTTTGAAATATTTTCTAATATTTTTTGGATTTTTCAAAAGAGATGAACCAAAAATGAGAATACAACAATTGAACTAGGCTGAATATAACTTTTAATAAACTACTGACAAGTATAATAAGCTGAGATTAAAATAACAATTGAAAGTAAACAGAATTAAAATAGGATTGAATGAAAAACTTTCATTAAAATATCAAAATTACAAATCTGAAATTGAAATTACACCTTGAATTTAAAAATTATACTACTAAAAACAGTAAATGACACATAAATTAAAATGGTAACAATTTTTTAAAGACATAAAAATTGGACAAACTATTCTAATGAAAAGAGCTCCCTATTTATAGCCGAAGGAAGATCATTCTAGACCTGCCAGCTTGGCAATCCGTGTGCCTTATGAGCTCTTGATCACCCTTAGATCATTTCTTGTTCTCCAATCTTCAATCTCGACCGTAGGATTAAAATAGATGAGGTGGCTCCTCCAATAAGCATCCCCCACGTGTCTCTGCAGCTGTCAGGAGCTTCCAGAAGCTTTCAATCATGAGGTAATAATTTTAGTACGAGGTAATTGGGCGGGTACAGTAACTAGGGTTCGTTTCCTGGGTAAAAGGGGAAGAACAATGGGCGGGTAATGTTTTTTTTATTTTTTTACTTATTGTTTGACCGAAAGTGGAGTAATAAAGGTTTGACCGGGTGTGTTTGTGGGTCGGGTTGGGTTTAAAAGGTGCACTGGGTTGGGTTGATTATATGGGTCGAAGGTTATGGATATAAGGTGGGCTGATTGTTTTATCTTTGGGCTAGGTGTTTAAAAGGGATACGGGTTTGATTTATTGTTTTGGTTTTTAGGTTTGATAAAATATCAAGGACCAATTATGTAAACTCATAAATTCAAGGGACTTATTTTGCCAATATTCCAAAATTGATCTAAGGGTGATTTTTGACATTTGTTGAAACTCTGAGGATTGACTTTGACTTTTTGCTTCCCGGCATCGGCTATAAATATCCATTCCATATCTCGTGCTCGTTTTCCCGGTATTTGCTTGATTTTTGTCCTTTTCTTTGATATCCGTGCCTGCATATGTAAAAACACAAAAACACAATATATTTGGCATATTTGGTCAGTTTTTGGTCTATTTGGGTCCGGTTTTGGTCAAGAAAAAGGTATGTGTTTAAGCACATACCAAATTCCCCCAGACTAAGCTATTGCAATGTCCTCATGCAATGTTATAAAAACACGTTTTTAAAACCGAAAATTTCCAATCTCTTTTTACTAACTTTGAGAAGTAGCAAAATTTTCAAAAGAGATCAAGAAATCTTAAGTTCTAAAAACTCCCCGATTTTCCATTTTATTCTATTTTTGTATTTTCTCATATGTGACGGTTTTGTTGACAATCATTATCTAACGATAACTTTTAGGGTCTTCGAGCAGGAAACACGACTCATAAAGAAGTGACCATACGGATAAAATTCGTCGTCCCTGATTTTTCACGAGTCCCCAAACTAAGCTTAAAAACGAAATCATTGTCATTTACAAGTTAGATTGCCGACACTACCCAGAAAGCTAATTGTGGACTCTTTGTTCCCAAATTCCTATTTTCCTCTATTTATTTTATTTTTGGTGAGAAATGAATTTCTTCATACTCTCGTTTCGATAAGTTTTAGTCCGATAAAGATACCTAGTTTAGACGCTAAGTAGTTTCCAAGCCTTCCCTCGAAAACCGTTGCATACAAAAATGAGGTCCACATCAAGGTCTCTGATTTAACACGATTTTGAGGATATCCCTTTTATATACGACCGAAACAACTCATCTACGAGTCCAGAGACAGAAGCTTTTATTAGGATATCCCCGGAGTCGAAGTTTGGCATTTTTAACATTATTTAAGCACATTAACGTATTTAATCCTTGGCCCTTTATAACAATCACAACATCGGCTGCGAACCGGCAAGATGTGATAGTCTATTATGACCTTGGAATTTTTCCTCTGCCTTTATTAGAAGTCTACAACATCGGCTGCGAACCGGCAAGATGTAGAAAACTTTTTATGGCTTTGGATTATTATTATACATTATCATATTCATTAATTATTTGCCAAACCCCAAGTCCTACGGCTTTTATAACAATCCCAACATCGGTTGCGAGCCGGCAAGATGGAATAGTCTATTACACCGTAACACTGACAGTACCTTGATGTGTACCCAACTTTCATAAGCAAGGACTTTCTAAGGAAGAAACAAAAACTAATTATCGCCAAAACCAAAATACCTTTAATTATTCCTAGATTACTATTATTGAGTGAAACAAGCTTATGGGAACAAAAAGCCACAAGTAACTTTGATGAGCTCTAAAGAGATCCAACTACTCCACGTTTAGCAATCTAACTTATAAACAACTCTATCATTTCTCGTTCTTCGCAAATTTAAAATCTTAAATAATAAGATCCGCGAATGCTTAGCCTTATAATCAAGCCATGCATATATAAAGTCAAATACGGGAACTTGCAAACTCTTAAAAAGAATTCGCGTTTTCTAGCTCCTTGTGTAAAAGACTAGCACGAGCTTATAGATCATAAATGGTTAAGGGGACAAGCTAGGGCTCAACACGCCCGGTCAAGTCAGAATTTTATTCCTACTCTCTCCATCGGAAAGTCAACAAAAATGTCAAAACTTATTATATTTTTGCAAAATTTTTAAATTTTTCTCATTTTTTTTGGATTTTTTTAATTTTTGGAGGAAAAACGGGGTTGCATGAGTAAACGGCAAAAATGCAAGGCAAAAATCAAATCGACAGATTACCCCCCAGACTAAAACGAAACATTGTCCTCAATGTCTTAAAGGTAAGGGTTCTCCTACATAAACCTAAGGCCGTTTATTAATTATGCCAAAGATAAACGTAAAATGATAAGATTTTAGGATATCGATAAGCAGCGAATGATGAAACTCGAGTAGCGTGAAGGAAACTACGAGCACGAGAGTCTTCATCAATCGGGCAAACCTGGACATACCACAGAAAACACGAAACACAAGAAACAGAAGAGGAGACCTCTTCATGTTTTATTAGAAAAGAGATAAGAAAATAGATGGATAAGCATGGGGTGCCTCCCACGAAGCGCTTGTTTAGTATCGAGTCGGAAAGCTTAGACTCGCCCCGAATTTAATTGTCCTTGGGGGAGCAAGTGGAGAATCAACACTGCAACGGACACCCGGCATGAAAAACGGAGATGCCGGGGTCAAAGATGGTATCCTCACTCCTGGAGGAGTGGGAAAATGGATAAAGGATGGGATAAGTGAAGAATGGGTGAAACACACGGATGACGAAAGCAAAGTCAAAGTCTGAATCACGGGTGGGTTGGGTGGGGAAAATATCAAGCACTGGAACATCATGTTCAGAAATCTCGTCCACCACTCCAAAAATATCCTCATCTACATCGGATTCAAAATCTACGTCCGGTGGTTTCGCGGGTGGACGAGAAGATGGTAAATCAAAGAGAAATGATTCATTCTCGTCATTCTCAATACCCGGTGGTATCGAGTCATCCGTAGCAAGAAATAGATCGACCTCCTCTAAAAGAGAGTCACGTGACGGATTATTGGAAATATTGCTCAAAATAAGTTCGGAGTCGATCTCAAAGTCAAAACGCTCATAATCCGGAAGAGAAATATCAGCATGAATAGTGGGACTGCCACTACTCTTCTCTTCAAATCGAAAAATTTCAAGCTCGGGTAAGAAATCACTATCCATATCGGGGATAGGAAATGAAGAGGTGATCACGGCATCAGTAGACGGAGTCGGATTATTTAAAGCTTCGATCTTTGAAACAAAATCCTTTATCTCCTCTAAGCTAATGAACTCATAATCGGAACGCGATTCCTCAACATCATCGATATCTCCACAAGAGTCTTCAATACTCGGAGTATACTCATTGTGAGAATCGGAATAAATTTCAACTTCATCTTTCTCAACGCGATTATCATCAAACGGCATAGCATCCGTATCAACAATTTCACAATTATCGTTAGAAATTTCCCCGGACTCACTTGGGATTGGGACGAGGTTCTCAACATTGTCTGATTCCGTTGCCGGAATAGTGTCGAGATGCTCGTCCCCCATTTTTAGAGAGTCCTCGGTTTCTACGGTAGGAAAGACGGGTGCTATTTGAGGGAAGGTTACCGGAACAAATCTCTCCTCGTCATCATCGGAATCATCGTCATAGTAAATTAAGCTCTTTCGAAATTTAGCTGCTCTTTCCTCGGCAAGTAATTCTTCCATGGACTTCCCGGGAGTATTAAGATTAGCCGCTATCTCTCGATGTCGAACCACAAGTTTTTCAATTTCGCGCATTCCAACTTGATTTGGATAATTGACGGGATTTTGTGGGGGTTGGAAATTGTCAAAACCGGAAGTATTATAGCAAGGATTAGGTTCATAGTAATTTTGATTCCACGGTTGACATTGAAAATCATTATGAGGACCCCCACAATTTGTACAAGAAAAATTAGGTGTATCATTGAAATACGGTTCTTGCTCATAAAAATTTTGAGGAGGGTGATAGAAATTGTCTTGAGGATAATTGGAAATGTTCGGATTAAAATCATAAGAGTATGAATATTCAGCTTCCGAAGCACAAAACGAACAAAACCCATTGATCAAATTTCTACCACACCTCTCGCAAGTACACCGCCGACACCGTAATCCAAAAAGCGGTTCTCCACAACCGACACAAGAAATAAATGATTCCATCAGAATTAAACATATAGAGGGTTAAGAAAAGAATTAAATGGATAAGAGGATGAAGAAGAATATTTTTGGATTTTTAAGTTTAGAAACATGGAAAATCACAAAAGAAAAATGGAAAAATAATTTTGAAAAGAAAATCTTTTTGGGTTATTATAAGGAAAAATTAAAATTATATTCTTTTTGGTGATCGTTGATCAACCGTACTCGTTTCTTTCAAAACTACGCGCAGCGTGGCGGAGAAGCAAAGGTCCACTCGAAGGTGATTAAAAACCCGCCTCTTTCGGTCTGCAATTTAATGTCAAGACCATCCTTAAACCCCGTGTATAGGTTGTAGCAAAGAAATAATCCGAGTAACGTTTAATTTCACGATCTCTTTTGTTGTTTATTCGGAATGGTTTACAACGCCCTCTCGAGAGCGAGGATTTATTATTAATGGTGAAAACACTTTAGGAAAAATGTTTTTTAATTATTTTCTTTTTGTATTTTTATTTTTATCAAAAACAAATAACTTCCGAGGAAGGGTCTTCAAAACACGATCCAACGAACGAAATTCAAACTCTTCTCAAGCCTTCCCCGGCAGCGGCGCCATTTTTTTGATTTGTCATTTTAAGTATATATTTTTCCAAAGGAAAAGGCAACGTATGCGTTTTCCCCGGGTCGTGTCCCAACGAAGGTCGAATTCGAGTTTTTGTTTCGGTGTCGAATATGTGTGGTGAATGAGAGTGAAAGAGTGATTGATTGGTGTTTTTATACTACAAGCAATGAAATGTATAAAAGAAACAACTAATTATGCTAATGAAACAATTAAACTAAGCACTTAATCCTAAAAACGAAAATTGAATTTAAAAACGTTACGCGACGAATTTTAAAACGTAAATAAAAAGTGATTTTCTAAAATTTAAAACCTAAAAATATAAAAATAATTTTCCTATATTAAAACTGATAAAAGAAAATTTTTGGAAAAAGAAAAATATTTTTTTAACTTTTTATGAATTTTTTATGAATTAAAAACTAAATAAAACGATTTAAATGATTTAAAAATAGTAAAACTAATTGGAAAATTCTGAAAATTTCTGAGTAATTATAATTTTTAATAGACAATCTAGGAAAAATAAAATCAGCACTCAGTTCAGCTTAAATAAGCTGAACAGTCAAAATAAGCTCTAGGAAATAAGCTAAAAATAAGCAAATGAAAGCCAAAAATTAATCTACTGATCAAAAACTATTCAACTAACTAAAACAAACTAGAAACAACTGAATAAGCACACACAAACATCTAGAATAAGCAGAAAAGCACTAAAACAGTTGCAATGGAAAGGCAGAAATGATGGTGAAAAAGCCCACTTCACAGCCCAATAAAGCAGACCAAATAAGCAGATAAGTTGAAACTTAAGAGGGCAAAAGCTAGATTGCACTACTGACTATTCAGAAATACTAAAAGCCCCAAATTCTACAAGCCAATTGAACCCTAATTGAAGCTTAGATCAGATTCAAGAAACATACAAGTCTGCTGCAGTTATGGTGCAGAACAGATCAGCATATGGGTCAATTTTGCAGACCTGTAAAGCTAGTAAAATAAGCTACTAAATGCAAACCAAGCTCAGAATTATAGAATCTATACTACTAACTACTGAGAATCTCAAAACTCATGCAATTAACTCAAAAGAATAAGCCAATAAAAAGCAATCAATTACTGATTTGAATAGATCTAGTGCAGGTCTGCATTAAATTACTTCTGTTGCAGCAGTGGTGTACTATGACCTCAAACTTTTGCCAAACCTCAATGAAACTAACCCTTTACTTGTGTGATCATATATCCTACTAAAAGTAATAAGAAATCACCAAAAACTCTCTCCAAATAAGCCAAGCTTATATAGAAGATTACCTAGGCAGTTTCACTTTTAAAACCAACCCTACTCACTCAAATCCTACAAAAGCTTCTAAACAGCTAATCATCAATCAAATGCAGCTTATATCACTAAGTTTAAGCAAATTTAAAGTTCCCAAAAAGGCAAATCTACAGTAACACAAGCTGATCAACCCTTAACAAACTGATCCAAACACCCCTTATAAAACTGAAAAAGCAATTCTACACTACAACTAACCACTATAAGCTGCAATCTTAACTTCTACGGATAATCTAATTTATGAAACAACTAATTAGCAAAAATCAGATCAAGAATAAGCACTTAGGACAGTAGAAAAGCAATAGCACAGTAATGAGATTTAGATGCACATTCAACTTACAAGAGAGCTTATGTGAAACAACTAATCTGAACAGAACCAAGTAACACCCAAGCTTATCTTAATAAGCCAAAAATAACACCCCAATATCCAGCTAATTACCACAGCTTATTTTCCTCCTCCGTTGACTTTTGTTGACTTTGGAATATTTTGTGAGATAACAATAGAATTTAACTACCAGAAGCTAACAATAAGCTAGATAGCTTATATTAGCTTAAAATTATGATAAAACAGCTTATTGAAGCTGAAGTTTAAAATATTTTTTATATTTTTGAAATATTTTCTAATATTTTTTGGATTTTTCAAAAGAGATGAACTAAAAATGAGAATAGAACAATTGAACTAGGCTGAATATAACTTCTAATAAACTACTGACAAGTATAATAAGTTGAGATTAAAATAACAATTGAAAGTAAACAGAATTAAAATAGGATTGAATGAAAAACTTTCATTAAAATATCAAAATTACAAATCTGAAATTGAAATTACACCTTGAATTTAAAAATTATACTACTAAAAACAGTAAATGACACATAAATTAAAATGGTAACAAAATTTTAAAGACATAAAAATTGGAAAAACTATTCTAATGAAAAGAGCTCCCTATTTATAGCCGAAGGAAGATCATTCTAGACCTGCCAGCTTGGCAATCCCTGTGCCTTATGAGCTCTTGATCACCCTTAGATCATTTCTTGTTCTCCAATCTTCAATCTCGACCGTAGGATTAAAATAGATGAGGTGTCCCTGCAGTAAGCATCCCCCACGTGTCAGGAGCTTCCAGAAGCTTTCAATCATGAGGTAATAATTTTAGTACGAGGTAATTGGGCGGGTACAGTAACTAGGGTTCGTTGTCTGGGTAAAAGGGGAAGAACAATGGGCGGGTAAGGTTTTTTTTATTTTTTTACTTATTGTTTGACCGAAAGTGGAGTAATAAAGGTTTGACCGGGTGTGTTTGTGGGTCGGGTTGGGTTTAAAAGGTGGACTGGGTTGGGTTGATTATATGGGTCGAAGGTTATGGATATAAGGTGGGCTGATTGTTTTATCTTTGGGCTAGGTGTTTAAAAGGGATCCGGGTTTGATTTATTGTTTTGGTTTTTAGGTTTGATAAAATATCAAGGACCAATTATGTAAACTCATAAATTCAAGGGACTTATTTTGCCAATATTCCAAAATTGATCTAAGGGTGATTTTTGACATTTGTTGAAACTCTGAGGATTGACTTTGACTTTTTGCTTCCCGGCATCGGCTATAAATATCCATTCCATATCTCGTGCTCGTTTTCCCGGTATTTGCTTGATTTTTGTCCTTTTCTTTGATATCCGTGCCTGCATATGTAAAAACACAAAAACACAATATATTTGGCATAATTGGTTAGTTTTTGGTCTATTTGGGTCCGGTTTTGGTCAAGAAAAAGGTATGTGTTTAAGCACATACCAAGCATCGACGATAAAACCTTTGACCACTCCTCTTCCGGCGTGTAACCATCCATTGTTATGTGTGTTTTGCGGGAATTAGTGATTTGGTTATTTGTGTTTTGCCGGTCTCTTATCCACGGTTAGGTTATATATAAGTAAAACCTTGACGGAAAAAATTGGCGCCAGTACTTTTGGCGGGGACATGTCCCCGCCAAAAGACAGAAAATATTGGCGGGATATAGCTAGCTTTTAGGAGGGAAAATGTTTAATACTTTCGACGGGGACATGTCCCCGCCAAAACCTAGAACTGTGCATCCTTACTTTCTGCGGGGACGTGTCCCCGCCGAAAGTGGTAGCGGAAAAAAACGCGGGAACAATTAAGCTTTCTTAGTTTGGTCAATATTTGTCAAATGTGGGAATTACTTTCGGCGGGGACATGTCCCCGCCGAAAAGTAGCATTGAAAATTTAGTAAACGGTCAGCGAGACTTTGTGCCAGCTCGCACAGATTTTGTCGTTTAGCGACTTTCGGCGGGGACGCTCTTTTGTTGTAGTGCTAAATCGCTAAATTACCTCACACCTACAAGCGTGAATTTTTGTTTTCACAATTAAAAATGTGAAATTTTTTATCATATCACAACTATAAGCGTGAACTTTTGTTTTCACAATTTAAAATATGAAATTTTTTATCATATCACACTTATAAGTGTGAATAATTTTTGCACGCTTATAAATGTGAATATCTTTAAAAATAAAGTTCACATTGCATAAAGCGTGAAGAAAAAAGTGTTTACAAATGACAAATTTGTTGTAGTGGGCATAATTCTATTGATAAAAAGTTAATTTTATGAAACGAAGGCTGCATTGCTTCATATTAATATATATTTTTTGAACGACAGAACTATATGAAGAAAAAAGCTACTAGCAAAACACTATAAGCTAAAGAGTACAGTTACAATCTAGAAATAAACAAAGCTACACTATCTAGATTCCTCCCAAGGCTTTTAACTGCGAGGACTACAAAAAAAATGAAAAACTCCTGCCAATTACAGAGAACTAAGACAAGAGAAAAGTCCGTACCCACGAAGGACGTGCCACCGATTTTCACTCCAGAGTGTTTTGATGTAGACCCATAAAAGCCTTAGGAAAAAGATAGAGGAAATTACAAAATATTGATGCTTCGTATTAATATTTGCTGGAAGAGTTGACTTATATATATTTGGAAACCAATTTTATATACTAGAAGATTGAGTAGTGTTATCAATGTAAAGTGGTCATGATTAATGTGAGAGGCTTCATGTGTAAGTACATTGGTTTAATGTTCATACTTAAGGGTAAGTATAATATATACACGACTTCATCATTATTATGGAATACAAAGGGTTTCATCATTATTATGGAATACAAATGATATAGCTTTGCAGTTTTGGCAATGGAAAGCCTCACGGTTAAGTTCTTATTGCCTGCATTTAGTTCCAACCTTTGATTCGAATGTAATTCATGACTGCACTTAATGCAGTTATTCAACCATATTAATTGTTCAACTCTTTCAACTTCTTCTTATAAGTATAAATAACACAATCGCAAGCTCACAGTGGCTACTTCCACCACCACAGCCAACGGAACCACTGCCAACATCAACTATTTCCGCCGTCGACACCACCGAATCTTAATTTAAGAGGTGGTGTTTCGAGCTTGGGTGGTTTCGTTGTTGTTTGTGGTTCCGATGCTAACCATGAACCCATTCACTATAACAAATCCCATTGCCACAATCCACAACCACAAATCCATCCCCATCTCATAGTAATCCCATCTCCATAGCTTGATTTAATATCCGAAAAAAAAAAGTCTGTCGAACCTACCAGAGACCGAACACAATCTATTTCTATTTCCATCACAATCATAACCCAACAAAGAAAGAAAAATCGAAATAGATTGGATATGTTATTTTTCTTTCTTTGTGTTTGTGATCTAGCAGCCAATCCAAATCGTAGATTGTGTTCGGTTATGATTGTTGATGGAAACTGTGATGGAGATGATGTGTTACAGATTGGATTTGATCGATCTGAAATGAAATATTTAAAGATCTCATTACTTTCTTTTTCGTGTGGTAAACCAAAGCCCACAGACCTTCAAAGATCGTATACACGAAAAGAAATCAAACATCACAGATCCTTTTTAAAGCTTTACTTCATTGTATATCGCAAAAGTAAAGAAAGAATGATAACAAACATGTTATATTCTTACTTTGTTTCGTTCAAAAAAAAAAACCCTACCTTAAAAAAAAATAAAAACTAATAAACAGAACCATACCCTACCTTAGACCTCATGTGAGATTTTGAAGCTTAAATGAGAAGAAACAAGACGGGTATGGTGTCGGTTTCCTAAGTTACGATGCAAGAACAAAGAAACGGAGGGGTTAATTCACTCAATAAATATACCGTGGAGTTGGAAAAGATGATGAAATGGAGATGACGACATATTAGGTGTGGGAGAGAAAACTTAGGAGTGGGGGCGGATAAACATATGTGTATGTGTTTTAGGTTAAGTGAAATGAGAAATTTTAGTTTATATTGGGTTTATCATTTATGGATTATTGGGCTTCGGTTATGTATTCTTTAGTAGGTTAATCAATCTCATAATTATATTATTATATCCTTATATATATAATTTTTTGCTAACATAATAATATTCGTGTACCAAAGTTCTAATATTGCGTATTATGTGACCACCGCCTAGACCCATAAGACCATAACTATACTTCCATTTATTGGTTATTTGGGTTGGCTGAATACAAGCCCATCATGTAACGTTCTTTCCTTCATTATTGTGTGGACTTGAATATTCATACATAAAGACGTTTTATTATAGACTTGGCGAGTACCTGCGCCTAGCGACAGCGGTTCCTAGCGGTAGACAATTAATGATATGCGATATGTGGTAAGTATTTCGTATAAGTGTTTCTTTGACAAACTGTATTTGTAGCTTCAGAGGGTCCTTTTCGAATCTTATTGTTACACCCCGTGCCCGCTTAGACCAAAAACTTTAAACTTTTTGAGTAGAAACGACTCACTTTTACAGACATCCTGTTACTCTTTTGACCATTGACAAAAATCTATAAATATTCAGACCTTGAAACCATTTTTAAATGAAACTAGACTCAATTACCTTCGAAACGCCGGGTGGCACGACCCGTGACGACTTACGGATTAAAAGATATGATTTTTCAAAAATTGCCAAAATCTGAAAATCACTCCCAACCGCAGGTTGGGCTTCTCAGAAAAGTCCCAGCCGCCCGGCTGGAGTTCCGACCACTGGCTGGACCTTCACAGAAAGTCCCAGCTGCCCCGGCTGGGGGTCTACAGGCTCCAAAAACTTTGTGGTTTGTCCCGTTTTCACGATATACCGCTTATACCACTTCCGTATTACATCAAACTTAACCCACATCATTAACTTAACATAATAAAAACGTTTCCAAAATTGTTTGACCCGTTTACAACCCAAAATGGGTATAAAACACACTTATGCCAAACACCCCTTTATTTATCACAACAAACACTTAAATCCATTTACAACGCGAACCGTTAGGCATGCTTGACTTTGACCTATTACATCATGACTTTGACATTTGACTATGACCACATAACCTTTAAACGACTCACGGGGGCCTCAACGTTGCCTCAAGCCCGGTATTTCTAACTAAGCTCTAGCTTACTTACATAACCTATAGCCTTCCGCATAATCACGCCTCAAACCTTATTCCAAGTCACCGTACTATCGCATGAACCTACAAAACATTGAAACACTAACACATAAGCTTTCGCTTAGTAAGTAACTAGATTAATATTTGGTTAACACGTTAATCCACATATATGCATTACAACACTTAACCATTTAACACATACGGCCATATTCACATCAAGCACATAAACATTACAAAACATACCTTAGCCATTCCATAATCATGATCCAACACTTGAGACGACTAACTAAGCATGTCTCCTATCAATTCCATACTCACTAATCCAAGACTATCAACTATAATGTTCATACTCATAATCACATAATATGCAAATGACCGTATTAAACACATATTAATCGAGTTACTTACCTTAGCTTCCAAAGCTAAGCTACAATCATAATACCACCATCATCATCATATTCATCATCATCACCATCATCATCACCATCATCACCAACATCATCACCATCAACATCCTAGTTTAATATCATCATACATAAACACTTATTACACATCACTAATCTACTTATAACAACCAACATAACCTTTAATCCTTTTTAATCATCATATGATCATATGATACTTAACCAATTTAAATCATTAACTTTAACCCATTATGAATCACCATAACACTTTAACTAGCTTAAAACACCATTTACCCATTTACCCCAAATTGATTACATAAACCCTAGCTTTTAAATTCTTCAATTCAACACAATAAAAGTTACTTACTTGTAGAAGATTATTTACTAGAGATTAACCCTTGATTTCATCCTTGATTCTTTCACTAGATTGATTACCAAGCTTAGTTTCCATCTCTTTTCTCTTCTCCAAAACCGGACACACAAACACACCCTAGAGGATGATAGAAAATGCTAGAACTCTCCATACTTAGATATTTACTTACACAACTTTGGGCTTATGGCAATAGTAGTCCCTCTAGTCTCTTTGCTTCTATTTTGGCCACTCAACACTTATAACTTATTTAACACATTACAACTTAAGTCCCTCAAGTATATTTTCATTATATATATAACACATGATACTCTCCATAACCACATTATACAATACTTTGGCTATCGGGTTTGACTACAACGCAACTTTCATTGACTAACCAATCACAACAAGCCTTATTCAACTCATCAAGAGTGGGGTCTAGTTGTATATGGGAAATGGGTCTAACAATTCTATCCCCTTATTTAGATTTCGTCCCCGAAATCTATCGTCTATTACTAACAAAACTTAATCACATAATACACCTCATTCCTTGCACTTTCGATTCTCAGTTTATTTAGTTGCAATGATCTAAGTGATCTTGCAACTCTATGCATACTATAACATATCACATATCCTTAATCCTCATTACTTTCCCGCTTACTTCTATAACCATATAACTCTTACTTAGATTATTACATAATATGAGACATACTTACTATAACTAGCTATCATTCCAATCCATTCTATTACCGTTACCTCACATTCTCACTTGCTTTATCCTATATTCTCATTCTTTGACTACATGTTACTTGAGAAAATCGTACTATTTGCCTTTACATAATTACACTTTGGCTAATACTTCCACATTCTATCAACACCACTTAACCATTTCTTTTATGTCTCTACAATTACCTTTTTTCTTCTACTTCTTTCTTCATGTCATTTTCGTTTACCTTATAAGTCTTATCGAAATATTACATGAATTAACTTTATAACATCATACTTTAACATTTGCCGTCACATTACACATGACACTTATCATCAATTAATTCCATTATTCATATTTTGCACCACGCCACAAATGCGTATTATAATATTTTTAAGCATCATTACAATTCTTTAATTCCTTCAACTTATACTTAACACTTAAAACGTAGGTTTCTCATAAGTCTCAACTAGAAGTCGTACCCTAATTCTAAACCTCCTATCTTAGTCCTTACAAATTCTTGGCTAATTCTAGACTTCCGCCTTCCACCCCTCTAACCCTACTCGTGCCATGTCGGAAACACATAATTCCACTCATTCATACTTCCTCATTTACATCGAGAGGCGTCCCAAACGATGTAAATCAAGAAATATAAACTCATGGTTATGTACTTCCGACATAACACTACTACTCTTATTACTCACTTAACTTCCAACCTCTCATTCATTTTATTACATTACCTTTTACCTTTCTTAGACTTGGATCCATAACATTATCGCATTCACTTTGGGGATATTTTATACGCCAAGGATGTAGGCAACCCCTTGCCGATGAAGGCAATACTTTTTATCCCGGAGGATCTTTAACACATCCCGAAGGATTCTTTAACATCCATTATCTCGGTCATCCCGAAGGATACCATCTTTAACATTCATCCCGAAGGATAACATCTTTAACATTCATCCCGAAGGATCATTAACATTCACACTTTATCACTTTCACATTTTAACATTGGATCCAAGCCATTAACATTTTAACATACACACATCATCTTATCCATTTTATTTAGTTAAGCAAGCGTCATAGGGCATATGAAACCTGCTTATTATAATTACATATTTTCTATGTGTTTCACTCTTCATTACATCTTACATTCTTAACATGTATTAATCATTTTCATATTCTTACCTTACCCCTTAGTCTACCCGACTCCTTCTGCATTTAAGCCTTATAAATTAACTTACATTCATTCATTAGCATCATTCATTCTTCTTACACCTATTAAGTCATTTACACATTCTCATCGTGTTTTATTATTCAACATTTTCATCATAAAAATCACCGCTAATGGGGCACATTAGCCGTGATATAATAATTTCAGGACAACACCTTAACCTCATACATACTCATCTCATTCTCTCTTACATTCTTAACTCATCGCATTCTTATTCTCATACCTTATCTCCTTTCTTTAATCATTTATGTATTTAAGCAATATCATTCTATCTCGCCTTTTACGTATATACCTTTCATGGATCATTAACTATAACACACTCATTAGCGTCACCTTTTCTTCGCACACATTCTATTAACATAAGCTAGTTACGTTTACCACATCATATCTCTTTACATTCTTGCTCACATACTTAACTCGTCTCATTCAATCGTTAGTGTTTAAACCATACCATTTATCTCGTCATTACCTTATCAATGCACCTTACCCTAATCCCATAAATTTTACATCATATTAAACAATCAAGGTACTCATTTAATCTTGCTTTCATCATAGCATACCATAACATCATTGTCATTATTATTGTTCATGTTCTTAATTAAACCTCATATACATTATCTTACCGTCAAGTCTTCGCTATATTATATTAACATCGATCATTAGCCACTAAATGTAGTAAGACTATATGTTGGTCATTATGCCTTATAAATCCCAAACCGTTACATATCGTCATTCCTTAATCTGATTCATTTTCTTCATATCAACAAATCCTTAACAATTAGCGTGTTAATTCCATCTTATCATTACACATAATATTTTAGCACACTTTTTATCACTACGATCCATTATTTAAGCGTTAATACTTTAAGTTACTTACTTACCCATCTCTAATACCATTTACTATTCCTTTTCACATCTTACTATTATTATCCTTCTATAATACGCAATCTTATATCATCATCAATATGTTGATATCATTACTTACACTCATCAAGCCTGCCATGGATTTATATCATATACACCTCCTTACCATAAAACATATGTGTCTCTTATCGTCTTAAGTCATATAGTACATATCACCTAAACCATCGGTACTTACACATATACTTAGAAAACCTTTAAATTTCATGAACCTATTATTCACATTATTATTTAAACACCTTTTATCCAACATAACTTATTTCTTACATTCGTCAAACCATTCACTACGTGTCACCACCAATCCATCACGTCTAATTTACAATTTTCATGTTCGTTAATCATTCATTATTCAAGTATTTCTCAAACCAACACTTTTTCGTTTTTCCTTCTCTTTGCCTAACGCATTATCAATTACTCACCTATCACCTTTCATTACTTCGACAAAATCTATGTAATACTTGCCGATTCTATACTTTTATATACATATATCATATTTCACTTGAGTTGTCACCTTACATTTATCGTTATATAGTCAACCCCAAGTTGACCTCTTATTTTATTTTACATCTGTACGTTATTTTAATGTTTACTTACTTTAATCTCATTGACTCGTCTGCTTTGGATTCCTTTGCATCACACTTCTTTTATACATCACGTGATAATGTGTATTCTTAAATCACCTTGCTTATGACAAAATAGCACTTAATACATAAACGTCAAGCACATTTATACATACTTAATCTCATATATACATAAGGTCTACTCTCGACATTCTTTTCCATAAAAGATAAACATTACTAATCAGTTACGTTTCATTAGTCTATAGTTAATTTATAATTTAAAACCATTAAATATGCCTAAGTTATACCATTTGTTTATTATCATTGAGGTAACTATTTCTTTACTTTACCAATCTATGCAATTGCTACTTTATGTATCATTCATTACTCATACATTTCTTTAATATCTAGTAATTACACATTTCAACAATTCGCTTTACCTAAACATCTAAATCCTCGTCACGTACACATCCTCATATATCATCTCATTTCCATCTATAACTCCTCGCTATAACGACATTCTATTTTCGCCTTTCTATAACAAGCATACCACTTATCCTTTCTATACACATCCTTCTATTACTTCTATAATACACATTCACATAATCACATAACAATCACCGACACTACCCGAGGTGCACGGTAATTCCTATCACTTAAACACATCAAGTCTTTCACGAACATATATGACATACACGATAGCACATAAAACACATTCATAATTTATCATCATTAAGCTCATATAACAATCACATGATCCATCTCATGACTTAACAATTACATGCTATAACTTAACCAAATATTTATCCGAATTACTTAATCTTACATCCAACGCATCTACTAGTGGTTTAAGTCTAGGCAATCCTAAAAAAAAACCTAATTCACTTAAACCAAAGCTCTGATACCAAGTTGTTACAACCCGTGCCCGCTTAGACCAAAAACTTAAAACTTTTTGAGCGGAAACGACTCACTTTTACGGACATCCTGTTACTCTTTTGACCATTGACAAAAATCTATAAACATTCAGACCTTGAAACCATTTTTAAATGAAACTAGACTCAATTACCTTCGAAACGCAAGGTGGCGCAACTCGTGACGACTTACGGATTAAAATATATGATTTTACAAAAATTGCCAAAATCTGAAAATCGCTCCCAACCGCCGGTTGGGCTTCTCAGAAAAGTCCCAGCCGCCCCGGCTGGGGGTCTGCAGGCTCCAAAAACTTTGTCGTTTGTCCCGTTTTCACGATATACCGCTTATACCACTTCCGTATTACATCAAACTTAACCCACATCATTAACTTAACATAATAAAACGTTTCCAAAATTGTTTGACCCGTTTACAACCCAAAATGGGTATAAAACACACTTATGCCAAACACCCCTTTATTTATCACAACAAACACTTAAATCCATTTACAACACGAACCGTTAGACATGCTTGACTTTGACCTATTACATCATGACTTTGACACTTGACTATGACCACATAACCTTTAAAGACTCACGGGGGCCTCAACGTTGACTCGAGCTCGGTATTTCTAACTAAGCTCTAGCTTACTTACATAACCTATAGCCTTCCGCATAATCACGCCTCAAACCTTATTCCAAGCCACCATACTATCACATGAACCTACAAAACATTGAGACACTAACACATAAGCTTTCGCTTAGTAAGTAACTAGATTAACATTTGGTTAACACGTTAATCCACATATATGCATTACAACACTTAACCATTTAACACATACGGCCATATTCACATCAAGCACATAAACATTACAAAACATACCTTAGCCATTCCATTATCATGATCCAACACTTGAGACGACTAACTAAGCATGTCTCCTATCAATTCCATACTCACTAATCCAAGACTATCAACTATAACGTTCATACTCATAATCACATAATATGCAAACGACCGTATTAAACACATATTAATCAAGTTACTTACCTTAGCTTCCAAAGCTAAGCTACAATCATAATACCACCATCATCATCATATTCATCATCATCACCATCATCACCAACATCATCACCATCATCACCAACATCATCACCATCAACATCCTAGTTTAATATCATCATACATAAACACTTATTACATATCACTAATCTACTTATAACAACCAACATAACCTTTAATCCTTTTTAATCATCATATGATCATATGGTACTTAACCAATTTAAATCATTAACTTTAACCCATTATGAATCACCATAACACTTTAACTAGCTTAAAACACCATTTACCCATTTACCCCAAATTGATTACATAAACCCTAGCTTTTCAATTCTTCAATTCAACACAATAAAAGTTACTTACTTGTAGAAGATTATTTACTAGAGGATTTCATCCTTGATTCTTTCACTAGATTGATCACCAAGCTTAGTTTCCCTCTCTTTTCTCTTCTCCAAAACCGGACACACAGTACACACCCTAGAGGATGATAGAAAATGTTAGAACTCTCCATACTTAGATATTTACTTACACAACTTTGGGCTTATGGCAAGAGTAGTCCCTCTAGTCTTTTTACTTCTATTTTGGCCACTCAACACTTATAACTTATTTAACACATTACAACTTAAGTCCCTCAAGTATATTTTCATTATATATATAACACATGATACTCTCCATAACCACATTATACAATACTTTGGCTATCGGGTTTGACTACAACGCAACTTTCATTGACTAACCAATCACAACAAGCCTTATTCAACTCATTAAGAGTGGGGTCTAGTTGTATACGGGAAACGGGTCTAACAAGAGGGTCCTTTTCGAATCTTATTCTTACTGCATCGTTTTTTTCGATAGCATTAGTATGTGAATATGTGATATCCAGAATGTCAACTGTTCAAAAACACTAAAAAGTTCATAAACTCCATCTCGATTGAAATATGTGCAGGTTTGACTAATACTTTCCGATTTATGCGTGATATCCTACTATACAATGCAACATACACTTGATCGTGAGAGAATACAGATTCATGCAAGTAAACTGATACAAAATTGATTCTAAACTAATACTCGCTATGTCATATTATTATTGTCCATTTCACCACTTTCTTTTTTACTAAGGGCATCCACTATGAATGAACCTATTAAAAAGTTTATAAATTGCCACCTCTTATAATCCATTAATTCATAAAACTTTTTATATTATAAATCTATATCCACTATAGATAAAGCTTACGGATAAATCTTTTGAGTTTTATAGGGTATGCGGTTTATAGGTACCAGTCCTTTGTGTCCGGGGCACAGGCACGGTGTATAGTCACTATTAGTCAATACTTAGCGTTGCCAATTACTGATGTTAATAAGTTTTTAATTGATTTGTTAAGTTTTTGTATGATTATTTGTGTTTTCAGTTGACTTAATTTGATGTTAGAACTGTTATATTCAATATGTGTTTGAACAGTTATAGGGTACGGTTGTGAGTTGGTGTTTATGATGTTCGTTCAGTATAGAAGGTGATTCGGCTTGATGATATGATTATGGAGATGAGATCAGTGATGTGTTTGAGGCGGTTTACATAACTGTGTGTGTTTAGGGTTAGGGTTATAACCGGTTTTTGATTTATCATTGTTATGGACCTATGGATCCGGTTATTTTATTAATTGGGCTAACTTGCTTAATGCTTTGGGCTTGATTATATTTATGCCAATGCTTCGGTAATCATGGTCATTTATCTTATTAAACAAACTTTAAGGTGTGATAATTAATTAATTACGAGTCGTGGAAAACCCGTGCGTTGCACGAATTGTATATTGATGTTCATTGGGCAATGATGTGCTTGCCCAATCAAATCCGTTCTTAGAAAAGCGTAACAAATTCACACCATTGTAGAAGTACGAAACATTATTATTTTTTTAACATATTACTGAGTCCTAACATGCTTGATCTTCTATTGTCTCCAAGCATACAATGCAGAATCAACCCACTAAAATAGATGTTATCTGTACGTACATTAGGATTTAGGACTATGAATATTTGATTGTTGTTGAACCATTTCTAACAGTAAGGTCACATGGTTGCAAAGAGATACACACTAAAGATCTTGGGTTCCAATTTCGTTCTTCTTGGCAATTGAATTGGCATCAAATGCTCATTAAATTATTCATCTATGAGTAAGATATGGATTACTCTTATATTACCATGGAAAAAACAGAACCATGCTACCTTTCTTCTTCATTCTGCATTGATGATCTGGTTCTGTAAAATTTTCACATAAGTGTAGCAGGCCGAAACAAAGTTATGGTAAATCATCACATTTCGTTCCAAAATTATTGAAATCTTTACATCAATAAATATACAAATGAGAATATCAAAAGACAGACGTTGAAATCTTTAATTACTTACTATTAGTTAATCCTTATAGTCTTCAGAAAACTAAATATCAAGTAATGCATACTGTTATAATTAAAATATACTATCCAAATGCTTTGAAATTTAAGTTTAATCATGGAACTCAACCTTAAGACTTCAAAATCGACTCCAACTTTAATACTCCATATTCAATGATGGGAATCAATTCTTGCATGTACAATATTTAGCAGTAACCATACTTACTGTAATAACGCAAATATAATTACTATATGATCGAGAAAGAAAAAAAAAAGAAACATGTTACCCAGTCCGTCTCCATTTTCCTCTTTGTTTTATTATTATCATCTTAATGTTTACGGGGAATTTTGTTACTCCGAGTAAATATCATATTTCGATAACGTTGTAATTTATATTTATTTATTTGTTTTTTTTACAATGTATTATTTATATATATTATTTGTAATTTATATTTATTTATTTTTGACAGTGTGTTTGACTTTTTACAATTTATTTTTGTCTCACACACACACCATTCAAACAGAAAAAATAGATCCGCTATAACGATTTTAGGGCTTTCAGTTACAATCGACATAAATGTAATTTATCAATAATCAATGAGATTAAACAATATCTTAAAGGGTCTGGATGTTCGATGAATAAGTTTTATATGGATTTGAGCGTTGATTAAATCATTCAGGTATTGTTTTTTGAATCATATGTTTATTTGTTGTTGTATCTGGAATATGGTTGCTTGATGATGTTTTGGCGTTTACAGGGATTATTTGCTTCGATTAGTCAGTATGTGTAGATAACATGTTTTTTATTATATGTTTGGATAGCAAAGCTTAGCAAAATATGCAAATAAAATTATGTTGATAATGATTACATCGATTTTCAACAAATATGCATAACTGATAATCACATGCGAGTCTTTAATAAGATTGATGTATTATCCAAATTTAATATAAGCAGTGATAGATCACTACGAAAACATTATATATTTGTATTAGACCATCACAAATAACAATGCATAGGTAGAAACTATAACATTACCTCATAACAGGATATGCAACCGATTTGTCACAGCTATCGCACCAAAAGCCCCCTGCCTTTCGGGTTGCAACTTTTTTGCATTTCTCCCCACCACATGCCGGGAAGCTCCACTCTTTTTTAGTCCTAACATTATCGATTTTCTCCTTTATGTGAAAGGTTGCAGTCTGTGATTAAGGAAAAAATTTGTAAACAATGCGACATTCGATGATAATATAGAAATGGGAACATGCGCAAAATATTTACATCATTTTTTCTGTTGTGCGCCCACACCAGCAGGTTCTCAAGTGTTCCAACTCTAGGTTCAGAGTCCACAAAACGGGCACCCACATTTGACTATCCCACACCACTAACAGCCATACAATTGGAAAACAAACAATTATAGACATTTTTCATTATACTATATATGCATTTGAAACGCGTATGAATGCATACCTTGCATCTGACCGCAACTCCTTTATTGCAGGTATATCAATGTTATCCATAATCATGGTGGACGAACTGCTGGATAGATACAGTTTATCTGGAATGGAATTTCCAAAGTCAGATTCACATGTCAAAAGTGATTTGTACAGATAAGTTTTAATATTCACAAACACATACTGTTGTAATGTCTTGCAGTTGTAGAGGTTATCACAATAGGACACATGCCTATGTGTTTGGTTTTTTTGTCAATAAGCACATCACCTAATCCCCCCATAACGTTACCCTTATTGATTGTCCCCTGTTGCATTGAACACAAAGTTATGATAAGTGTTAATATGGTTTTTTTTAATCAACATAATAATGACCATATACAATGTTGCTAACCTCTGGTTTGCCAGGTAGAAATCAAGATTCTTGGAGCCAGCTTTAGTGTGGTTCATCCTGCCAACATTGGTCACATATCCGGCTACATCTGGAAGGTAATGATTTGAATATCAATGCTTCATACCATTTACCGTGGGAAATTAATAAATATACAAAAACAATATAAACTCACCAATAAGATATTTGTTTTCCGTAGGTTCTATCTTCTCGATATCAACCAACTGAAAAGGATACCTAATAAACCCATCTGAAATCAGCAAAGACTTTCGTATGCTCGTTTCACCATCAAATTCAAGCATAAAGGTATCGTTTTTTCTAACACGATACTCTTCCTTATTAGCCATCACTACAAAAAATTTTATCGAATATATACCACCTTCCTTTAACCTGAGGAAATTGTGTGCCACAGTTGCCCTGGTAGTGCAATGGATGACATTACCCTGGAACAATATCGTGTCAAAATCAGGTATAAGAGGGAAATACGATATATAAACGCTACCTTTGCATCAGATACAATGAAATCGGTGCTCAAGTAAACGCCAGTTGTAGCGTTAACATCCCACATCATGCATATCATAACTACAATGGTGCCGGTGGAATCCATTTTCAACTCATCAAGGAACATGTGGGACTGTCCGTTTCCATCGTTTGCAGCCACTACCTGGGATTACCTGTATGCACGTATTGTATTTCAAACCGTATGTATGGGTGGGAAAAGTTATGGAGATGTATTTTATACAGCATTGAAGTTCATATAATGAGGGTTTAATTTTAACATTAATGGTTTTTTGGTTCATATTCTTTGAGGTGTAAATTGAGGTGTAAATGATTAAGCCATTTCGTATTCTGCATGGACCATTTACTTATTCGTGAATTTATTTGCTAAAATACTCCTTCGGTATATATTTTTTTGGGATTAATTTTCAAGCTTAAACATGTTGCACCATACAACTTTTTACTCTTCCACATTAAATGTAGGAAAAGTGAATCTTTAAGTATTATAGATTATACAACTTTCCATTTATTAATTTCGGTTACGTACATATTTTGACGAACCCAATTAAATATTACATCCACTTCATTTTTGATAACTAAAAATGGACGATCTCCTCTTATAGACTAAATTAATTTTTGAATTTGAATGTCGAGATGTTGCTTCTGAAATACTCTACATAGTACCACTTTTTTTTACTAATGAAAAATGAGAGGACCTATGACACACGGTTAAGGTGGTTAAACCTTGTGTACTTTGTGTGTAAGATATATTGAGTTAATATGATTAGTACGCGGAATTTACTTAACCACACTTAGAAGGTTATGTATGTTATGGAAATGGAAGAATTATGTTTGTTACTTAACAATGAACAAAGAAAGTTTATCACTAAACGATTCAATATTATTCAAAATAATACGAGTGATCTTGTGTTTATCACTAGGGTTACAAAGACCTTGAATCTTATGTTTCTAGATTTGTGTTATGTGATTTTTGTTTGTTCTAAGTCTTAACAGATATTCAGTAATTGTACACAATATCCAAGTCTAAGATCTCTTTTATAGTTGCAAGAGATCTTTACAAATTGCTTAAAGTCTTGGCCGACTTACTTGGTTAACTTATGCTTATTGTGTGTCAGTACATAAGATACAACATGTATCTATGTATACAACTTGTTAACTAAGCACATGGAGTAAGATATTATCTACCGTATATGTTTGACCAAAATACAATAAATATCTTTTCGATCTTATCCTTGAAGTAGCTTTATGACTCACTGATCAGCAGTACCATTCTCTACTAGCAGTACCTTCTACTTGAACTAGCAGGTACCATTGATCATAAACTAGCAGTACCTTTGACTTAGAGTAAATTCTAATACTCTAACTTCAGAATATTTAATTCCCAACAATCCTCCCCTAAACATGTGAATCATTTCAAACATGTTTTCTGAATTAAATGAGGACTTGAGAAGATCTTTCAAACACTTCATGAATCTGAACTATTCTTCTTATTCTGAACTGTTCTGCTTTGTTCTTCTTTGACTTCAGCAATATCAAAAACATTGTACCAAAAGATGGTGCAATTTCCTTGGATGGAGGAATTGTAAGAGGCAATGATGCTGTGTATCTTGGATACTTGTTTCAACAAGTGAAATCATCTAACCAGCATGTCTTTGAAGTGAAATTGAAACTTTTCTTCGTTTGATATAGATAGAACTTTCTCCTTTAGGAATGCTTCATCCCTTCTAGATATTTGATCTATTCTTGTCATTTTCAACCTCTACATCATCTTGTATGCTCTTGTCTTCTCCTTCCATATATTGGATTATTCTTCCTTTTCTGGGCAATTATTTCCTTCTCTGAGATTGTAACCTCCCCTGAAGCAAATAACTTTTGTTTCATCCTCCCCTTGTTTGGAAGATCTCACTATGTACCTTTGACTGATCTACTTTGTGAACTTGTTGTCAGACAATATTGTACATGAAGCCATCAATTCCTTAAAAGTTTAAGTTGCTGTCCTCATCACTTCTAGGTGTGTTAACTCCTATGAGAGGTGAATCAGTGGACATTTTGATTCATGATCCATCAATGGATGGTTTTTGTGAATCTCTTGAAAATCCTTGTTTAAGAAATCATTTGACTTAGTAGTATGTTCATGATTTTAGAATTGAAAAATCATACTACTTCCAACCATTTTGAAAGAATCAAGTGTATAACAGACACTTAATTAAAATTTCGGTTTAAAGCAACCTCTGGTTGTGTGAGAACCAATGTTTTTCAGTTATAAATAACTGCCTGTGTAAAGATAAATCTATTCAAAAGATTTTCTTGACAGGGTTTCCAGCTCATAGCAATTGTTGCCTCCAACACAAGTGTTAGATTCACTTTTACTAGTTGTTCTTTCTATCAGATGTCCTCAGACTAGCTCATTATACTTAAAAGTATAAAATGATAGAAAGTGAGTTGTATCAGTTACTATCTGATCAACTAAGTCATCAATTCAATGTGAAATATCATAACTAGGTTTCAAGAAAGAAGTTTTAAGGAGGTTAAATTCCTAAACTTAGTCCATCATAAACCTACTATGTTAGCAATTTGATAAGCATTCTGCTCCCTTTTCACTTGAAATCTCCTTTGTGTTCACATATTCATACCTGAAATAGTTAGTCTAAAACCAAAAGAACAATGTACAAAGTACTTGTCTTGCATTAGAATAATCATAAAACCAACTGTATGAATAACACAATTTATATTTTTGATATATTAGCAGTACCTTATAAATCCAGCAGTACCAACAAAAAAAAAATTATGTACATAAACACATCATTTGAAAAATTTAAAGATTAAGCATTCCAATACTTGCTACCAAGTACTGAAACCTTGAAACATCAAAAGCTTTTGTAAGTAGATCTGCAAAATTATATTCTGAAGCAATTTTCATTACTTGAATTAATCTTTTCTCATTGCAATCTCTAATAAAGTGATGTCTAATTTCAATGTGTTTTGTTTTAGAATGTTGCACCGGATTTTTAATAATACAAATTGTACTACTATTATCAATATGAATAACAGTGTTTAAGAAATTGTACCCATAGTCAAGAAGTTGGTTTTGAAGCCATAAGACTTGAGCACAGCAACTTGCAGCAGCTATATATTCAGCTTCAGTTGTTGAATTTGCCACACTTGTTTGCTTCTTACACTGCCATGAGACAAGTCTACATCCAAGGAATTGACATCCTCCAGTTGTTGACTTTCTGTCCAAGCTAGCACCAGCATAATCACTATCCGAAAATGCTACCAAGTCAAAAGGAGAGTCTCTAGAATACCATATACCCAACCTTGGTTGACCTTTGAGATATCTAAAAATTCTCTTGACTACAGTTAAATGAGAAACCTTTGGAGTAACTTGAAATCTTGCACAAACACAAACAGGGAACATGATGTTAGGTCTAGATGATGTAAGATACATCAAAGAGCCTATCATAGATCTGTAAGTGTGTACATCTACATTCTCTCAATCTTCATCTTTCAGAAGGTGCTTCTCTGAGTCCATTGGTGTGCTTGCCATTTTTGAATCAGCAAATTTAAATTTTCTAAGAATTTCTGCAACATATTTATCTTGAGAGATAAAAATGCCTTCAGATGATTGTTTAATTTGCAAACCTAAAAAGAATGTGAGTTCTCCCATAGAACTCATCTGAAACTTATCATGCATGAGCTTCTAAAATTCTAAACACATTTCCTTCCTTGTAGATCCAAAAATAATGTCATCCACATACACCTGCACTAACAGAAGATCCTTCTTGTGCTGTTTGATGAAAAGTGTCTGATCAATCTTTCCTCTTTGAAATCCATTATCTAATAAATAGGAAGCTAGTGTTGCATACCAAGCTCTTGGTGCCTGATGAAGGCCATATAGAGCTTTCATTACTCTGTACACTTTGTTTGGATGGTCAGGGTCAATGAAACCAGGAGAATGTGAAACATACACCTCTTTTCCAATTGTACCAGATAAAAATGCACTCTTGACATCCATTTGGTAGACTGTGAAGCCTAAAAATGAAGCATAAGCTAGAAACAGTCTAATTGCCTCAATCCTTGCTACTAGAGCATAAACTTCATCATAATCTATCCCTTCTTCTTGTGTGTACCCTTGTGCTACTAATCTAGCCTTATTTCTAATAACTATCCCTCTTTCATCCCTTTTGTTCTTAAAAACCCATCTAGTGCCAATCACCTTTTCATTTCTAGGTAAATCAACTAGCACCCAAACCTTTTGAATCTTGAACTGAAGAAGCTCTTCTTGCATAGCCTCTACCCAGCTTGAATCATCTAGGGCTGTAAGAATATTCTTTGGTTCCTTTTGAGAGAGAAAACATAGAAACAAACAAGAGTTTGAAACCTCATGTTGTTTTGAAGCATAAAGAGCATCAAGAATCCCTTGTTGGTCTGAAGAGACCAATTGTCTTCTTGTCTTCACACCAGATTGTATATCTCCAATCACATTATCCAGGGAATGAACTTTGTGGATCCTTGTGTGTGGTGTAGAAGGAACTTGATAAGATAGTGGAAGATTACCCAAATCTACTTTATCTTCTTGGAACTCTGCTTCTCTTGAAGTTGAAGGACCAGCAGTATCTTCAAATGAACTAGCCGTACCTCCAAATGTACTAACAGTACCTTTATGGATACTAGCAGTACCTTGCTCTGTGTCAGCAGTACCATCAATATTTGAAATATTGAGTTGTTCCTTTGTTCCATCATCCTTGTGCTCATCTTCAACATCTCCTTTAGCTTTACTAGAAGAAGATACATCATTTGTTGAAGTTGATTCCACACTTGCACTTGACCATATTGGCATTGTGCCATCAGATTGATCTTTATCTAACTCCACCTCATTTGTTGCTTGTGAACCTGAAAAATTATTAGTTTCTGCAACAAAAGGTATATAATTCATAGAATTTGTTAGATATTCAAGATCAAATATCCATTTTGGTCCTTGGCCTACTACATTGGATTTGTTTTCCAGAAACTCCACATGTAGTTCTTCTTGTACTTTCTCAGTTCTTAAGTTGTAAACTCTAAAAGCTTTGCTAACAAGAGAATATCCAACTAAGAAACCTTCATCTGCTTTACCATCAAATTTTCCTAAATGGTCTAAGGTATTGAGAATTGTCACATGACATCCAAAAGGTCTAAGAAATCCTATTGCAGGAGTTCTACCATTAAAGAGTTCATATGATGTCTTATTGTGAGGCTGCACAACTAAAACTCTATTTTGAACATAGCAAGCAGTGTTGATTGCCTCTGCCCAAAAGATTATAGGTAGCTTAGAATCAGCTAACATTGTTCTAGCAGCTTCAATTAGTTTTCTATTCTTTCTTTCAGCCACACCATTCTGTTGTGGTGTTCTAGCAACACTATATTCTCTTCTAATACCTTTTTCTTTGCAGAAATCATCCATAACTCTATTCTTAAACTCTGTCCCATTATCACTTCTAATGACTTTTACTTTCTTGCTTACTTGATTTTCTATCTGTGTAATGAAGTCCTTAAGGATGCTTGATGTCTCATCCTTAGACACTAAAAAGAAAACACATGTAAATCTGCTATAGTCATCAGTTATAACAAGACAATATTTTTTATGTTGTATACTCCTTACTGAAACAGGTCCAAATAAGTCCATATGCAGCATAAACAATGACTGATTGATAGAGTTAAAAATCTTGGGCTTACAAGTGGCTTTGTGTTGTTTGCCTTTTAGACAAGCAATGCATGTTTGATCATTTTCAAATCTTTTGTGAGGTAAACCTCTTACCAAACCATTCTTAACAATTTTATTTATGGTTTTGAAGTTAATATGACCAAGCCTTCTATGCCATAACATTGATTCATCCAATGTGGCCTTTGCAACAAGACAAGTTAAATTATTTTTAGGAATAATGTTCTTCATATCAAGACTATACATATTGGCCTTTCTAGGAATTCTAAGAAGCACTTGATTTTCATCAGGCATCTTAAAATCCTTAGATAGAACAAGACATTCAGTGTCAGTAAAAAGGACATTGTTCTTTTTGTCACACATTTGTGAGACACTAAAAAGATTATACTTTAGCTCTTGAACATAGTACACATCTTCAAAATCTAAATTTCCGGTTTTAATTGTACCTTTACCAGAAATTTTGCCACGAAAACCACCTCCAAAGGTAACATATCCTCCATTGAAAGCTTCAAAATCTGAAAGATAAGACATGTTGCCTGTCATATGCCTTGAACATCCACTATCTGAGTATCCTTGATCTTCTTGTTTATCAGTTGAATGTTCCTGCACACAAATAAGAGTGTTAGTTTTCTTTGGGGATCCAAGCCATTACTGACTTGGATCTGCCTCTTGCATCAATGTAATTTAATCTTTTAAGGACAGTTGATGCAACATTGGATTTTAGAATCCAACATGCTGAGGCCTTAACAGCATTTGCCCTATTACCCTTAGCAGCAGAGTGAATAACATGCTTAGCAGAGTCTGCTAGCTTTGTAGTTGAACTCTTTGGTCTCCAAATTTGTTTGTGGACCACTGCTTTTGTTTGAATGGGCCTTAGAACAGTTTTAGATGCATGTATGAAAGTTGTTTTTGCATCCTTAGCTGTTGATTTTGGGTTAACAGTCATCAAAGGTCTAACAGTACCATTTGATCTACCCGTACCTTTAATTTGTACTGGAAGTACCTTTTTGTATGTATTAGCAGGACCTTTTTGTCTGTCAGGACCTTTTGGTCCAGACTTGTTTGAGACTGTTCTGGGTTTAGTTCTATGAGTGTTAGAGTGAAAATAAGTTTGAGGAGTTTGCCTTTTGTAGTTCACCCTATTGTTTTCATACCCAGTTACCCTTTGGTTGCAGAAAGCTGCAAGATGGTCAAAACTACCACATGTATAACAAGCTTTGTTGTAAAAAGCAAAGTCATCACCTAATTGGTTAGACTTGAGGTTGTTCCAATTCCTTTGGTTACCTCTGGGCTTGTTTGTAGTTCTATATTGTTCACAATATCTAACTGGTTTCCTAACAGTCTTAACATTTGACTTAGGCTTGTTAGTGTTGTGATTGACTATCTTAGGAACACTTGTTCCTACTTTCTTAACCAATACAGGTTTAGACATAACCTGTTCTTCTTCATCATCATCACTATCAGTTGTACAATCTTCAACAACTATAGTTTCTCCTTTCTTAACAAAGGACACCTTGTCCTGATAAGATAAAGTTTTATCTAAACTTTTACTTACCTTTTCTATCTTTGGACTCTTAGTGGCCTTAGAACCATATTCCATGATTGGTTCTTGAAACTCAGCTAATCCTGTGTGTGCTAAATCAATACCTGGAGGTGAATGAACACCTCTGTATGGTGGGGGTACAGACTTAAATCCAACACCAGAATTAACCTTATCAATAACTTGGGCTTCCCAAAGCTTATTGAATCCATCTGAGGCATGAGCCAAAACATCCACAGATATCTTAACATTTTCTCTTTCATTTTTGTGTTTAGCTAATGAATCATTCAACTCAACAATACACTCATCTCTGATCTTAATGTCATTTTTTAGTATATTGATGTCATTAGTAAAATGAGATTCATTACTTTTAAAATGTAAGACTTGTTTTTCTAAAACACCTAGACCTCTTTTGTGATTAGCCAAATTAAAAAGAGAATTAAGTAGCTCTTCTCTATGAGCATCAAATCTCTTACTAAGGTCTTCATAAGCTTTAAGATTAGGACATGATTCAGTACAAGTTTGAATAGAATTTACCTCTGAATCAGAATGGGCCATTAGAGCAAATTCATTGGCCACAAGAGCAGCATTTGGTGGTGCTTCCTCTTCAATAGGCATAGAGCTCCAATCATAACCAATACCATCAATAGCCAACATAGCCTTTGGCTCTTCAATAGTAACTTCCTTTCTCCTATCTTGCTTATACCATGTGTTTCTATTCTCTTGCTTCCTTGGGCTTCTACACTCCTTAGCAAAGTGTCCTAACCTATGACAGTTGAAACACTCCACTTTCTTCTTATCAAACCCAGCAGTATCATTACCATTTATGGTAATTTGCTTCCCAGTTCTCTGCCAATGCTTCTTGGCCCTCATACTGAGCAAAGCAACCTGCCATTTGATGTCCATCTCTTCCAAATCATCACCATCAACCTGCTCAAGGTCTTCATGATTTAGAGGAGAACCACTAGATTGACTAGACATGAATACATAGAATGCTGGATCACCAAGTCCTGCAACATTCTTTTGTGAACTAGTAGAAGGACCACCATGAGTAGCATTAGAAACACCTTCAACTTCTTCTACCTCTTCAGATTTACCAATACTAGGAGATGACAAAAGTGCCACGTTCCCAGAACTAGTACCATAAATTCCAGACTTTCTAAGACTTTGTTCAACAATTTTGAAGTTGTTGTACAAATCATTGAGCTTCATTGTTTCAATGTCTGGTTTGTTCATCCAGACAATAACATGAGTATGGAACTCATCAGGTAGACTTCTTAAAAACTTCATGTTGAGATCTTCCTTCTCTGTCTCAACACCCAACACAGCTAACTGACTGACAAGCTTATGTAATCTTGAGAATAGCTTATCAAGAGACTCATTACTAAAAGCAGTAAAGTTTTCAAATTGTTGCTTTAGTAGTGTCTTCTGTGTCTTTTTGGTAGTTTCATTACCACCAAAATATGCACAAATCTCTTCAAAAAGAGTTTTTGCATCAAGATACTTGTTAAATGATAGCATCTGCTCACTAGGAATGGTCATAAGCAACAAATTTCTTGCTTTCTGATCATTTCTCTTCAGTATCTTCTCTTCATTTGACACTGGTCCAGTATTTCTTTTCCTACTTGTTTTACCTTCTAGGACAACCTCTGAATAGCTTGGTGAAAAAGAATCACCATATATAATGATATCCCAAAGAGTATAATCTTGGACCATGAAATATTGCTCAATTCTCATCCTCCATAACTCAAACTCATTATGTTTGATCATGGGTAACTTTGAAGCAACATTTGTTTGAACATCATGTGCATCCATTTCTTTTCTTCTAATTCAATTATATCAACCTGTTCGCTCTGATACCAACTGAGAGGACCTATGACACACGGTTAAGGTGGTTAAACCTTGTATACTTTGTGTGTAAGATATATTGAGTTAATATGATTAAGTACGCGGAATTTACTTAACCACACTTAGAAGGTTATGTAAGTTATGGAAATGGAAGAATTATGTTTGTTACTTAACAATGAACAAAGAAAGTTTATCACTAAACGATTCAATATTATTCAAAATAATACGAGTGATCTTGTGTTTATCACAAGGGTTACAAAGACCTTGAATCTTATGTTTCTAGATTTGTGTTATGTGATTTTTGTTTTTTCTAAGTCTTAACAGATATTCATGTAATTGTACACAATATCCAAGTCTAAGATCTCTTTTATAGTTGCAAGAGATCTTTACAAATTGCTTAAAGTCTTGGCCGACTTACTTGGTTAACTTATGCTTATTGTGTGTCAGTACATAAGATACAACATGTATCTATGCATACAACTTGTTAACTAAGCACATGGAGTAAGATATTATCTACCGTATATGTTTGACCAAAATACAATAAATATCTTTTCGATCTTATCCTTGAAGTAGCTTTATGACTCACTGATCAGCAGTACCATTCTCTACTAGCAGTACCTTCTACTTGAACTAGCAGTACCTTCTTGTTCTAGCAGTACCTTTATGTACTAGCAGTACCTTGATCATAAACTAGCAGTACCTTTGACTTAGAGTAAATTCTAATACTCTAACTTCAGAATATTTAATTCCCAACAAAAAATTTCATTAGTAATTCATCAACGCAAGAAAAGATTAGTAAAAGTGATTGAAATATTACAACATTTTTTCTATCAACATATAATGATTAAAAGAAAATCATTGTTGATTCACTATTTGAATATGATTCGAAATAGAACACTAGCAAATTATTTATGATTGAAGTTTAGTATTGGGCAGCAAAATAAAAGAACCTATCCGAGACCTTTTAGATTAAGATCATGAAGCCATGAAACAAGTCTTTATTTTTACTTCAGATTTGAAACCGTTTACAGAAGACAAAATCAAATAGGCCTAAGATTGTTAGTGTTTATGACGATGGGTGGTTTCCTTTTAATATAAGTGATAAAATGATGGCCAATATTTTTAGGGTATGAGAAACTAGAGAGAGACGGGAAGAGATATGATTTTGGCTGGGCAGTTACAAATTACTTATTTGAAGTTGAAGTTGAAAACATTATGCAATAAACAATTAGATATAGCCCGTGTGCATCGCACGAGTCTGAATGCCTCGGCTCTTTTAAGTTGTGTGATACCATCACAACTTAGATATATAATGACGAAAATAAGTGCCGAAGATTACACTATGAACACTTATATACAGCCTATGTGCAACGCATGGGTCTTCATTACTAGTATATAAAATTTTATCGGCAATGATAACTTCAGTCGATTATACAGGAAATAAGTTTTGTATAATTTATCAAGAAATTGTTGGTTTAATATGGCAAACTGTAACATTTATGTGACGGTTGGTGTCAACTTATTAGCGATGGAATGAATAGCAAATAATAAAACCATGGTTCTCTCCCTCTTTGGAGATTTTTGGCGACACAAACAGGAACCCTAACTAAAATCGTGCTTACGACCTCTTTTGATCGCTAGCTAACTAGCATCCCTCTTATTGTTCTTGATTATCACGCTGTGATTTATCCTAGAACCTTACGAGCGTTGATATTGGTCAAGTCATCCTTGGAGTATAGGGTTTCGACTGTTATTTAGGGTTTAACTTTTCGCATCAATCATTTAGGACTTTATTGCATTAATTATTCAGCCGTTATTAATTCAAGAGTCTCATTGATGAAGGGCGGTTAAGGCACCTTTTTTTTGCATTAATTGCCGAGAAACCTAATATTTTATCGTTTTATATTATTCTACTTGTGATTTTGGCTGTTTTCTAGTTTAGTTGGGTGTGTGTATGGAGGAGGGTTTTGGGGAGGAGGACATTAACTCGATTTTAAATAAGTTTTCTGATACGATTAAGAACATGCATGGAAAGTAACAAGAGTGGGAATGAAGGTGTAAACACCAATGCTGGAGCCGATTCCAGTGTTGGTATGAACAGGGTTGACAATATGAAATGTCTAATGTGGCGTCTAAAGTGAATATGGTTACTACAATTCTTTTGCAAATCTGGTCTCGTTTGATAATAACACTCGAAAGGTTAACTTTTGTATCTTAGAATCGTCAGTGCCTAAGCAATCTGATTTTGAAGTGGGTATTCCAAGAACATCGGTGCAAGAAGTGAGTTCTTGGTTGAGTAACTCGCTTTATGAGTATTTTTATAGGTAAACATCTTGCGTTTCCAGTGGTGGATAATTACGTCTGGAACACGTGGGGCAGGTTTGGTATACATAAGAGTATGATGAATGCGAATGGTTTTTTTTCTTCAAATTTTCATGTGCAAAAGGTGTTGAAGAAGTGCTCGAAAATCGACCATGGATGATTCGAGGGACTCCTATCATTCTCAACAAATGAAATCCCTCAGTTAGTTTGACTAAGAGGGATTTGTCAATGGTCCTACTGTGGGTTAAACTTCATGAAGTTCCGCTAGCTGCGTTTACCCAAGATGGTCTGAGTATGATCGCAATGAGAAGATTGGTAAACCTATGCTTCTGGACTCGTATACTAGTACGATTTGCTTGGATTTGTGGGGGAGAATTGGTTATGCAAGAGCCATGATAGAGATTTTTTTTTGGGGTAAAGGGGAGTAATCCTGCACCCTGGTAAATAGATTAACCAAAAAAATATTGAAGTACAAATGGCATGGGTGATTCCCATGCCCTCAGCCCGTTACATAGGCGATTTGACTCTACAAATGTAACTAAGCAAAACTACTGCTAAACGCAGGACAAACAAAGCTGCTAAAAGCAGCAACTAAACAGATTACATTTCAATTACAATTAAAATGTAAAAAACAACCAGGTCCATATGAACCACTTCCATGGAGAGCACTCGATTAACAATTGTCTTCATTGCATGTACAACGAGTTCAACACCAACTTCCAAGGCTACATCACACGATCGGCAAGGAAAACCAAAATCCAACCGTGAACAACCAAGCCGCAACCCAGCAACAAGTTGCAGCAACAAGAATACGATCCACTGCAACTGCAATATTAAGTATATTGCCCAAATATTCATGTAACACAATTCACTTAGATCGCACAAGCAGATAATAGGATTTAAGAAAATCCTAACTTCCAATAAACAACACATCACGCATCCAATCTTAATCAAGTCGAAACCAGCAGAATTAAGATTCATGGTGATGACGAAAATAGGGTATGCCTACCCTAACAACCAGCAACCACAGCCAATCCTCACCTTAAACCCCAGCAGCATAAAGACACCACCAGGTTTGAATAGCAGGAAAAGGACCCAGTAGCAGCACGACAATATAGGGTTCCCAAAAACCCTAACTTCCCACTAGGATCGAATGATAAACCAAGAACCATGAATCAGTTCTGGAAAAACACTTAAATGATCCAATGAAATAGGGTTATAAACCCTAACTTCCCATTCACGACATACATCCACCCCGATTACAAATCCACATAGCAAACCAACCGGAGCAGAAAAAACAATAGAGTTTCAAAACCCTAACTTCAACCACGATACCAGCAGATCTTATAATGATACCACGAGAAGCGTACAGATCTGTAAGGTAAGGGTTTTTGAACAAGATTCCCCAAAACTTGACTTGCATCTCTCCAAACCCATGTCCATATAACACAAACAGTCACAAAACAAACCCTAATCGGGTTCACTTGCATCAACGATGAATATATAAGAGACCCTAAAATTAGGGTTTCGTTAATCATTAAAGTGTAGATCGACAAACACCAGATTAGATCCAATAATAACATGAGCGGTTAAAAACTGCCATGATATCCCTGAATCTATCTTCAAAGAAACCGCCATTCAAAACCCTAGAGTGAAACGATAATATTGATGTACAGTTTAGGGTTTCGAACATATGTAAGGGACGATTTCATGAAGAAAACCGTGATAATCATAACACGCCTCTACCCAGAAATTAACAAACCATCAAACCGATTGCATATCATTCAAGGAAGAATGATAGAGAGGCGGCTTGTTGGCTGTTTTGGCCGGAACAGTAGAGGTAGAGGGGTGGCTGAAAATCGCCCCTAGGGGAGAGAGAATATTACCATGATAGAGATTAATGCGGAGAGTGATATTAAAGAGTCGCTTGTTGTAGTTGTTCCTAATTTAGATGATGACGGGTAGACTATCGAAACCATTTGAATTGAATATGAGTGGAAACTGCCACGTTGTGATTTGCAATCCTTAGATCATTAAGGATAATCCTATTAAGAGAGATACTATGGAGGTGGTAATGATGGCTTTCGAATGGTTGGGAAGAAAGGTCATAATCGTATGGGAAATAAAGGAGGGGAACAAATTAGTGGTGTTTATTTGACCAAGCCTAAACCAAACTTTGTGTATCGTCCAAAGGAGAAGAAGAAGGAATCAGTTAACAGAGATAATAATGTTACAACTTCGAGTCAGTTTGGTATTATATTACTATAGGTGTGCAGCTTGGGGTTAAAGATGATTATGTGGCAAGTACATGAGGCCATAACTCAAGTCGTAAAGCTAATAAGGGTAATCAAGATGAAAGTGACAGTGAGTGGAGATGACATATGATGAAACTGCTGTGTTTATGGGTTCTTTAACAAAGACAGTGAAACAAACACATTTGAAGAGTTCACTGGGGGGGGGGGGGGCACCTTGACTCGAAATGGGAGCAGGTTTGAAAAAGAATCTTAGAGTGTCTAGGGTTGGGCAGGGGGGATCTCTAAACGCCTTCTTTTTTCTTCTCATCGGAGTTGGCACTTCATTTAATACATGTTTATATGTATAGTATTACCTCTTGGAATATTCGAGGTCTAAACCAGTTCCCGAAACCAAAAGAGGTTTGTCAAGTGATTAGTGATAATCACTTGAATGTGTGCACGATTCTAGAGTCTCATGTTGGTAGTTCTCGAATACATCAGGTTTGCAAGAGCGTGTTTAATAGTTGGGAATGGACATCTAATGGTATTCTCGAATCATTCTTGGTTGGGATCCGTTTGTTGTTGATCTTATAGAGATTGCTCAATCGAATCAAGTGCTGCACGCAAGCCACGTTTAAGGAGGACCAAAATAATATGTTTTATTCGTTCATATATTCTCATAATAGGTATAATCTTAGGCGTGATCTATGGAATAACCTAAAAATGTATAAATAACCTGTTTGTGGGAAACCTTGGTCGTTGCTAGGCGATTTTAGCGGGGCTTTAAATCTCGATGACTATGCAAGTGGGCCTTTTGTTGTAGACATAGCAATGAGAGAGTTTAAAGAATGTGTGTTAAAAATCAAGATTAAGGACATTAATAGTTCGGGGATACATTTTACTTGGAACCAAAAACCGCAAGGTCAAGGTGGAGTATTTAAGAAGATAGATCGTGTATGGGGAACATGGAATGCGTTGACGTGTTTCCTGGATCGTATGCACTATTTGAGCCCTCTCGTACATCCGATCATTCACCTTCTGTTATGAAAATTCCAAAGATAACAATTGGTAAACCTAAACCATTTAAGTTATTTAATTTTCTTGTTCATAAAGGCCCTTTTAAGACCCTAGTAGCATATTCGTGGGGGTGCTACTCTTCATTGTTATTATATCTATCGTGTTGTCAAGAAACTCAAGTTACTTAAAAAATCTCTTCGTAAATTGTTGAAAGAACAAGGTAACTTACATGAGAGAGTTTCTAAGTTATGTTTTGAACTGGATGAGGTTCAAAAAGCATTAGATTAGGGTCCGTCTAATCTTATGTTGCGAGATGAAGAGGATTGTTATTTGAGGGCATTTAATGAAGCAACGTTGGACGAAGAGCGATTCTTGCAACAAAAAGCAAAAATTGAAAGGTTAAGAGTCAATGACTCAACTTTGCTTATTTTCATAAAGTGGTGAAAGGTAAGACGTCTAGAAATCGTATTGTGATTATTACGGATACTAATAGTATTTGTACATGAAGGTGAGCAGGTGTTGAATGTATTTTTTACCCACTATAACCAATTTCTTGCTACAGAAGGTGATACTGTTGCCTTGGAATATGTGAATCATACAAATACTATAAAAACATAAACATCAAGATCACGCAGAGGAATGGATCTACATAAACATATAATTAATTAAACTAAAAGAAAGCGTACCTTTTTTATTCCTAGCAAGAACAAGGAATCACGTGCTCTAAGAACAAAATTATATAAACCCTAACATGGGGCTTATATGGATCGAACAACACCAAAACACACAAGCTAAAATAAGCTTGTTACTCGTTCTTGTACACACGCAATGCTAGCGTTCCAATGGGAAAAGCTAGGTTCAAATCACAAAACAAACCAAACACTTGAAAGCTTAACCTTGGATCGGCAATCCCTAGTGGGATTAAAATTGGCCGATCGGATTTGTAGCTTAGAGGGGAAGAGAGAAGAGAAGTTTGGCTTGTAAGGGATTCAAGATTAGGGAAACAATGAAACACAATGGGATGTATTTATAGTTTTCCTTTGACTTGTTCCCTACTCCATCAATAACTGAACCCTAACCCTTTGGCTAGTTTCGGCTGACCCAAGCCCAAGGCATTGGGTTCTAGATCCTTCTAACTCCCTTTTACACATTTAGTCCTTTAACGACCGTTATCTCTAACTCCGTTAAATACTAACTGTCGTTAAGTATTTGTTTTGTTAAATGAATAAATATAAATATAAAATATATTTAATTTATTCAAACCATTGGAACTCTCACGTATTGTGTGTAATCCCGAGTCTCGGGTTCGAAACCGGACATACTTATATTAATAATTATACATAAACTCTAACAGCTCCCACTTGGATAACTATTAATATAGTAATGACATGGGCTAGTCTAGCTTAACAGATCCCAATGCCCCCAGCTCGATCCGAGTATGGTTTTCCTGAAAAAAACCACGTGATGAATTTAATCATCATACTTATCCTTTTGTTGCTAATACCGCGTTAATATGGATATGGATCTTGGTCATTCCATAATTAACAATTAGTTTCTCGTTTATACATAATTGATCAAGATTACCAAAACATCTGAACATCTTCCAGATAGACTTTGGGCGTGCGCACGCAAACATCTTGTCAATCCTACGAGTGGCCAAGCAGTATTAAACATCAACACAAAGTTGAAGGAACAAATCCTTTATTGACTACGAGCATAACCCTCGAACTTCTCATCACTTCCGAAAATAGCCCTTATAACTACCTTTTACGGATAGCGTTAGACTACCTTACAGAAAATGAGCTACATCCTCGGCAGTTACCTGGCATCTCAAGTCTGAGGATAAATATTCATGATATACTTAATGACTATGATCCATAAAGTATAATCATGCAGTTGGGATAAGTCCTATATTCAATTTATCCAATATTGAATATCATGTGACATTGGTGTCTCAACCTTACAGTACATTCTACCAATCCTCACATTTGTCTTAGTTTAATAATATTCCCATATTATTAATTGACAACAGACTATTTAGAATAAATTAATTTTATTCACGGATTTAAACATGCAAATATAGGACACAAATATTAATATTGAGAATAAACGTTATCCGCACTTTATTTCATTAAAATAATAATTGTTTACACGTCCTAATCCAAAATACTAATCCAACAGATTTACATGAAACTATCTGGCATACAAGACCAATACCCTTAGCATGTCGAGTAAACGTTTCCCTAGGTAATGCATTTGTGAAAGGATCAGCCATATTGTCATCTGTGTGAACTTTGAGTACATTGATTTCACCCAGTTCGACTTGTTCTCGAACATAGTTATATTTCCTACGAAAATGTCTGGCGCCTTTCATAACTCCAGGTTCATTGGCGAATGTGATTGCAGCAGAGTTGTCGCAATACACATTTATAGGTAATTTATTTGACGACATCACTCCAAGATCCGAAATAAATTTCCTTATCCAAACAGCTTCTTGTGCAGCTTCCGATGCAGCAATATACTCAGCTTCTGTAGCAGACATGGCCATGGTACTCTGCTTCTTACTCTTCCAATCTACAGCTCCTCCATTTATGACAAAAACGTAACCCGTCTGAGACTTCGTATCATCTTTATCAGTCTGAAAGGACGCATCGCAGAAACCTGTAACATTCAGTTATGCGTCTGGATTTCCCCCGAAAACTAGAAACATATCTTTAGTATTCCTTAAATACTTAAGAATGTTCTTAACAACATGCCAGTGATCTTTCCCTGGGTTTTGCTGATAACGACTGGTTAAATTTTGTGCGAATGCCGCAGCTGGCCTTGTACATCTAACTGCATACATGATAGATCCTACTGCTGAAGAATACGGAACTTTCTTCATGTATGCCACCTCTTCAGGTGTAGAAGCACACATTTCGCTACTTAAGCCATGTTCTACTTGCATGGGCAAATATCCCTTCTTGGAATTTTGCATATTGAATCTCTTCAATATTTTATCCATGTAAGCACTTTGGCTTAAACCGATCAACCGCTTAGATCTGTCTCTATAGATCTTGATTCCAAGGATATACGCTACTTCTCCTAAATCCTTCATGGAAAAACATTCACATAGATAAGCCTTAACTTCATTAAGACTAGGTATATGATTTCCCATGATTAATATGTCATCGACATACAGGACAAGAAAAGTAGTGTTACTCCCACTAACTTTGTGGTATACACATGGCTCATCGAAATTTTGAGTAAATCCAAACTTCTTGATTTCCTCATCAAATTTCTTATTCCATTGCCTGGATGCTTGCTTCAATCCATAAATGGATCTTTGAAGCTTGCATACACGCTCAGGAAATTGTGGATTCACAAACCCCTCAGGTTGCGCCATATAGATGTCTTCATCTAGGCGACCATTCAGAAAGCGGTTTTGACATCCATCTGCCAAATCTCATAGTCATAGTAGGCAGCTATGGCTATAAGAATCCTAATAGCTCTAATGTCGGCCATAGGAGAAAATGTCTCCTCATAGTAAACACCGTATGTTTGGGTAAAGCCTTTAGCCCCCAAATGAGCTTTGTAGATGTGTACATTACCATCCATGTCCGTCTTCTTTTTGAAGAGCCACTTACTCCCAACTACCTTAGCATTGGGAGGAAGGTCTACTTCAATCCAGACTTTATTGTCTTTCATGGATTGCATTTCCCCATCCATGGCTACCTGCCATTTATCCTTTTCAGGACTATTAATAGCAGCCCTATAACTAGTTGGCTCATCGAGATCCACTAATATAGAATCCACATTGATGAGACGAAAAGTGTACCGCTTTTAGGGGGTCATTTAAGCCCTAATTCGTGATTATTTGATCAAATATTGCCCTAAATCGTTCCTTTTGTCATTTTAGGTACTTTGGAGAAGAAACTGGAAAAGGAAGCATTTTGGACGTTTTTGGAGCGAAAAGTGAAGAAAACGGCAAAGTCTCCAAAATCAAGTTGGAAACAGAGCTTGACGGCGTCACGCTTTGTAGGTGACGGCGTCACGTACTGGCAAAAGGATGAATATGAATTTACACGTGACGCGCCAGAAGGTTTTGTGGAATTAAAGGGTGACGGCGTCACGTGTTAATGGATGTAGGCCGTCACGGTTTAAGTTAAAGAGAGACGGCGTCAAGCACTATTTTGACGGCGTCAACCCTTGACGCGCCAGAATGGATTTTGGAGGATTAAAGAGGGACGGCGTCAGGAATACCATCCGGGAACCCTAGCCGCGGCGAGGTGACGGCGTCACCTCCTACAACGTGACGCCGTCAGACCCTAAACTCTATATATAGTTTTGCAATTTTTAGTCATAAGGTGCAACTTTGTGAGGAAAAACCCTAAGACGAACTTTCTGCCATTTTTAAGGGTTTTATACCCTTGGATCTCCCATGTTTAATTGAAGATAAGTAATTACTTAATCATTCAATATGTCTATGTGTTGTTTGATTATATCTTGTTCTTGTCTTTTAATTAACATGCTAGGCTAGATTTATCTTGTGTTTGCTTAGATCTAATGAAACCTAACTATTGATTATTGGTTGTTGGTGTGTTATTAATTGTATTGGATGATTGTTTATCGATGTTAGGCTTAAGAAAACTGGCTAACCTCCTATACGGTAACTTGCTTGAACGTCTTAAGAAACATGAACCAATGCGTACTAAGGTTATTATGGTTGTATTTAATGCATGAGCGAATTCTAGTGATCCCATGTTAGGAGCTTCTTAGCCGGCTCGACATAGGAGTGAAGTAGGAGCTTATAGAGTTGGGGAAGTACGTACGCCACCCCACGATTGGTATTAAGGAATACACCCGTCATCCACGCAATTAATACACACTAATCAACCGGTAAAAGATAGTTAGGGGAGTAAGGAAATCTAAGTAAACACATTTCTCTTCATATAAGTTCCACAACCTTTTCATTTTCAGTCATTTTTTTTTATTTGCAATTGTAGTTATTTGGGTTAGTTGACTAGCAACTAATTCCGCCCACTCCTTCAAACCCGAGATTTTACTTGCTTTCCATAAAATATAAAAATAAAAAAAGAATCTTTTTTGGGTAAAAGGGTTTAAACCCTGGTAAATATTACAAAAAGAATCTTCCCTCACCCATAGACCTATTAGAGTAGTTTTTCAATCCTAACGACACTATTCCCCTAGAGAACGATCAATCCCCCGGTACTTGCCACTTCACTATACTACATCGGTCAGGTACACTGCCTGGTGGGGATTGCAAGCCTCTTGAGATCCCTCGAGAGGTAAAACCTGTTGTAAGGTCGCAAAACCATGCATCAAGTTTTTGGCGCCGCAGCCCGGGGAGTAGTTTTTGCTTAGGTTGAAATTTCTTTTTATTAGGTCTATTCATTAGATTCCTATCTTAGTGAGATTTTTATTTTCTTTTTATTAGCTTTCCGTAGTCTATCTTTTCTTTGTGTCTTTGTTCGTAAAAACCATTCCATTGACTCTTTCCCGTTCACCATTATGGAGTACGCGAATCCACCATACTACCCACCACGAAATTCACCCACTCCTTATGACATCTTGATGTTTAAACAATATCAAGGTGAACCCATATATGATGCATGGACTCGTTTTAAAAATTTACTCCGAATAGTCCCTCATCATAACTTCAATTTATGGTCCCTAGCTAAAATCTTTTACGATCGTGTCGACCTATGTGACCAAATGTGCATTAATGATTTTGTCAATTAGGACCATAGGGGATTAAATGTTGAAGAAGCATGGGATGCCATTGAAGATTGTGCCCAGTATTATTATAGAGTAGACAACCCAACAAACGTTGGTACAAGTCAATTGACCACAAATTCCAAGGATCATGAAACAAGTTTGTCTGGGGATGACTATTTTGGGATACCTAAGTGGATGTCATGTAACATCATAGTACAAAACAAACACATAGGTAATCTAGATAAAATGGAGGATGAGGTGGATAATCCAAGCCCACAAAGTACCCCACAAGTCCTACCATCACTTGAGGCACACACACCGCCCGTGACTTACCCGGAAGAAGTAGAAGAAACTTTAGGAATCCCAATGGAGGTAGAACCCTTGGACCAAGCACCACTAGAGGATATAGGTTTGAATACTTATAGTGATAACCTTACTCTTAGTTCCAGGGAATTTTCTAGTGTTGATGAACCGGAACCTCAACCTTTACACAACTTTCCATCCTTAGATATATTTCTAGGAGACAAAAGAGGAACCGACCCACCCATCAACCCTTATTATCCGGGTAGTTTTAGGATGAAGGAAGTCATTCACTCACCCCATTCACCTCACGTGGCATATTTCCACCCTAAGGGTGTGTATCGCTACTTTCACCCGCACTTAATCCTAAGTGTAGGGAAAACCTCCCCTATTTCTGTTAAATAAGGGTAGAGTCAGGCTCGTGACTCGAACAAAAACAAGCGCTTCTTGGGAGGCAACCCATGTTTTTAATTGTTTGATGTTTTTATTTTATTTGTTTGTTTGTGTCATATATGCTTAATCATAATTGTTAAATTTTCATGTTTCGAATAATTTGTGAAAATGCTTTATTTTGTTCTTAACTTCGTCTTAATTGCATATAAAGGTATTTTACAAAAAGATAAGTGTAGGGAAGTTATATTTTTATTAAAAAGAACAAAATTCAAACATGGAAAATTCACAATTCATGATTAGCATATATTCTATCTTGTCTGTGTGTCAATACTTGTGGACATGATTTATGAGTTCCTATTTGTAATTCATCCCGCAAGTATTGTATCCTTTTATTGTTTTGTTTTGTTTTTATTTCTAAGTCTGGAATTACATCTAGATGTGGTTTTTCTTTGTTCGGTTTGATGCTTTGGTTTTTGTGTTTGATGATTACAGGTTATATTGGAAAAGAAGATGTACGTGCAACACATCAAGAGGATGATTATATTTCTGGAGTGAAGCTTGTCATGTTCATTCTCTTGGAGGGAGATTTAACCATATTATCACATCATCCATACCGAGCGAATCAGGGGAGTATTAGTTTCATCCATTCTCATTTATTTTTACTTTTACATCTTTTGTCTAGAACATTGGGGACAATGTTTGGATTAAGTGTAGGGAGGGTAAATTAGGATGTCTTAGAAACTACAACTTCGCTTGATTTTTGTTTTGTTTAATAGTGAATGTGTAATAAAGCCAAGAGAAATATTGGTTAGGGCAATTTTAGCACCAAATTTAAAATTTTTTACAACATATAGGAGTGAAACTTTGATTTTAATAAGCGTCTCATGGATAGGGAATTGTATGACTAGCACAAAAACCATACCACTCAAAAATTTCCACCCCAAATATGTGAGGTTCGCCTTTAGATCTTTAGGAAAAAGCATTCATTGTTGGTGCTTATGAGTGTACCGGTAGTTTATAGATTCTAGAACTTGCGTTTGTGATGCATACCGAGACCGCTAGTGAGACTACATTCGTGTAGTTAGGATTGACTACATGATAAGAGGCATTAGGATTAACCCATTGTTTTACACCTGTGTTTTTGTTATAATTACTTTGGCTACATTGGTCAAGTAATTCTCCCACACCCCTTTGCGTTGTACCTATTTTTGGTACACGATACCCCTAGTACACCCCTCAGAGCCTATCTTTTCGTTTCGACCTTTAAGCATTTTACTTAAAGGAAGAATTTGTTTACACCCCACTTAAATGTACACCCAAATCGCCTTAGCCTACCTTGTGTGCACTCATTTTTAGTGCATTATTGTGACAACATTTGTTTAAACCCTTAGTTAATTATCTAATTGATTACATGGTTGCTAAGTCGAGTCATATCCTTGTACATATTGTTTTGGGACGATTGGGACTTATGGGTAAAGTACTAGTGTAATGGAGTAATGGGGAAGAACATCATTTATTACCCCCATATGTACGTTAATATTTTAAAGTACTCCAAATGTTTCGATTATCTTGATTCGAGTCATTAGAATAAATTTATGTAAAGTATGTAAAAGTTCAAGTGTAGGGATGGTACAAAGAATCCCTAGTGATGTATTGTTTTGGATGGTAGGGCAAGTGTGTATGTAAAAAAAAAAAAAAAAAAAAAAAAAAAAAAAAAAAAAAAAAAGTGAAGAAAAAGCATACGGACTACCATCCGCCTCTATCTTTTATTTATGTTTTGTTTTATTCTATGTTTATTAGTTCGTGATTAGTTTAAGTTGAGTCGAGTCTTGGCTTAGCAACGCCTCATTCTACATGTAATTGACCAAGATGATTGACTTGCCACCAGTAAAAATATCCTTATCCAACAAACCGTGTTTTCCTTATCCCTACACCTAACGTTATAACCCTTTGTAAAGACCTCTTTGATAGTTTATCCTAGGTGCTTACGCCAAATGTGGTGGAGGTTTTGATCCTTTCCCAAGCCTATGGTAATCTATTTGCTATGACAGGTAATGAGTGATATTTCTCCATTTTCATATATAAATTTACAACACCCGAGAGATGAGAGTATCCAAACACTTAATGTGAGGTGCTAGTGTATAATTTCCGTGCTTGTTATGATTAAAGTGGAACGACTATTTGTTGTAATTACTTTTATATTAGCGTTAAATGACCCCTAACTTGTATTTTGATTAGAAGAAAAGCTCATTTGCTTGAGGACAAGCAAATCCCAAGTGTAGGGATATTTGATGAGACGAAAAGTGTACCGCTTTTAGGGGGTCATTTAAGCCCTAATTCGTGATTATTTAATCAAATATTGCCCTAAATCGTTCCTTTTGTCATTTTAGGTACTTTGGAGAAGAAATCTGGAAAAGGAAGCATTTTGGACGTTTTTGGAGCGAAAAGTGAAGAAAACGGCAAAGTCTCCAAAATCAAGCTGGAAACAGAGCTTGACGGCGTCACGCTTTGTAGGTGACGGCGTCACGTACTGGCAAAAGGATGAATATGAATTTACACGTGACGCGCCAGAAGGTTTTGTGGAATTAAAGGGTGACGGCGTCACGTGTTAATGGATGTAGGCCGTCACGGTTTAAATTAAAGAGAGACGGCGTCAAGCACAACTCTGACGGCGTCAACCCTTGACGCGCCAGAGTGGATTTTGGAGGATTAAAGAGGGACGGCGTCAGGAAGACCATCCGGGAACCCTAGCCGCGGCGAGGTGACGGCGTCACCTCCTACAACGTGACGCTGTCAGACCCTAAACTCTATATATAGTTTTGCAATTTTTAGTCATATAGTGCAACTTTGTGAGGAGAAACCCTAAGAGAATTTTCTGCCATTTTTAAGGGTTTTATACCCTTGGATCTCCCATGTTTAATTGAAGATAAGTAATTACTTAATCATTCAATATGTCTATGTGTTGTTTGATTATATCTTGTTCTTGTCTTTTAATTAACATGCTAGGCTAGATTTATCTTGTGTTTGCTTAGATCTAATGAAACCTAACTATTGATTATTGGTTGTTGGTGTGTTATTAATTGTATTGGATGATTGTTTATCGATGTTAGGCTTAAGAAAACTGGCTAACCTCCTATACGGTAACTTGCTTGAACGTCTTAAGAAACATGAACCAATGCGTACTAAGGTTATTATGGTTGTATTTAATGCATGAGCGAATTCTAGTGATCCCATGTTAGGAGCTTCTTAGCCGGCTTGACATAGGAGTGAAGTAGGAGCTTATAGAGTTGGGGAAGTACGTACGCCACCCCACGATTGGTATTAAGGAATACACCCGTCATCCACGCAATTAATACACACTAATCAACCGGTAAAAGATAGTTAGGGAGTAAGGAAATCTAAGTAAACATATTTCTCTTCATATAAGTTCCACAACCTTTTCATTTTCAGTCATTTTATTTTATTTGCAATTGTAGTTATTTGGGTTAGTTGACTAGCAACTAATTCCGCCCACTCCTTCAAACCCGAGATTTTACTAGCTTTCCATAAAATATAAAAATACAAAAAGAATCTTCCCTCACCCATAGACCTATTAGAGTAGTTTTTCAATCCTAACGACACTATTCCCCTAGAGAACGATCAATCCCCCGGTACTTGCCACTTCACTATACTACATCGGTCAGGTACACTGCCTGGTGGGGATTGCAAGCCTCTTGAGATCCCTCAGAGGTAAAACCTGTTTAAGGTCGCAAAACCACGCATCACACATCCTCTATGTTTAAACATAGACGATCAGGAGCTTTTGTAGATCTTGAAGATCTACGGATGGGTACCACTTCAACTTCAGGTGGAGGACCTAAACTTTCAGTTTGCACAGGAAGTGTGTTAGTGTTCTCAGAAGGCAACGTATCTTCATGATCACTTTCGAGATCATATACTCTCCCACTGAATTCTTGAGACAAAAAACTCTCCTCAAGGAATTCACCATATCTAGCCACAATGACTTTATTTTCTGGTGGGAAGTAAAAGTAGTAACCCCTTGTTTCCTTAGGGTATCCTACGAAGATACACTTAACAGATCTTTGTTGGAGTTTATCAGGTGAGTCACGTTTAACAAACGCCTCACAACCCCAGATCTTTAAGTAAGACAAGTTGGGAGCTTTTCCAGTCCATAATTCATATGGAGTCTTATCCACCTTCTTAGTTGGAACCATATTTAATATGCGAACGGAACTTTCATGAGCATAATCCCAAAAGGATAAGGGAAGAGTTGTAAGATTAAACATAGATCGTACCATATCAAGCAATGTACGATTTCTCCTTTCATATATACCATTTTGCTGTGGAGTATAAGGAGAAGTGAGTTGTTGGACAATGCCACACTCAACTAGATAATCTTTAAACTCTTGGCTTAAATACTCACCACCATGATCGGATCGAAGGGCCTTAATCTTCTTTCCGAGTTGTAATTCTACTTCACTTTTAAAAACCTTGAATGTCTCAAAGACTTCATGTTTGTGTTTAAGTAAATAAACACAACCATAACGACTATAGTCATCCGTGAAGGTTAGGAAGTAGGTAGCACCGCGTTTAGACACATGTCTAAGTCGACCACACACATCCGTGTGTATCAATCCAAGTAGATCCGAAGCCTTTTCCATATTGCTATGGAAAGGTTTCTTCGTCATCTTCCCAGATATGCAAGATTCGCATTTATCAACTGAATCATCATTGATATTTGGTAAAAGTTCATCACGTAGCAGCTTTTCCATGCGTTTCTTCCCTATGTGAGCAAGACGACAGTGCCATAAATAAGACGAATCAAGTCTAAGACGAATCCAAGTTAGACTTGATTCTCTTATTTCCGATGCTATACATAGAATAATTTCCGTTTGAGACATGGTTCTCCATGTCAATTTCAAACACACCATCTAATGGAATAGCATTAAAGTAAAAAACAGAATTTAAAGAAACAGAAATTCCATTATTATTAAAAGTATGCTCAAAACCAATATCCAACAATAAAGAAACTGAAACGACACCTCTAACCGTAGACGGTGCATAATGACAATTGTTCAATACTAAAATTAAACCCGAAGGTAACAATAAATCAAAAGTCCCTATGGCTTCCACTGCTGCACGTATACCGTTGCCGACATACAAGTAGAATTCCCCATAGTTCAGCTTCTTCACTCCTCTAAGCCACTGCGATGTATTACAAATGTGAGTACCACATCCTGTATCATATATCAAGGTATTTTGCTTACGAGGAAAGGAAAATAATTCAACCATAAAAATACCTGAAGTGCTGGCGCCCTGCCCAGCCTTGGCATTTTTATTCTTGCAACACTCCTCAAGTAGCAATGGACAGTCCCTCTTCCAATGTCCAGGAGTGTTACAGTGGTGACAAGCAGCCGTATCCTTTTTAGGATAATCCTTCTTAGGAGGAGGATTCTGCTTCTTGGGCTTCTGCTGATGGATCACGACCTGTTTTCCTTTGTCAGCTTTCCCTTTGCCCTTCTTGTTCACTTTGTGCGGTTTACCAGGCTTAGCTACCCTACCACCTCTAATTGCCATCACAGCAGGTGTAGGAGCTTTCTTAGCGAGTCCTTTCTCATGTTCAACGAGCATTGCATGCAAGTCAGAAAATGTCTTCCCCTTACAATGCATGTTGAAGTTGTGCACGAAGTCACCATACAATTCCTCATTGAGGGATTTATTGATGAAGCCAACTTTAACATCTTCCACATACCCGCATCCAAGTGCATCCAATTGGTCAAGATAACCTTTCATTTCTAGCACATGGGTACTTATGGGTGTTGTTGCTTCCTGCTTGCACTTGGCTATATTGTCAAGTACGTCATACAACTCAGCCATTGGAGGTTTCTCAAACATACGTCTGAGTTCCTCAATCATTTGCATCGGACCATGATTCTCAAACTGTTTTACCAGCTAAGGATCCATCCCCGATAGCATGAGACAAGCCGCATCATTGTGCTTGTCATAAGCTTCGTTATACTCTCTAAGTGCATTATTAGAAGAGTTAGCAGGAGGAGCAACCGGAAGAGGCTCACTAAGACAATCATAACGTTTGGCTATCCTAAGAACAAGCCTTAGATTACGATACTAATCGTTGAAATTTTTAGTCCCAGTCAATTTCTCTTTTTCAATCATCATTTTGAAAGCGGAGGTAATGTTTGGAGTGTTTCCGGGTTGGGCCATTTCTACAGAAAAAGTTCAAAAATTAGTATTTTTGATAATTAAACTTTTCAAGAAAATTAAACACCCATTGGTTAAATAACCATTTAATTTTCACTGAAAACTAGGATCCCAATTGACGTCGTTTCATTACATCAGCTAAGGCTGCTAGTAATGAAAGTACTCAATAAGGTACGGGTCAATCCCAATTTCCAATATCCAATTGCAATTCCTAGAAATCTTGGGACTTACATTATATTGCCAACAACAGTTGCAAATGTAAGCATGTTTCATCCCCAAATCTTTATGCCTTGACGCCGTTTCATTACATCAGCTGAAGCTGCTAGTAATAAAAGTGCTCAATTAAGTTAACCAATTTAGAAACGTGTAAATTGACGCCATTTCATCACATCAGCTGAGGCTACTAGCAATGAAAGTGCTCAATTTACCCCTTTTGACTCCCATTCTTTGAATCATTACATCAGCTGAGGCTGCTAGCAATGATAGAATGTCATCTTAGGTGTTTCCGTATTAATTGGTCGGCATATTACTTAAGTTTAAAGGGCATAAATTTTTGATGTGTAATCAAAAAAATATGTACAAAGATGTCATGCATTCAACTTTGTATCATATGTTTTCTACAAAAAACCGTTTACTGATTTGCAGCTTAAATCAACAAAATTTAATTGATGGCGTTGAGAAACTTACGACATTGCCTTAAGATGCTTCGTACTTTTTCATGGTGTACTTGGTAAGTCTATTATTGACGCACAGGCGAGCGGAGGGGCAAACGTCTGCCGAAGCTAATTAAAAACGCGCCCCTTTAAGGTCACAATTTAATGCGTACCAACCTTATACCCACTTTATAGTTTGTCAATAATAGGTCCGCCGCTTCGACCACTTTTGTACTGTCGCATCAAATCAATTAAAACTTTAAGATTTAAAGCTTAAAACATTTATGTAGTAAATTATTAATTGCTAGTCTCGCCTGGGAGCAAATTACCGTGCGAAGCGAACCACTGTCGGCACATAAGACTTGGCAATTAAATCGTTTACTACAAAGGTTTCATAGTTATTAGGTTCATTTATTTTTTATTGTAAAAATTACCCTCTTTGTTGTTACAATCCATCATAATTAAACACAAAGAACAAGTAATTGAAAAAATAAATAAACACTCAATAACACGTATATGATCATTAATCAATATCATATAGCCACATGCAAACCTTTTTGATAAATCCTATTAATTTTCTATGTGAATTTTAATGTATCTAATCAATAAAACTCCCATTGGTTTTCGAGCTCATTGTGCCCAATGGTCCACAGACGCCAAATAGCTTAGCTGCGTAAGTTTTAATTAACTAGATAACACATTGCACATAACCAATTTTAATTAATATATTAGGGTCTTCCCTAATTTAAGATTTATCTTTAAAATCATGTGGCAAATAAAACACAAAACTTTCCATGACAAAATATGCAAGATTTTGTCATGAATCCCATATTGCACATATAATCATGTAATCACATATTACCATGTCAATATATATATATATATATATATATATATATATATATATATATAATATATATATATATATATATATATATATATATATATATTACTAGTCGCATGACCCGTCCGATGGACGGGCAAGGGTCATGTAAATTTAATAATATTATGACATATTAGGTACATACATTTAAGTTGAAATTTACATATTTATTTTGTTAATGATAAAACATATATTTTCAAAAATTGTCTAATTGAATATTATCATTTTATAAATTTAAACATAGAAGCCTAATATTGTACTAAACGATTCAACAAATCACGACAACATATAACAAAAACTAATATGTATGGCAGAAATATTTGATATGTTTATTAACTAAATAGAAATTCATTCAACATTAATAATAATCTAACAAAGTTATTTCACATCATTTCTTCATAACAAAAGAATCACCAAAGTTGTTTGACATGTGATTGTGTTATACATGAAAATCATATAAGTGAATAGAAAGAAATTCATATCTTGTGCAACACTTCTTTGTAAACAACGTTCGTTGTTGTATTGGTGTACAAACCATCGCAGTCGCAACATAAAACCTTTAATCCTTTTTTGCTTTTAACTCTTGAAACCGCAACATACAACTGTCCGTGAGAAAACACAGGCTTTTCCAAATACAGCCCCACTTGCGACAATGTTTGTCCTTGACTCTTGTTTATAGTCATTCCAAAACAAACTTGGACAGGGAACTGTCTTCTGTTAAGTTTGAAGGGCATTTTGTTGTCGGATGGGCTAATAAGCATTCTTGGTAATGCACAAATAGTTCCTACTTTCCCACCTGAGATTATAACTGCCTCTATAACATTCTTACCCATTCGAAGAATTTGCATTCTAGTTCCATTACACAAACCAGCCCTTTGATCAATGTTCCGCATACACATCACGGGAGCACCAACTTTCAAAGTAAGTTCGTGATGAGGAACACCGGATATTTTTAAGCTGTTTAAAAACTCTGATGTGTATGCATCTTCAATAAAATTAGAATCTGAATCTGCTGGTGATACTGTGTCTGAACTATAATAAACTTTTGCTTCTCCATCGATTTGATCAAGCATCTTTTTGTTGATAACATCCACCATTTCATGTGTTGGTGCTAATATTGCTCTTTCCTGGAAAAACTCTGGATTCCATAAGTTTGCCCTAAGATCAGGGTATGTTTCTCGAATGATTGATCCAACACGATCTTCCGAATCTGGAATGAGCATGTCATCTGAGAATTCTACAGTTGACTCCCCATCATTTTTTCCGCCAATTTTTCCATTACCAATGTTTAGGATCCAATCTGCAAATTCTTTAATTTCCCTTTTTTCTTCGGTATTTGTTCCAGCAGATAAACGCATGTTAACAGTGAGTCTCATCACAGTACAATGTTCCCAAAGATACGAAGAGTTAATTGATGCGTGGACAATGTCTTGTCTGCTACCATTGGGAATAACAGGTAGTACTTGACGAAAATCACCACCGAATACAACAACCTTACCTACAAATTGTAAATGCATAACATTTAAAAAATTATGGATTCAAAAATTGATGAAATATAATATTTATTACTTGTAACTTAAATATATGGAAATATTACCTCCAAAAACTTTTTCATGGGGTTCTGAAGGGTTTGTTCTACATATATCACGCATGGTCCTGTCGAAAGCTTCAAAACAATGTCTGTGGACCATTGGTGCCTCGTCCCATATAATAAGACTTGTTTTTCGTAATAAATCGGCCAAGTCACTATCACCACTGATAGAACACATGGACTCTTCATTCACATTAATGGGTATAGCAAATCTTGAATGTGCAGTTCTTCCTCCATCCAAAAGGAGTGCTGCAATACCGCTTGATGCTACATTCAAGACAATCTTTCCTTCCGAGCGCAGACACGCTGTCATTGTTTTGTAAAGATATGTCTTTCCAGTTCCACCATATCCGTAAACAAAAAACATACCTCCATTATCGTGCTGCACGGCATCTAAAATATTAGTGTAGATGCACTTTTGCTGATCCGTTAAAGTGCGGTACATCTTATGATGCAATTCAGATAACTCTGGCCTATTGTAACTCATTTCATCATTTACCAGTCTGTTGTAACCTTCCATTGTGTACTGTGCATCAGGGTAAGGCATGTTTTCAATCGTCTTTAATGACCTGTTGTTGCAAAGTAACATGTGCTCGATGTATGTAAGGCAAATATTGTACTTTTGCACATCAGTCAACTCCAAATCTGTTACAAAATAATTGTTTTTAGGCGAGTGCACATGTAACATATATAGGTGAGTCATGAATTTTATAAATGTTAAAGTATACCTGGATCATTATTTTTACGACGTTCTTTCGACTCTACATCTTCAGCCATAAGACGCCATGTTTTACTCCAAACAAAATCTGGACGCGACATAGTATCTGTCATGATGAGCGCTACAAAGAAAGATCTGAGATAGTCTCCCATCCCCCATCGGCTTGCCTCTAATAGACCATCAATATACTCTTTGTCATCTTCCAACAAACCTCTGGCGTAGCAAGCTTCTCGATGAGTTGTGTAAAGAACATCTTCAAACGTCTTGAACTCGTCCCATTCTTGAACTCCAGGTATTTTGTTTAACAATATACGAAGGTAGTACATTTCACCCTAAGATGGTGGAACCTGATGTATGCGACCAATGGCAGTTCCCTTCTTTCTCAGTTCCCATATACCTTCTTGTTTTTTCCATACATATTTAGTTGGAATATCTACATACAACATCTTTCTTGCTTCCGTGTCGACTTTGTTAAGTTCCATCCATTGTAAAAACTTTGACGTGTTGTTGGACTCCTTTTCTAAGATGTAATCAATACTCTCTCTTGGATCAAAAACCAAAGATTGTTCGTTTGGTAGGTGAAATGGAAGCCTTTCAACTGAAGGAGACCTATGGTGTATATCAAACTTAAATATCCTCCACGCAGACTCACACGCTGATAGATACCGGCAATCGTAATAATCCTTAATCTCGTCCACTTCTTCTTCATCCACCACAGCAGTCACTCGATCAGGTCCTTTGTTTATATATTTAAAGAGGTACTTGATAGAACCAAATTGATTGCAATACTCAACGTTTATATGGGCCTGGTATTGTTTCAACAAACCTGGGTTATACGGAACAACAAATCCATTGTCCAAGTCAGAGCCACTTTTAGTTACTTTTCTACCATTATCTGGTCTCTTGTAATATAGCGTAACCATGCTCATCGATGAAAGTCTCCTCGTTAAAGGATTTTGGAAACTTTTTTGTGCATCTACGATTGACCATACATGGACAGTCTTGATGTTCAAGTCCGCAAGGACCGTGCATCATGTTTTCTGTCACAAGTTGGTACAAAGCTGGATCAGCATCCTTGTCTGGAATTTCAGAAGATATGAAATTGTCAATTTGTTGTGGTGTACGTAGTTTATCATTTGGGTCCAACCAAAGGCAAATATGACAATGAGGTAGGCCACGCTTCTGGAACTCAATTGTGTACAATTCTGCATATAAAAAGAAAATGAAATATCAATGAAATATATAAATGAGCTGTGTTTGTAATTGAGAAATTCTGCATATAAAAGAAAATGAAATATAAATGAAATAAGAATATTTTATAAATGAATATTTAATACCTCCTTTGACACGTCCGAATGTACGTTTTTGTTTAAAATCTTTCATCAACATGTCCAATTTCATTTTGAATACCCTTGTGGTAGCATCTGGCCGATCTTCTGATTTTAAGCTTTTTTCCTCCATATACCGGTTAATTTCGGGCCAGCTTGGGTTACATGTAAAAGTTATAAATAGATCCGGGTATCCGTAAACCTTGCAAATTGACATAGCATCAAGATAGTTTTGTAACATATATCTTGGACTTCCGGTGTGTGAAGAAGGCAATATAACTTTTTTTCCACGAAGAACACTGGGTCCATTTGATACAGTTGCCAAGCTTGCCAGCCTTGTATATGTTTCACAACGTAACTCTTTTTGATTTTTTCTGTAATATTTCATTCTTTCCGACTCGACCATAGTGTAACCATCTACCAGGAACTGCTGGAACAACCTTCTTGCGTGTAGAATCACTGAATAAACTCCTGGCCTATCTTGTAGACGATGTGCAAACCACTCACGCATAGTCACCCTAGTGCGCTTGTTTGTTGGTGTAAAGTCTGTAACACCCCTATGGTATATGTCAGTTCTGTATCCATCTTCTGCGTAAGGAAACAATAACGGATACTGAAGAGCCAAGTACTCCACGTGTAGTTCACTAATTCTTTTTGTTTTATCGCCATGCATGTGAACAATAATGTCTCTTTTCTCTTTCAATGTGTCAAAGTCACCAACTATAAGTGCAGCTACCTCAGAAGCAGTGGGAAAATTATGTGTCCTTCCATCATGATCTCTTCTGCCAATAAGCCTAAGTCTTATATGCTCGTCATCATCTGCGGTTGCCATACGTTGACCAGCCATTCGGAACTCATGAACCAATGGATTATTGGCATCAAGCATATCTTTTAGTTCTTTAGTTAGCTGAGGATCGATTTTTGTCGGGTTTGATGTAGTTGAAGCTATATTACTGCAAATATTTTGTTAACAAAACTTACAATTTGAAGATAATGGTGAAAAATTCATAAATATGCAGCTATTAAAAAGCATGTTCAAATTGTAGACTTTTAATATAAATACCTGACAACGTTTATTCTGTTTTGTATCTCGTTTTTAGTGTCAAATATGTATATCTGCGCAAACTTAGGAATCTGATCATTTTCCGGCATCAAAGAACCCATTCTGTGGTAGTTCTCTCCCTGCAGCCTAAAACAATATGGGCCACGTCCGTTGTTAATTGTTTGGTCCACTTTACCACCAAGAGATGTGAATGCAAACATAGAGTTGTAACGCCTTATATTTTCAAGGAACCCTTTGCTTTTTGGATGTTCATTTTTCACCAAACTCATTAGCAAATCTGGAGGAGGTTTCAATTCAACGGGTAGTTGAACTTTACCCCTCATGCAACATAAAGAATATGAATCATCCGTTCCGTGGCCTCTCTGAGCCTCTGCTTCCCACAACAATGCCCGACAATAAGAGCATTGAAAAATTGGATCTCCAAGATCTATGTACTCTGAAAAATAAGTAATGAGTTATAAGTGGTAAATATGTATATATTAAGTATCTAATAATTAACCAAACAGTATGTTTGCAGTTCATATATTAATTTTTGTAATTATTACCACTTGAGATACCACGGAATGGATCTCTGTTGATATGATTTTCAACATCTTCATCATTGGCGAAGTTAATACGTTGTGATGAGGATGCTAAAACACCTTGCCTTTTTCTCCTCTGTGTCTGGTTAGTTACGTTTGATTTTGTTGTAGTGTTCGATGTAACATCCGACGAATTAGAAGAACCACCTGTGTAAATATATAGATGATGTTTGGTATAAAAAATGTAACATTAACAAAATTCAAACAAATTTTAATTGGTTTATTAATGGAAAAAAAACAACCTATGTCAAATGCGACTGGAGATTTGCAATTAAACCTTGTTGTTTTGTTAGGTCGCGTAGGAGTTCCTGTGCATAAATAGTTTAGGTATATACATTTAAAAGAAATTGATATATATAAGTATATGATAGATAAAACAAACCTTGTGTTAAGTCATCTAAACGTGGGCGTCCTGGCCGTCTTGGAGTTAATGATGAAATTACACTCGTTGGTGTGAGAGGAGTTGGAGTTGTAGTTGGAATCGTAGTTGGAGTTGATAGAACTGTTGTATTAAGTAAACGTATTTAATTATAAAATGCATTTATAGTATAGTAAAGAATGTAAGTAAAGAATGTGAAGGTAAAAAGTGTGTGAAATTAAGATTTATATGCCTGGAGTAGGAATTTGTTTTCGTGGCCTTCCTCGTCCTCGCTGAGGAGTTTGTAAATCTATCACATCAAGTATATGTAGTTGTTTGTATAATAGATATACAGTAATATAAACATTTTAAGTAAAACAAAGTATAGGTAAAAAATTTGTGAATTTAATAGTTATATGCCTGGAGTAGGAGTTTGTTTTAGTGGCCTTCCTGGTATTCCTTGAGTAGATATTGATGAAATTACACTCGTTTGTATTAAAGGAGTTCGAGTCGGAGTTGGAGTTGGAGTTGGACTTGGAGTTTGTAACTCTGTCACATTAAGTAAAAGTAGTTGTTTCTAATATGCATTTATAGTTTAGTAGCAAATGTAAGTAAATAAATTGTATGTAAAAAGTTTGTGAAATTAAGATTTACATGCCTGGAGTAGGAATTTCTTTTCGCGGCCTTCCTGGTCTTCGTAGAGGAGATACTTTAGTAACTTTTGGTATAGTATTCTTTGGAGTAACAGATACTTGAGAAACTTTTGGTGTAGAATTCTTTGGCGGTCTTCCTCTACGTGGAACTGTTGGTGTAGCAGAAGATGATCCATCTAAAAGTTATGAAATATGTCAGTTTCATTATCATTAAAGGATTTTGTATTAGTCATTTTGCTAAAATTATATTAAAAAAAAATGACATAAAAGCGTTTACTTACTATTAGTTATATCAATAAGAGCAGGTCTAGCAGATGGCTCCATTGTTAAGACATCTATGGAATGAGTTGTGGATGAAGGATTCAACAAAGTGACATCAACAATAGTACTCAATGGTCTTCGTTTACTTGATTTAGAATGAGTATCATGTACTACATTTGACTTTTGCGTATTTTCTTTATCTGGGCTTATTGTGTTGATGAAAACATTAGCTTTCCTCTTGTTTGTTGAATCCATAAACTGTTTCAAAGGTAAACTTAGTTTCGAAAAACTTAAAACAAAAAGGGATAACATGGCAATGTTTTAACAAAAAGGGATATCACACTTGTATATATATAAGTATCTGTTTGTAGATCGCATGAAAATTATCTGGTAACATAATGTCTTAAACGCCATAATCATTAACTCTATACAAATAGTAGTATATTAACTTGCTAAGAATATTGAAAAAGGGATAACATGGCAATGTAATAATAGTGATAACAATGTATTTCATAAAAAGTGAAAAAAATTTTACCTGGATGTTGTGTTCTTCGTTTAATGAGATAAGTTTAATCTTGTTTGTGTTTTAGAGTTAAAAAAAACGTATAAACAAAAAGGGGTGTTTACACATGAGTTTTCAATTTTAGCTAATGATCAGGGATATTTTATTCAAAGTTAAATCTCATATATTTATGGTAATGGGAATAATAGGATTAAAACTATTTTAATTAATATAAATAATCCTGATTTTTAGGAGTGTTTAAAATTTGAATAAACACTTTAAATGTTGCCTAATAGTAGTATTCATTTGTTAAGATTGTTTAACTTTAAGAACCCTACAAATCAAATTCTTTGTGAAAGTTTCGTATAAAAGCTATGCCACTTCGTTTCACTGGTGTTGGTGGACCATTAAATCGAAGGATAAGAGCATTCAAGTGAGTTTTTAACATTTTTGTAGTTAAATATTTACATGTTTGTCACTTTAATTATATTATTAAGTTAATGGTCGTATCTTATTTGATCTAAACTCATTGAAACAGTGCATTGCTTACTCCTCCAAAGACAATAGACATATGTGTTCATCATGGTGGAAGAATTGTTACAACAAATGTTTTGTACGATTATTGGGGAGGAGAGGAACACATGATATGCAATGTGAAAACTTCTAATTTTGGAATTAAAAAAATAATAAGGTTGGTAGAACAACATCTAAGCCAATACAATGATGTGTGTGCGTATTATTTTCGAGTTCTGACAGTTGCAATGGGGGCAGATTGGAGCCTTCGTAAAATTGAACATGAAGACGTGCTTTTAAACTTTTTAGATGTAGTCCAAGTTGGTTATGCTCTAGACATTTATCTTGCTCATCAAAGTTATCCTACACTAATTGATCCAAATACAATAAGGTGGAGAGAAAGAAGGTGGGAAAAGAATGGTTGGATAAGTGGTCACGTTGAAAGAAAGCGTCGTCGGATGCAAAAAAAAACAGAGGTTGGAGAAAGTGGCTAATTGAATGATGGTTATAATTTTATGAATTTATTTACTTATTGAATTTTCGTTTTCTTTATTGTATTGTTAAGTGAATAATAGTTTCATAATTTAATGAATGAAAATGATATGAAGTTTAGATGTTTTGTATTTGATATATTTGACAATTGATTGCCGATTAACAACATTTTAAAAATTGATTGCCGATTAAAGCCAAACATTCTGGACAATGAGTAATACATTTAAAAATGTAACTGCTTGCTATCTAAACTTATATAAGATTGCCAAGAATTAAGAAAACATAATAAATAAGAAATGAACAAAGTAGAATGAAAATTAAATATATTGATCAAATCTCCATGAGTTAACAAAGGATAACCATGGTTTTGCACAAACTGCAATAACCAACTTATTGTGCAGATAAAGAAAACGAAAATTCTAAAAATATCCATCATATACGACCACATAAATAAAAATGCAAAAAAGTCTTAAAAGCATTGAATCAAACAAACATGGAGATGATCATAAAGAAGGCAATCACTCGTCTTTCTCAAATTTAACTGTTGCCAGTAGTGCTTTCTTTGAACTTACTCCAGCCTCATCTTCATCAGGCAAGTCATCAACATCAATTATGTCACGCTTCTTGTTCACATTTTTGCTACCTGAAGATCCATGGTTCTTTACAACAGATATGGATTTCTCATCTTCATCATAAGTGTTTACAATGTGATTGTGGAATAGACAATCTTTGTTAGTGCATACCCATTCTACATTGTCGTCATACACAACATCTTTATCATCAACATTTTTAGTTGATAAAAAAATGTCTTCAGTTTTCTTATGATATAAACAATCCTTGTTTACACACATCCATTTATCTGTATGATCATAAGAATTGACAAAATGAGCGACATTGTTTTGGACAAGTTTAGCAGATTCTTCTAGTGTGTTATCCATATTATTTTTGTTGAAATCCTGTAAAAAAATGTAATATAAGTTAGATCACGTATGTAAATATGTAATAATCATATAGTAAGTAATTTTAAACGTACTATTTCATCATCAGATATGATCATGATAGGTGGGGCACTGATCCAAAATTGATTTGATGAAATTGACTGTTGTGAAACCTGCAAACACAGCTATAACCTGTTAAAAAAACAATTAAATGAAGCACAAGGACAATTTAACGTGAGCGTAAACTTGGACAAATGACTTTTATATATTTTTATAAGCAATAACTCCCTTTCTTTGTCAAGAGAGACCACTACAACACCATAAAACCCAGATGTCAAACTATGTTGATTATGCTAAAGTTTAACATCAGTTGTATGCTTTTTCTTGGAGAACTAATTTCATAATGTTGGGAGATTTTACGTATGTAAAAAGGTTTTGTACCTGTGCTGACTTATCTGGCTCCATTTCATAAGCTTGAATAAACTTCGACATGATTATATTTATTTGGATGTTTCTTTGAAATGGTATAAATATAGTGGTAGATGTATAAATTTTAGTCATATATTTTAGGAGTTGATATGGCTTATAATTTAAATTGATATGAAGATCAATACATATTTGATTTAGTAGAAATTAAATATTTATGCATGAGGGATATATATGAAAAATATTTGCAGTGTTTGCATTATCTAAAGTAATGATATTATCAATTAAATTGTTAGGTTGAAAATATATATGCAATTAATACTAATATTTAAATTAAGTTATCAGCAGGTATTTACTTGTGGCCTATTTCTAATGTATGTGTTAAGTTTAATCTTATTAATATATTTCAATGGTTATCGATTTAATGATATAGATGATTTCTTTTACATCTTCAATGATCAGAATAGGAATATCATGTGCATGTATGTATCTGTTTACAGTTATAAAGTTGGATGGTGTTTATAATTTCTTATGAAAACCCTCAATAATAGGTAACAGTTGGTGTTTTATGATATTATGTTGGGAGATTATTGATAAAGAAATATTTAATAAAGCCATAGTTCTGTTATTGGATTTGTACTATTTATAAGATAATCAGTTATATGATATTGTTTATGATTAAGTTAACAAAGATTGTATCTTGAAATTGGTTTAACTTGTAAGGTGTTTCTATCTTGTAGGCAATGCCAATCGAATTTGTAGTGACACTTAAGTACCATCATGAGTATCCCAAAAAATTGGAACTTCCTGATGTATTCTTAAGAGAAGCGTTTAACGGAAGCAGGAATGTGTATGTGAGTGGAATAAGAGGGATACGCAAGAAGGTTACATTGGTAGTTCCAAAAAATGTTCATGCTGAAATTAGAGGTGAGAAATGGAAGGAATTTGTGGAAGATAACATGGATATGGATGTCAATGTGCTGCACTTTGTACAGGAAGGTGATGACACAATTTACCTAACGGGTTACAACCACATGGGGAAAGAGACAGGAGGTTATGAAGACGTAAGGACAGGTTATTCTCGATTTCAAACACGCGTTACACCTTAAAAAATCCTATGGTACTAATTGGTCTTTTTAATCTCAATTGTTAAACAGACAATTATTGGTGATTTCTTACCTGAGCTAGGCCAAGAAGCGGATATACAGATTATGTGTGAAGGTAACCAATTTGATGTACATGTGAAACGTGTTGAGCCAGGGAGTTATGGTGTTGAATCCGAATATTTGCTGAACGCATACAATCGGCACGCGTTGCAGACAATACCTGCAGATTTCCTGGTGTATCATCCAATGAACAGGTTATAACCATGTTCTAATGAAACACCAAAATGTGGAATACACAATGACTGTTAAAATGGAGTATCATAAGGAGGACCCAGATCGCATAAATCATATAAACGTATTTGGGGAATGGAGGGAGTTTGCAGGTCAATGTAGGTTTGACTATGAAAAGATGATACGGTTCAAGTACATGTATCTACTGAACGATTTGGATGGACCAGCTATGGGGCAAATGCCGGTGTTTCACGTCTGCTAAACATGTCTCGTCCAACATGTTTTAAATATCGGCAACTTTTGTTCTTAAGTAGTCTTTTGGCGTTGTTTTATTACTATTAAGTCTAAGAAACTTTGTTTTCCAGTAAAGTATGAATATAAAATGTATCATGTTGTACAGGAATATATCATATTCTGTGTTTGAGTAATAAGGTCCATGTTTATAAGTTTAGTAAGATAAAAGGGTAAAAAGTATTATAATGTCTTATGTATATGTTATGTTGTTGAAATTTTTTTTAAAGGTTATTTATATTGATAGATTTTTGTAACTTTATCTTTTAGAAACACGATTAATACATTTAAAATTGTTACTGCTTGCTATCTAAATTTATATAAGATTGCCAAGAATTAAGAAAACATAATAAATAAGAATTGAACAAAGTATAATGAAAATTAAATATATTGATCAAATCTCCATGAGTTAACAAAGGATAACCATGGTTTTGCACAAACTGCAATAACCAACTTATTGTGCAGATAAAGAAAACGAAAATTCTAAAAAAATCCATCAGATACGACCACATAAATAAAAATGAAAAAAAGTCTTAAAAGCATTGAATCAAACAAACATGGAGATGATCATAAAGAAGGCAATCACTCGTCTTTCTCAATTTTAACTGTTGCCAGTAGTGCTTTCTTTGAACTTCCTCCAGCCTCATCTTCATCGGGCAAGTCATCAACATCAATGATGTCACGCTTCTTGTTCACATTTTTGCTACCTGAAGATCCATGGTTCTTCACAACAGAATTGGTTGCAGATGATTGAACCTGATTATCTGGTGTTTCAAGTAGGAGCTTGTCGATGTTAACCGATGATGCAACACTACGGTTTGTGGAAGACTGAGCTTGATTATCTGGTGTTTCAAGCAAAAACTTATTGATGTTTAGAGAGGCTGCATCGAAACCACCAGTGTGCGCAGAACTGACATCAGGGGTTTTATACTGGTCATCTCCATCCTACATCAATTTGTGTGTTACGCGTCAGGTAAGAAAACTAATGTTTGTTGGCTGAAATAAGATTAAATGAAATACCTGTCCATCCACGAAACCGGCATTAAAATGATCTATTAATTCAACATCATCAGTGACTGACTTGGCAGTGTAAACCTGGTTGTTCATGTTGACATTGTGCTCTGTGTAGGTGAATTTGAACAGGTATTTGTTGCCAACAATAACATTTAAGTCATCAGGGAAATAGTCGGCTGTGTTCTGGCTATGCGTGTTCATTATCTCATAAGCGGATACCCCATTACAAATCCTACTCATATTAGTATCAAAAACAACAAAGGGCGCTGACCCTGTCTCATCAATAATCCTCAAGATTACCTTGAACCTATATTTTTTTCAATAAATGTATTGTTATAATGCGCATAATAAGTTCACAAAAAATGTATTGGTTACGATGAAGTATAATTAAGTTGGTTTAAATAGTTACCTGGGAACCACCTGGTAAATCACACCATGATCATCACAGGTGTATGCTTTTCGGTTACCATTAGATTTGGATACCCTAGCCATTTTGTTGCACCGTTTACAGGCATCATAACACCAGCCGTGTTCTTTGTGAAGGCGATGCACTTTTCCAAATACAACAACTTCAGTGCCCTGTGAATGATGAAGATAAGTTATATTAGTTGTACTTAACAATTAAACTTTATAACCTTTAAGTTTATACAAATACTTAATAATATAAGTCAATAAATCTTACTGATTGAAGATCTCGGACACCACCGATTGTTGATTTGACAGTGTTTTTGAAAAAAATGTCAGGTGTGATCTTCACTACAGGAGGGGTGAATACCTCAATCTTATGGTCCACATCAGAGTAACCTTCCTTGGCTGTGTACCTAAAGTATTTAAAAAAAATGTATTATTAAGCTAATATTTTTGTAAACATAATGGATATTATTCAAATTGGAAAAAGTATATAATACCTCTGCTTAAATGATGTGATAGCAGGGATGTCTTTGTTAATGAAGATCCTACTTCCAAAAAGCGAGTTGTGGACTGCGGGCTCAGCTGAATGGAAATTGTAAAAAAGGAGAAGTACGTTAATAAACATAATATTAAAAACTGATAAAATGTACAACTATATCAATCCATACATACAAAGTTATTGTTACCTTTAAAATATTTAACTTTTGCAAGTTGCAACACAAAGGTGACCAGACCGATATCATCACTGGTAACATACTGATTGAACATTTCCGCCCATTTGTCCCAGAAGGTACATTTGACCCTCGTACCTCTGATATACACCAAAAATAAACTTTAAGAAATGTAATCGAATAAAGTAATTGCCTACAAAAGTTTCAAATTTAGAAGTAAGTAAGAATGCTAATAAGATGAAGTACTCGGTGTCTTCAATGATAACAGTCCTCCTGACTTTTTTCCCAAGACTATTTGGAATTGGAATAATATCGCCAATAGCCACGATAGCTCCAATTACATCTGTATTGTAATATTATAATGTTGATTTAAGATTATGTGTGAAGAAAATATAATAACACGTTCAATATTTGAAAATGAATGAAAGAAAGTAATGTGTTTAAGGAATGAAACGTACCAACAGAATCCTTTTCATTATACTTCTTACTCAAAATGTCACTGAATGGTTCTAACTTGAACCCAAACACATCCTCATCAAAGTGATCAATGCGGGTAACTTTGGTGGACTGGAAAAAAGTTATCTTGTATTTGTGATTCAGCAATGGTAGTATACCATTGTTTTCACCAATACTAAAGTCAGTGATGATATAACAATGACCCTGTTGGAAAAGGGGTTCAAAACGATACATGTCATTGTTACGTGCAGTACATTGGATGTGGTTACCCTGGTAAAATTGATTAGAATAATTCATATTAATAATGTATAACATTAAGTATATTATTGACTGTAATTATAAACATAAAATTAATAAAGGTACCTTCATGTCCTGTAAAACAATATCAAAACTGTAAGCTTGATTAGGTTTCCCAGCAGGATGGCTATGCCAGACTGAAATACACCTTGCCTTGATCTTAATGTTATCAAGCATTGGATCTATTTCATCCAAGGCAGTGAATTCCAAATCATTGACAGATGAAGCATGCTTCCGCACAGCATTGCTTGAAGAACTCTTGATGTTTTCATTAAAATTGCTTTCAGAAGCAACTGTGAAGTCTTCTGTAAAAGATAAAGTACTTAATAAACTTAAATAATCCATTTTATAAAATGACTGATAATGTGCACATAAATCATCCTAAAAAATACAGTTATCAAATCAATATTAGATTTAAGAACAGGTATTAAATATTATAAGCACTTCCTCACATCTATTGAACAAAATCAATCTAACATTTTCTTGCAATGAATGTTAATCTCCCTCACATGTATTGTACACAATCAATCTAATATTATAAGCACTTCCTCACATCTATTGTACAATCAATCTAAATTTTATAAAGCCTTCACCAAATCCATTGTTCATCGACATACCAAAAAAACTTAATTACATTATAATCATTGCAAGAAACAAAAATTATATTGAAAAAGACATTAAATGATTAAGATAAGCACCATGTGGGTATCAAAAGGTATATGAAAAAGCACGACTAAACTGACCTTGGTATCCGAATGACATGGTGGAATAGGTTTTTTTTCGCTTGAATGAATTGTGATATGAAATCTACCAACACAATCGTTCCATTTATATAGTTGCGGATTAGGGTTAACAAAATCAATGAAAAAAGGGATTGATATCAATACTTCAATTATCCCCAAAATATTTGCATAATTAGAGGCCATTTCAATTGAAGTGATATGGTTGTTCTGAATTATTTTGAATCAAAAATCAAAATAAACTGATTTGGTGAGATTGAGATAACGAATTGAGAGTTGTTTTTGAATTAAAATTGATAGGTTTATTTTAGGATGATTTGAATTTCATTGATGGTGAGTGCTGAAAGACAGGGAAGTAGTTGAATGATGGAGGCGTGTGTGAGGAGGGTGAAAGACCGTGTAAATGCATTAAAAGTGGACAGCGTGGCATTCTTTTGCGTAGGTGGAGGTTTCCACGTATTTTAGCATGCAATGTGGCATATATGAGGTGTCATGATCCTCTATTATATATGTTGGGAGATATATCACCTTGATATATATATATATATATATATATATATATATATATATATATATATACGCAATCTAATTAATTAATAACATCACATACGGTACTCATTAATTAATCCCTAAAAATTGCATGCAAACCTAGGGTTTCTACTAAATTTTACAACACTAAAACCCTAAAATTAATTTAATGGGTGTCGACCCACTTTAAAAAATTAGGGTTTGTAAAAAAAATAAATAAAACCCTAGCTAATTAATTGCATGTATCTCAACAAGATTCAATTTTTAAGGTTTTTAGTAATTAATTACATGTTAAAAACGCGGCTCATGATGCCACTGTTGGAATATGTGAATCATACATATACTATAAACACATAAACATCAAGATCACGCAGCGAAATGGATCTACATAAACATATAATTAATTAAACTAAAAGAAAACGTACCTTTTTTATTCCTAGCAAGAACAAGGAATCACGTGCTCCAAGAACAAAATTATATAAACCCTAATATGGGGCTTATATGGATCGAACAACACCAAAACACACAAGCTAATATAATCTTGTTACTCGTTCTTGTACACACGCAATGCTAGCGTTCCAATGGGAAAAGCTAGGTTCAAATCACAAAACAAACCAAACACTTGAAAGCTTAACCTTGGATCGGCAATCCCTAGTGAGATTAAAATTGGCCGATCGGATTTGTAGCTTAGAGGGGAAGAGAGAAGAGAAGTTTGGCTTGTAGGGGATTCAAGATTAGGGAAACAATGAAACACAATGGGATATATTTATAGTTTTCCTTTGACTTGTTCCCTACTCCATCAATAACCGAACCTTAACCCTTTGGCTAGTTTCGGCCGACCCAAGCCCAAGGCATTGGGTTCTAGATCCTTCTAACTCCCTTTTACATATTTAGTCCTTTAACTACCGTTATCTCTAACTCCGTTAAGTACTAACTGTCGTTAAGTATTTGTTTTGTGAAATGAATAAATATTAATATAAAATATATTTAATTTATTCAAACAATTGGAACTCTCACGTATTGTGTGCAATCCCGAGTCCCGGGTTCGAAACCGGACATACTTATATTAATAATTATACATAAACTCTAACAGAAGGTGATTGTTACCTTGGACATTGCGTATTTATTTACTAATACGTTGCATTCTACTAAGGCAAAATACATGGTTCGTGATGTTTTGGACGTGGAAGGGAAGGCTGCAATGTTTTCTATCAGAGATAATAAATCTCCGGGACCAGATAGATATACTTCTAAATTTATTAAGGAAGCTTGGGACATTGTGGGAGGGGACGTTTGTAATAATGTGTGGGAATTTTTTACTAGTGGAAAGTTTGTTGAAGAGTTGAATCGTAAGGTTATTGCTCTTCTTCCAAAGGTAAAAACTCAACTCAAATTAATGACTACCATCCGATTTCATGTTGCAATGTTCATTATAAATGTATTAGTAAGTTAATTACTAATCGTATTAAAGAATGGTTGATTGATATTGTTAGTGAGAATCAATTTGCTTTTGTTCCGGGGAGACAGATTGCAGTTAACATTCTCAATGCTCGGGAGCTTATGTATAATTATCATTGGGATAGAGGTCCCCTTCGTTATGCTTTTAAAGTGGATATACAGAAAGCCTATGATACTGTTGATTGGAAATTTATACGTACTATTTTTATTGGTTTCGGGGTTCACATTAAGATGGTGAATTGGATTAGGGAATGTGTGACAAGTACTTCGTTTTCTCCAAGTATTAATGGAGTTCTCCATGGATACTTAAAAGGAAAATGCGGGTGGAGTCCTTACATAAAAGAATGTGAACCACGTCATGTTTCATGTCATGTTGATGTATTCCCGATCATAACCAACTGGGCTAGCTCAGTTGGCCACCAAGGTTTCCTTAAGGTACCTTGGGTAGGGGATGTTTGGCTAGGGGAGGTCTCAAGTTCGAGTCCCACTCGGGACTTTTACCCCTTCAGGCGATAAAGGAGGAGCAGGCGGGTCTCAGGGTCAGCATACTGCCCAATTGGATGTCACTGTTGGACCTGAACCACTAACAACTAACAAGCCGTTCAAAAATAAATAAAAGGAAAACGCGGGTGGGGTCCTTACATAAAAGAATGTGAACCGCGTCATGTTTCATGTCATGTTGATGTAATCCCGATCATAAATACAAAAATTATATATAAATAAATAGAGAACAATTTACAAGCTATCAAATTAACATTTGCTCATGTAAGTTACAAGTTGTAAGTAATTTACATAATTTACATGTAAATACATAGTTACAAGTTGTAAGTAATTTACATAATTTACATGTAAATACATATAAGAATGCAGAAATGATATAATACACTGAACATAAACTTTAGCGTTTAGTTTAAAGGAAATAATTAGTCACTTTGATATAAGACATACTAGATGGTGGCATGGAGCTCGTTTGATCATCCTTAGACCATCAATTATTACGATACCATATTGTTGGTTTCATGATTAGTAAACAATTAGATTGATCATGAAAAAAATTATTACTCTAGGAGTCCCAAATAGGACCAAAAGATGGAATCCCTTTACTCTTGCAAGCATTCACCACATCCCTACTACCTTCGGGGTTACTAGTTACGATCACAACCTCCGCACCCCATTTCTTTGCTGCCTCGACGCTCATCTCAGCAACATTAGGCCGCCCCATAACCGCTGTGTCATGAACTATCACCTTCTCTTTCGGGTGACTACTAACCCACTCTTTGATTTCTTTCCCAAAGTTTTGCTCAATACCTTTTGCTACCCATAACAAGCACACCTCAGCTGGCCCTTGTTGTAACAAGAACGACAAAAATACACAAATACCCGAGCCTGTTGCCACCACTAAGACACGGTTGTACATGTTAACTAAGTAAGGAAGGCCCGCGAAATGTACTTGTCGAACCCATAAGTGACTAGGCGGGTTTGAGACAAGGGACTTTGTGAAGTCACCAACCGCACCCGCTAACATCATGTGCTCTTCCTTACCATCAGAGATGATACCGAAAGCATGCCATTCAGACATAGGGGAAGGGCTTATTCGACCTAGTATTCCCGGCTTCACTCCACCTGCAAACTTTATGATCGAAGCGTGTCCTGATGGCGCAGAGACTTTAACCGCAACCCGCCTCACAGTCACCCAGGGAAGGATAATTAATACGGTTATGATCAATGTAAACCAAAATTCTTGCTCTTTGATCAATTTTAAACCCACATTTCTATTGTAAGATTTGGTTTCAGGTTCATAAGATTTCGTGAGAACAACAAATGCCCATAAAAGAATCAAAGACGCCCAACCGGTGAACCTATGAGTTCTTTCGAACACATTATGGTGAAGGTGACGGACTAGGGGGAACGCAGCTAGACAACACAAGCATAGAAGCGAGAGGATTGTTGAGGCAACACCAATTATCTCACTCGATGTGTTTTCTCGGTCCTTAAGAGTTAGTGTTAGTGAATATATAAGCCAAGCAACCGATGAAACGCCACAACTGCTATGTATTCCACCTAAAGATTGAAGTAAGGAAGTGGTGGCGGTTTTGAGACGTAAAGGCACCCAAGAATAACCTAACAGGTTAACCACGAGCCAGAACACAACACGTAAGAAGGCTTCGCTTCGACATAATGTTATAGCAAGAAGGTTTCCAATGGCGAAAAGAGTAGCATGGTTTCTAGCATATCGAAAATGACCCGTAGCAGCAAGGACTAGACCTGTAATGCTAAGAGCTAGACACACTATAAAGAGTCTTTTATAGACCGTAAACAAGCCTTGATCGAGCAAGATCACGGACAGCCTCGACCCTTTCGGTTTTGTTGGCTTTGACGAAATCTTTTTGTTGGGGGCTTCTGGGAGTTCCCGAACAGGAAGTGGGATCGGAAGCTCGTAATTGTCATCTAACGCATACCTGATAATATTTAAAATAGATATTTGGATATATTAGCGTGTTCTCAAACAATGTGTGTGACATATTAAGTCAGATAATACAAAATTTGTGAAGACCGATTTAGTACGTACCCTTCTTCTATGTTGATGAGCATATTGTCATCCTCTTCATCATCGTTCTCCAAGTCACAAAAATGGCTACTAACTCGACTAGAGGACCTCGAGATATTGGCATCAGTAGTTGGTGCGATTCGTTTAGAAGACCCCCATGGAAGCCAAACTCTTCTACTAGCTCGAGGTGCATCAATGGCGAATGGATCCTTATGGGGTTGGATCTCAAAAGATACACCTCGACAACTTCGAAACCTATTATCCATGGCTTCTTGCTGCGTCATTTTTCCAACGTATAAAGAAGGAGAAGAATGGGTTGTGGTAATGTGTGGTGTGTCTGCATAGAATTTTCCAAATTTATAGAAAAATCAATGTCAATGATCTTATTCTTTTCATGCACTTAATTGTTGAGAAAGATAACGAACTTGACTTGGTCAAGTTTAGAGAAGTATCTGCGTTAACCGTAATTTATCATGCATGACTACAAGATTCGGTATGGCATATGACTTATCTCCAACGTGTTAGAAATTAAAGGTATTTGGAATCTTATAGCTAGGAAAATAAAAACATCTTAAATTAGTTAAAAAAACCAATCTGTTTTAATGTAATCTCAAATATCATGACACTTACATTAACATAAATTACTAGAGTTGAGAAACGAAAACAAACATTTCTTTTGATGAAGAAATTAAAATCTGTGAAGCTTTGATCTTATTCTGATGATGATGGATATTCTTTGTGTTATGTGAAAAAAACTAATCCTCTACCTATGGTGACCCCTTAGGTAAAGTTTAAATAAAGTTAAGATTATATAATTTTAATATTGCTTATAAATAAACAAGACTTAATTTTTATTAAAACTTGATTAAGCTATGGTAAATATATCATTATATAGTAAAGCTAACAACAGCGTATCAAAAGGAACGATACTTGAGGCTGTACAGTATACAATAACCAATCCGAAAGGTTGTCGTCGATGAACTATTTAAAAAATAGACTAATCGAAAATCAATATTTGTCGACGAAGCGAAGTATTGAAGTTATTATGGCAGCGTGGTACATAAGAAATTCGACAATTCGCTGAGATTTTTTTATCCTATAGAACAAGTTTAAATTACGTTAGTATGTCTTTATGTGTGGTTGGAGATGATCTAATCAGTTTTGTTTAAAAAAAAGTCAAATGTTTGATTATATATATATTCTTTAGTTAACTTCGAGGAGATTGTATAATTCTTTTTAGAAAAATCTTTTTTGCATGTCTAGTAAATTGCCAAGAAAATATGTTTTTTTTTTTTTTTTTTTTAATGATTTAGAAAAATATTTAGAGGACGATGATTAAAAATATTTGTTAGCTGGATGCTAAAGGATTATTAAACAACTATTTTTAAGAGGAATAATAAAGTAATTTTAACCTAGCTATAAATATCACAATAGCGTCTCTACTCCAATTTTACCGATAGTTTCCGCAACGTACTTGACAATTTTTTTACTAGACGAACACTATTTAATTGTCAGTTTCGATTAAAAGGGCAAATAATAAATATGTCAATCTCCTTATAATTTTATTTTTTTTTATTTTTATTTTTTTTATTTATTATTTTTTTTTTTTTTTTGATGTTGTGTGCTTTATTACGATCAAGCACATATTCTTAAAAATGCATCAAATTGTTAATTCATATAAACAAACTGAGTACACACAACAATCATATTTCACATATAACATTTAAACCAAACATATGTCAACGCACATCATGGTTTGCTATAATTATTGATTTTATTTCTTTCTCATTAAATATTCCAACTTCAAGATAAGTGTACACTTGCAGGCTTGCACAAACTAAGATAAGAACTGTATATGTTTTCAACTTCATGATAACAATTTTTTTGGCATTTACCTGGGGCCATAGAACGCGCGCAACTGCTATTCCTGTGGGATCTACTGCTACGCATTTGCTACTTATGTGCTGCTCTCTTGTAGACTGATTAGATTGCGTGGTGTTTGGCTTTTGATCATCATGTGTTGTGCCAACTTTTACAGAGGAAACACCTGTCATTTACAGAAAAATATGTACATTCTGAGAATATGAATCAGATTGTGTCGATAAAAAAAAAAAAAAAAAAAAAAAAAAAAAAAAAAAAAAAAAAAAAAAAAAAAAAAGTGTTACATAGGTAAAATTTATGATATACACAAATTAGAGGTGACAAAAATGGATGGGGCATGAGGATCATTTAAGAGGTAAAAATGGGTTTCAATTAAAACAACTGAATTTTATATATTTGGGGTCATGTTCCTTCAGTGGCCTTTTGGTCAAAAGATCTTAGAAGGTTGTATGCATTAAGAGTACAAGTTTTTTAACTTTAGACCAAATTAGTTTTAAACCAACTTTTTGTGTTACTTATTGAACGCACTAAAGATAAAAGGCAAAAGACAACTTACAATGATCATACCTCTAATAACATCCTCAAATTTTTGTCTAAATTTAGCATCGACAACCAATAAACCATATCCAGTGATGAGAAAGTGATTTTTTTGTAACCTTACGGTTTTTGAGGGACCCTGGGTTATCTCCCGCACAATTCTTTGAGCTAACCTGCATTATGTATCATGTTTCAATACATTAACAATAACTTTGAATGAATACATCCTCAAATTGACATGAACGATAACTGTACCTTTCAGTAATTGTCGTTTTTCCCTGCCCTCACCAATTATCAGATTCCCACTGCATTAGTAGTAAATAAAGATTTAATTATCTAACAAATCAAATATCAAAGATTCAAAACTAAATTTACGCAAAATCAGATTTTACCTCTGGACGCGACTTAATTTCACTCTTTATCGAGTCCAATTTTGTCATTCAATCCCAGCTTTAAATCAGGCATTCCAGAAAGAAGGCATTTCATAAGAACCTTACCCGTTACATCACATCGAAGTACAGTACCTGATAGAATTAAATAAGTTTGGCAATAAGTTTTCGCACATGCTAAGTAATTAGGGGAAACAAACTCAGGAGGATAGAGTTGTGGATCTTCATGCACATACCAGCAAGAAAGCTCGTCGAACTGCTATTTAAAATCAACATACCGAAGGAGTATTGCACTTACATATAGTCAGATTATGATATCATGAATATTTATGCAGTATATTACTCTGCTAAAAATGAAATAGGAACTGTTTATTTTTACCTGATATAAGGAGAATTTACAGAAATAAGCAATGCCAAACAGCCTCTAAAACAGTAACAAATAATTTTGCTCATTAGAGCGTGTGTATATAATTGGTTATGTCGTTTGTCATGTTATCCAACTGCCTCAGGGCAACATAAGCCCACTCGCGACAAAACTTAGGCCACAACAATAAACATTATTTTAATCCGAGTTTAGCGGGTAAAACGACAACGTTTTAAATTACCACAAAAATGATACCGGTATTTTTAAAGGAGGCTCAAATATGTTGTATTCAGATCATCATGGGCTAATAAGCCATGGCTGCAATCACAGTTGCAAATGCCAACTTTTCAAGTAGCAATTACCATCCGGATTGTCTAGCCAAGATACATATCAGCCTCTAAACATCATTTTACAGACATCTACATTTCATCATCATAGCCTCCATTATTTCTACCAGTAAATAAAGGATACGAACAAAAGTTACCAAGCCAAGATACATAGCAAGATACATAGCTGCTTAGAGCTGTAAACTTCCAACACCACTGCATAAAGCAAGCGAACCCTAAAAGCAGGTATATCCATCATAGCTATGAGTTTAAGAAGCTCACCCTGCCAAAAAAAAATAGGTACCAAATACCCAAATACTTGCAAGAACACTCGAAAAATCCATTTCGCCTACACTTAGACACAAAAGGCATCACCAAAGTAACTTCGCAAAGATTATCAACACCCTTAGCGGCAAACAACATAAGCAAAGTAAAACCTCAAATCTTCTCAAGAAATTCATCAAACACATGGTAGGCAGCAAATCAAACAACATTTTTTGACAGAATTTCAACAACTGAACCACCTATGCAACTTCAAACGCACCACTATATTCACACAAAAAACCCCAATATGAACAAAAACATACCTTTATATCAAATAATAATGATCACAATTAAGGGTCAGATTGAGTATAAACGTGCGTAACAAATACCCCCAAAATTAAAACCCTAACTGTTGTGTAACCGAAAACCACATAATCAAACGAAAAAAATATGACAACATGTATGTGTGAGTGTCTAGAAGGGTCGAGAGAGATAACGATTATGTTTACACAGCGTGTATGTGTGAGTGTCTGGAAGAGTCGAGAGAGATAAAGAGGCCAAACAACAAGCCGGAAAAGCAGGCCAATGGATAAAACATACAGGCCAAGAAAGTGGGCTTCAGCAGGCCGTGTTTTTTGGCGGGAAAAACCTTAAGCCATACGGCGTCGTTTTGATTGGTAATTAAACATATATATAAATGTTACTTTTGTCAACTTATGCTACAATTAGATGCTAACAAAAGATGTACGTAAATAACGGGACTAAAGTAGCCCAAATGCGCAAAAAATACACCGAGACAAAAAGTTTTGCAAAAATGTAATTAATGTTTCATTTTTTTTGCAAAACGGCCATCGAGAGCTAACTTTCGTTAATTCCATCGTTAAGTGCCATGTTACTGAGGGTAGTATTGTCATTTCAGTGTTCCCGGGTACTATGTATACGTGTCATAAGACTGTAGCTATAAGGACTAAATTTGCAATCGAAGTTTTTACCAGAATTAAATATGACCGTTTCATCACACTATTCCAAACAACTTTTTTTTACACATTTTCCGGCAGTAAAAAAATGGTCATTATTTGTGACTGTGGGAAACAAGAAACAATCAAAACAAGCTGGACAAACAGGAACCCAGGCCGACGGTTCTACTGTTGTCCGACATGTGGGTTTATTGGATGGACGGATCCTCCAATGTGTTGTTGAGCAGTCGATGTGATTCCTGGCCTCCTGAGGGCAAGGAGTGACCTTGAAGAAGACTTGGAGGAGCAGTTGATGTTGATGAGGGAGAAGGATCAGCAGTTAAAGAAGCTCAACAAGTTTCTTCTTTTAAGTTGGGTATTTTTTTTCATTGTCTTTAAGTTGGTTTAGGTTGGTATGGAGGTGTTGTTATCTTTCTGGGTTGTATCATTACAGAGAATAAGGTCATCCCTGGTTTGTATTGACCTTATCATGTCAATAAAAAGTTGTTGTTTTTGGCATTATAGTGGGATCATCGTAGTTGCCTGTTGTTATTTTAAAAAGACCAATGTAGTCAATAATGTTCCTTTTAGTTGATGAATCACTATGCAACAAACTTGGTTTTTGGTTGCTTATCAACTTTGACTTTAAAAATTCAAAACTAATTTGGTTCATTCAATATATTTAACTTCTATGTAGTTGGGTCATTCAATATATTTAACTTCTATAAAGTATATAATGATGTCAAACCACAACGTCTTTGAATTATGCAGCAAATTACCGTTTTGGTTGCAGAATCAAAGATTCGCCAAATTGGCCCTTTGCTTAATTTTGGTGCAGCAACTCTGACTTGTGCAGCAAATAGTCAATTAATTTGCATGAAGACCATGGTAAACCTAAATGAAAACAAATACCATTCCTAATCAAATTAAGTCTAAAAACAAATACCATACAAATTATTGTTTAGAAGACAGAAACTCATTACATAATCCATACACTCATTGTTAAAACACAGAAACAAAGAACCAAATAAGTTTATTGCACCATCACAATGGTGTTGACTCACTTGGCGATCTAGGATTTTATCTTGATCCTCTTCTTCCTTTGACCTCCACCATCCACTGTTGATTGTGATCCCACTAGCCGAGTTGTCCCTGCTGATACCTCACTTTCTTGTGTTCCAGCTGGCTGACTTGGCCCTGCTGCTACCTCACTTGCTTGTGTTCCAACTGGCTGACTTAGCCCTGCTCTCACCTCTGGTGCAGTAGATCCCACTGGCTGAGTAGTTCTTCCTAGTACCTCATCTGGTACTCCTTCCTTTCTTGTTCTGCTACCCTTCTTTTGGTTGTCTCTTGGACCTGTACAAGCTCTCTTATTGTAGCCCTTCCCACCACATGCACCAAATTTGATTGTACAGCCCCTTTTTGACAGCTTTCTATTTTTCACGAATGACTTTTTCAAAGCTTCTTCAGCAATCTCATCCTTTGACACTCTTCTCTTCTTCCTTGGTCTACCAATTGGAACATGGTGTTTAGGTGGCTTTAGGTTGCTAGGGATACTTCATTTGGGCCAAAAGACGAGACCAGCAATTCCTTCAATCCTGTACTGATACATCTCCTTCCATGTGTTTAACCAATAACATTGGGACACCCAATCCTCTGGTATCCCAACCTCTTTGCCATTTGATGACATGTTGTAGATAGCGGCAACATCATGTTTACATGGAATACCAGTTAGCTCCCATCTCCTACATGTGCATACCCTTGTTGTCATATTCACAACACATTGGTCATTCCAAGGTCACTTACACTGGTATGTGTCCCCCCACCCCATATAACAGTGTACTCATTTGCTTCTTTCTTTATGTTTCTTAAAATTGTAATTGCTGTTGGGGTTAAGGGACCTTCACATCTGTCTATTAACTTCTGCACACTAAGATTTCTCTTCGTAAGATACTCCCTGATGTATTCCAAACAACCAATGATTGGTTGATCTCTGCCGTCCACCAACTTGCTATTGAAAGATTCAAATAAGTTGTTAAGAAGGATGTCACATTTAGCTCACCATATACGTAACATATCAATATCAACATCAATTTTAAGCTTATTAATATTACAAATGAAAGTCATAATATGTGTATATTATACCTGAAAAATGTAACCTTGACCATGATGATGGTGGTATCTTTCTTAACTAGTCATAAGCTTTAGAGTCCGCTGATTTGAGGTCATCCATTCCTCTATTAAACTGAACCACTGTTGATGCTGTAGCACACTTCCAAAGAAGATCCTTGATCTTCTGTCCCTTGAATAACTGTTTCATGTTGTCATATATGTGTCGCACACAGAATTTGTGTTCAGCAGCAGGAAACAGTTCTGCAATGGCTGGTAATATCCCCTGTCACATTAAACATAAGATAATATATGAGTGAGGATTGAATTGGGTTGAATTGGGTTGCAAATGAATGAATAAGATAAACCATGTTTATACCTTTTGTCTGTCTGAGATAAAGGTGTAGTTTGAATTGGGTTGCAAATCAAGATCATCTCCTAGATTGCTAAGGAACCATAACCATGAACTCTTGGACTCAGCTTCAGCTACCGCGTAAGCAACTGGATACAACCCATTATTGCTATCGACATCAACAGTAGTTAAGATTTGACCAGTATATGATCCTTTGATAAAAGCCCCATTCAAACTTAGTATTTCCATTCTTCCTGCTCAGTAACCTTTTTTCAAGGCACCAATACAAACATAGATCCGTCTGAAAACCCTTGAATCCTCGGTTGAATAAGTGTTTGCTTCAACTTGAATCTTCAAAGTTGTATCCTTGTTTTTTCCTTCAATTCCAAAGTGTAATCCCTAAGATTGGCATATTGTTCTTCATGGTCATCCAAAATCCGTTTCATTACAAGATTTCTTGCTCTGAATACCTTTGTCTCACAAAGTCAATATGAAATTTTTGATTTAATTCAATTGTCAGTGCAGCGGTTGGGATTTTCCGGTTGTTAAGAAGAATTTTAGCAACCTCGGATGAAATGAATCTTGCAGTCAACAATTTAATTTTTCTTGTTTGGAGGCATTTATGTTCATCTTTTAATGTTTTGATACTCCAACAAGGTTCATGACCGAATTTTGACACATGTAGGGACCACGGGCACATGGGCTTGCCTTTTTTGTTATAGGTTTTGGATGTCGCAAACTTGCCCTTTGACTGTGAACAAGAAGTTGTTGTTTGACAACTTGCAGAATTATTCCTGCCATCACTATCTGCATGTTTTCTCTTACCATAACCCATAACAGGCCCATTACAATAAGCTCTAACCCTTTCTTGATCACACTTATCAATCCTAATATCTCTTCTACACTCCAAAGCATACATTCTTACCTTTTGTTTGATTTCCTTCGGTGTCAAAAAAATTTCTGTTACAAAAAAATCACCCTTTTTAACATTTTCTCTACCCTGGTACTCCCTCCTAATTTCTTTCAACCTTTTCTTTCTTATATTCACAATTCTGGGAGCACGGGTATCTTCCCCGCTATCAAACTCATCAAAGTCATAGGCATCATTCGAATCCATATCCTCGGCCATAACAGCAGCTAAGTTTGTAACATGGTCAATGTGGTCATCAATTACAAATCTAAATTCAGTCATATCCACCTGTAGCTCAATGGGGGTGCCCACATCATCCTCTTCAAAATCACTAATATCCGATTCTTCTTCTTCTTCTTCTTTTTCTTCTTCTTCCTGATTCTCCTGCTCAATGGGGGTGCTCACATCATCCCTATCAACTACCTCTTCAAAATCAAGAAATTTATCGTTCAGCTCTAAAACAACATCCTCACTCCTTTGAAGTTCATCGACCATTTCTGTATAGTCTTCTTCTTCAACAACATCATCTACAAGAGGGAAAAACTGGAACAAGTCTTCATCCGTAATTGCTGATTGTTGCTCAGCTTGTTCTCCACCAGCAACCACACTTAAAGGTTGTTGAGCAACAGGAGTGTCTATGTCAGTTAACAACCTGGTACCAATGGTTCCATCAGGTTTGCTAGTTGAAGCTTGAGTAGCATTCTGAAAATCAGCAACATTTTTAGTAGGCTCATCCAGTATTTCATCAATAATTTTGGATTTTTTGCCTTTTTTGCCTTTAGCCTCAATATAAACCTCTATCTCTCTATATATAGAAACCAAATTCAACAGGTTCATAGCATCGTCATCATCCTTCAAGGGTGACAACCCATTATCCAATGTCTCACCTGGTATCCTATAATGAGACTCTAAAACCCCACCATTGTTGACACCTAGGTCATCTAACAACAATTCAAATGCATCAAACGTAAACAGGTCATAATCAACTAAATCATACCACTCTATAACTGGATCAAGATATACCCTTCCTGGTGGTGAGGTAAATTTTCCACTGTGGATGATTTTGAGAGTGAACAAGTTCTGGTTTGATTCTGTGTAAAAACAATAAACATCAACACACACACTATACACATAAAAAATCATCTTAATGTGTAATATTATTCCTATTCATATGGTGCATGCGGTTAACACTATACTTAACTAAAAAAATCGATACAATTAACAATAACCAAAACATACCATATACTTGATCAAGATCACATATCGGGGAAGATCGTGCGCGGTTTTTCCTAAATGGTAGAGCCATCATCTTCACTTTTTATTAGATCGCCATGCGTATTTGAAAAGTTTAGGGAAGAAATTGCAATTGAACTTTGCACAATAGGGTTTCTTGGGTTTATTGATAATTGGTGGGTGTTATTATGGTTTAGGCGGGAACAGTAAAATGAAAATACTACCCTAAGGGACGATGCAACTTAACGAAAAAAATAACGATAGTTAGTGTACAGTGCCTCTCGGTGGCCGTTTTGGAAAAAAAAAAAAAAAAAAAAAAAAAAAAAAAAAAAACATTAATATCGTTTTTCTAAAACTTTTTATCTCCGTGTCTTTTTTTCGTATTTGTGCTACTTTAGTGACTAAATTTGCAATTTACCCTAAACAACAAGTACTAACTTTAATTATCAAACTATAAGTCAAAGCTTGTGATGAAATAAATGACTCCTTTATCTTTTACAATATATATTTTTTTTTACGGCAATTGTGGCTACATGGAAATAAATGACTCCTTTATCTTTTACAATATATATATTTTTTTACGGCAATTGTGGCTACATGGCCACTAGCCCAGAAGGCGTAGCGAGCCCACACAACCATGTTGGGTCCAGCCCAGAAGACAATGACACTCTTCTCTTTACGCACGTGGGAGGAAACCTCTATTGCCCTAAACAAGACTCGAACTTGAGATCTTGCCTAGGAGGGTAAAACCTCCATACCGCTAGACCATTGGCCCATTGGTTTTATCTTTTACAATTATTTGCGACTGCGCGGTAATTACATTTTTTGTAGGTGCTTTGTGACTTTCTTTAAGTCGATAACATTATTAACTATAATTAAAAAGTTTTAGTGTACAATTATCTTAAAAACTACAACGAGGAGAATAAACAATTATACTATATATTAAAAACGCAGAATATTATTATTTTAATGGTGCTATAGTGAAAAATAGTACTCTACAGTGAAAAACAGTGCGATGAACTGTGGCAAGAACTTTAATTTCGAAAAACAGTGCGATGTCTTTGCAAGGTAGGTCCTTCGGGGACTAACGATGCAACGCGGCAAGAACTTTAGGGGTTTTTACGTAAAACAGAAATAATTTTTTATAAAAAATAATTTTTTTTCCGAATTTATTTTTTTTAGAAATTTCGAAATTAATTTTTTTAATTTAAAAAAAAATTAATTTACAAAAAAAAATAATAATTTTTGTAAAAAAATTAATTTCGAAAAAAAACTTAATTTCGGAAAAAAAAATTAATTTCGGAAAAAAATTTAATTTCGAAAAAAAAAATTAATTTTTTTTTCCGAATTTATTTTTTTTAGAAATTTCGAAATTAATTTTTTTATAATTTCAAAAAAAAATTAGTTTCTAAAAAAAATAATAATAATTTTTTCTAAAAAAATTAATTTCGAAAAAATAAAATTAATTTCTGAAAAAAAAATTTCAAAAAAAAAATTAATTTTTCTAATAAAATTTTTTGTAATAGCAGGAAAAAAAAACTTTTTCAATTTTTTATTTTCGAAAAAATAAAAATTTGGAAAATAAAGATTTTGAAAAAATATTTAAAAAAAATATATTTTCAAAAAAAACATTTTCAAAAAAACTTTAAGAAAAAAAAATCCTATAAAAAAAAAGTTTAGAAAAAAAATTATAGAAAAAAACAATTCAAAAAAATATTTACAAAAACCTAACATGTAATGATTATATAAATTTAATGACCAACCACATCGTACAACAAAAAACAATTATATAAACACTTCGCCGCAAAACATAATTAAAAATTGAAATAAAAAAAAAAAATTTAAAAAAAAAATAAAAAAAATCTGCTAAATATATCATGAAATAATTTTTTTTTTTTTTTTTGAAACAACAAATTTTATAAAACCAACTAGCAAGGAGCTAGAGTTAAACTACAACAAGATATGGGTTTTTAAGCCAATCATTCCACTTGAACGAGGCTTTACGTCTAAACTTACACCAATTAAAAGAAAAAGAAACAATATTATCAAAAATCGCCGCCCGTCTTGGAGACTCCTTCTCGAATAGGAGTTTGTTGCCGAAATCCCATATCGACCACCACAAGCCGTAAAAGATGCCTTCAAATACAGATTTGAGCTTGGCCTGAATTCGAAGCGACACCATCCATGTACTCCATTCCTAAACAAAAAACAATTATCTAAAGTTTTTTTCTATAAAAAACACATTGTACAACAAAAAACAACTATCTAAACAACCCACTGTAACGCGCGGGCTTCCATGCTCGTTATCTTAAAGCGGATGAAACCATGGGTTAAAAAACTACATCTCACATTTCATATAGCACATTTAGCAAATACTACTGCAACTAGTTTTGCTGAACAAACCAATGAGAGAATTGAGATTGCGGTTATCAACTAGGTCGGAATTATCGTATTTAGTAACTTTTTTTTAACGAGCCATTGATATTGCGGTTATCAACTGGATCTCGAATTGAATGTGTCAAAGTTTTGACTTCTCTTTCACAAAAATGAATGAGTCAAGGTTCTAACAACAATAGTGACGGATGCTTAAGAAAATACAAGTCAACCCGTTGTCTTATGTTGCGTGTAGTGTTTAGGGTCTTGTTCACAGAAAAAGCAACTTGAAGGGAATTGGTCTTGAATCAAACTCAAGCTATAAAACATAGTTTAAAACTAATCCACATGTTATACTCGAGTTATATGGTATAATACCTTCCTATGATTTTTCGTTTAAACCGAGCAAAAGTTTGAACATATGAGAACTTTATCTTGCATGTGGTTTAACGTAAAGTCAATTAATTTAGTAGAACACATACAGACTAAAAGTCAACGTTTGAATATATAATAATTCTCTTAGCAAGGTACTTTGGGAAAGTTCCTTTTTGTCGGATATTATACATAGACCGGAACAATATTATTTTAGAATATACGTACGAACACTCGTAACAAGTTACAAGCACTTTCGTGTTAACAATGACATGAAACTTATATCATATTTTGCATGTTACATACTTACATTAGCATTAGTTAATTAAACAGAAGATTATTAAAACGTTCAGTGTAAAAGTTTAAATGAAAGGTCGATAGAATTCGAAGAGGTGAGAAGTAGCAGTCGATGGTCATAATATTATATCTATAATACAAAGTACAATGGACCGAATCCCGAGGTAATTAAAATATTAATAAACCTTAAGCCTGCTTAGTTAGCCCACGGCAGGCCCAATGTCGCTGTTTTGATCTGCTTATGTTATACTCAGAAGGTAGCTGAATCCATATCCAAATCCAGAAGCTACCATCATCGTTCTTATCAAAGCCACCGACTATGTCGGTTTACTATACCACCGCATTCGCTTACCACAATCCCACACATACGCACCCCTTTGTCTTACCAGATTTCATATCGATCACAAGATCATCTTCAGGTTTCAAGTATTTTTTTTTAGATTGTTTCAGACTTGGTTTTAGGTTTCAGTAACCTTGAAATTTTTTTCTTTTGTTTGGTTTGGATTAGGGTTTCAGAATTCTTCTAAAAAGGAACGGATTCAAATGGGTTAAGTGTCTTTGGTTGATGGAGGCGGCTGGCGGTTATGGTGACTGTGCGGCTGTATGTGTAGCAGAAGTAGAGTTCGGAGTTGGTCATGGTTTGTGGGCAAGGAGGGGGGTTTGCGAATTCGGTACAGGTATTTATGTTTTCTCGGTGTTTAAATTGTATATATGGATCTTTGTTGAATGTTTTTAAATTGCATATAAGTGATTCACAGTTGTGTGGTGATTAAACTATTACAAGTAGTGCTTTATATTTTTTTTAATTGACTTTTGCATCGAAAATAGGCTGCGGGAGGAAAAAATGAGGAGGCAAAAGAGGCGGATGCTGATGATTTAGTACTCAAGGTATACGCTACTCATATGTGATTGATATGATGTGGCCTTTCTCAAGAGCAAAACATCAAATATTTTTGCGGTATCACTGATCACGGTGGTTTCAAGGTACAACGGGTTTCTGATGAGTTTGCGTAGATGCTACACCATCTATTTTCCTTTCACAAAGTAGTCAAGATGTATATGAAATTCTCTTATGTTGTTGTCGTAGTTAGTCATTTAGAGGTGCTAATGTAATGCTTATAATGAATATAGATTCACACCAAAGTAAAAGTCGTTGCGAAATCTCCACCCGGATCAATGGCTATTGTAGCAACAGAAAGGAATAACTTTTTTTCTAAAGTGGGTTGCTTTCAAGATGAATCACAAACTGGGGTTGTGGAGGATGTTCAGGATCGATTATATTTTTGAGTTAATGAATATGGTTCAATTGCCGTAATTGTTGTTGAAGCCTCAAGTTTTAATAATTTGTGTGTTTCTGTGAAACCATCATTTTTCTACCGGTAATATCTTTATCAATTACTATTTCTTTTATTTCAGGGGATCCAGCATCTAATCTTTCTACAATGAAAGGTCAATCAGGGCACACGTTCATCGTACACGGTAGTTGTTTCCCTTAATTTAATTCATACGTTAACAAAATTTATTTTGACTCAACGTTCGTATTCTGTCTTTCATACCTTATTCTACAGACATCTCATATCTCTTCGTTCTGTCTCTCATGTCGCTCGCAGACAGAAGATGGGGAATCGGTTTGGTGAAAGAAATCCAGAAACAAAAAAAAAGGTGCCGAATTCTTTATACAAAATTTATTCGTATTTTTTTTCAGGTTTAATAGTTGTTATAGCTTATACATATTGAAAATGTGTTACAGCTCAACTGGGACGAGTGCCCGAGAAATTATGAGAATGATTGAGCAAGAGGCTAGGCGTTCAGCTACTATTTGTGAGGTTCGTTTTTTGTTTTTTTATAAAAAAAAAAATATATATGGGGGTTTTCAAAATTGTGGTGTGAAGTGAAAATTTCGTGTTTAATTGGTTCTGTGTTTAATCTAAACCTATCAAATAAGTCATATCAGAAAATGTAGCTAAATGGGTTATGGTTTTGTGATCATAAGTTGCATACAGGTTTTTTTCTTTCTATAAATAGACAATTATATTAATTAGTCAACCCAACCCAACGTAGTCCGATCTGACCCATACTACGAATAAGCCAATTTGACCCACATTCCCATTGCGCAACATCCACCTTTAAGCGTATCGCCTTATACATACCACTCAACAGGTGAGTTATTTATGACATACGGTCTCTGAGTAGCTGTCTGTTACTGTTGATCGTTTTTGGTTGATGTGTCATTGTGTCTGCAGCTTTCGAGACAGCAGGTATATTCAACCTGCGAGCGCCTAGTGGCAGGTTCAGACGGAACAGCCTCGCGTGGAGATGGGAGTCGTCTGTTCTGTGCCAGCTGAAGAGCCTATGGCGCAACAGCCTTCTCCATTATTTTCATCTAAAGGTTACCATTAATGTTCTTTTTCATTATCACATGTGTTTTCATCACTTACTCTTTTAGATCAATATGTCCTACAAGTTGTTTTCTGTATTGAATTATACTATTATGTGCAGCCGTATGTCGTGGACCCTTGGTACAGGACTTTGCAACAGGAACCATTCACCGTACCACGGACGACGTTGGTTCGGAAACAATTCAGGTTGGACCTGTTATACGGAATACCCCTACAGTTCCTGTTGCTTCCCATGTACCACGCACAACAATTGCAATAAAGGCAAAAGACCCATGGAAGGTACTCTTAGGTTGTTATCAATGATCAATGTATTACATTTAATATCACTAACCATTAGTCATTATTTCCAGCTGTGTATATAATGAGTTCCGACCTTTTTTTTTAAGTTCCATTATCTCACAACTTTGTGTATGTTCGCGTTTGTATATTAGGTACCGATCAGTTTCAACTGCAACCAAGTTCCTACACACCTCACGGACGCCATGGTCATCAGTTCCCGTTGTGTCTGCACGAGTTCATGCCAACGACTGGAACGACAACAGCCACATATACAGCGGTTCCTTCATCTTCAAATGCTGTGCCTTGGACAGCTGACAACACGCAACCATTCCCGGCCGCAAATGACAGTCAAGGTTAAGAATTTATGTTTGCTACCGTTCCCATTCCGCGTTGCAGTTCTTATTTCATTTAGCAATGAAAATACTTGCCAACTGTATTTACTGTTGGCTGTATATGTTCCAATTAGTTGTTGTCTGTTTGGGTGTTATTGTGCTAACAGTCGCATTCGCATGTTATTCGTGTCTCAGGTATGCCTGGTCCGTGTGTCTTACCGACAAGTGACAACCATTTAGAGGAACAATGAAACAGACACCAAAACATTCCACCATCACCAGCAAGAACGCCTCACCAGCATGCGTCGGTCCGTGCAGGTTAGTTTGATGCACTCCCATTACCTGGACTGTGGAAACCGCATTGTTAAATGGAGATCCACCTCATAGTTACGTAAGCTCTTTTCCTCTATTTTGCAGGGCCGCTCTTTTCCTCTATTTTGCAGGGCCACTAAATGAGTACAGACCCTTTAAGTCATGTGACTGTGTGTGCCGTCATTGTCACGCCAGTTTCTGGTATGAAGAGAGGCTGAGTTATTCCATACGGCTTTCAGGCCCTTTGTATAACCGATGTTGTCATGCTGGCAAGGTTCGCCTGTTCATACCACGCAAATATCAACCATACATTCAACAACTGTTCTCAGATAACCATTTCACAAACAACATACGTGCATACAATCAGATGTTTGCTACGACATCTTTGGGTGCAAATGTTAACGAGTCTGTGAACGTGGGCAGGGGGCGTATGTTTTCAAAGTATCGGGACAAATATACCATCGGATACGCAGGTTGTGCCCTGAGGATGTCGCTAATCCTAGTTTTTTGCAGCTGTATATCTATGATACAGACCATGAGGTAGATAATAAGTTGAGTCATTTTAGAAATGGGGACACGGGGAACCTTAGACGAGAGATTGTTGAAGGGCTGATACGTGTGTTGGATGAGCACAACGGAAAGAAAAGCTAATGTAGTGAGTCAACTAGATGGTAAAGAACAGAATGATTATATTGTTGTGAGGAACCATATACTTTCTAGGTGGAGGGCTAATGTACAAGCGTGGCTTTCTAAAGGACAAATTAAGGAAACTGTTAGTAATGAATATGGTCAGTTGCTGAATTCGGCGAATGATTTCCTTATGTTTAATGGGTATTTTCGAAAAAAAAAAGAGACTAAATCAAAAAAAACGCCAAAAAGTCCCGTCGCAACACGGCGGGCTATTCACCTTGTTTAAAACACTTCTGACTTTGATTATTTAATTATTATCTACAAAAGCAGCCAATTTCACGTCAAATTAAGTGAAATACTTGAGACTTTTAACTAAAATTTTATGATAAGTTGTGCAAGAAAACGTAGTAGGCCACGACTTTGAGTCTAGCTATAATACTCGTTAATAAAGAAAAGCGGTTCTTGGGAGGCAACTATAAGAAAACACGATTTGATAGTAAAAAACATCTTATTATTAATCTCAGAACCAAAACACAGCTGATCTCAATCAGCTACAAGAATCAATCACCAATACAACTTGATCTCAATCAAGTAACAATCAACAACTACAGCCGGAATGATCAAGATGATCAAAACAACCCAAACACAAACGAGGGTTTACAGTGTGAGATTTGAGAGTGAATAAAAGAAATCAAAGATAGAAGTTATGAGGCGGCCTTTGTCTTTTTTATCTTTATATACAAACTTCACTGACTATACTTTCAGCAAGACTCCTTCAGTCCTTCAACTCTTTCAATACTTCCATTAAGCTCCCAAACTATTAAAGACTTAAACCTAAAAATATAAAAATGACACAATCAGCCCTTGAAGTATTTCCAGGCCAAGTTATAATTTCAACATCCCCCCTTAATCTTGGCCTGGAACACATTGTATAAACCCAGTTTTGAAACCATTTTGTTATGTTGAAAACTGTCCAATCCTTTTGTAAAAATATCTGCAGTTTGATCTGCAGATTGCACTTTCTCAGTTTTTATAACCCCAGATAAAATTTTATCTCTTACAAAGTGTAAATCAATTTCCAAATGCTTTGTCCTCTCATGGAAGACTGGATTAGCAGCAATTTTGATTGCTGCTTGACTATCACAAAATAACTTGACAGGTAAAAAAAAATTCCCAGTTTAGATCTTTTAAATTTTTTAAGATCCAAACAGTTTCTGAAGTGGCAGAAGCCATGGCTCTATATTCAGCTTCCGCACTAGACTTAGAAAGGGTGTTTTGTTTTTTGATTTTCCAAGAAACTAATGAACCATTTAAGAAAATGCAAAACCCTGTAACAGATCTCCTAGTAACTATACACTTTGCCCAGTCTGCATCCACATAAGTCTCAAGATTTTCAAAAGAGTTTTTAACAATATGTATTCCCATTCCAGGTGAACCTTTAAGATATCTTAACACCTTAAGAGCAATTTTGATATGAGACTTAAGAGGTTTATGCATAAACTGACTATGGCAGTGTACAGCATAAGATATATCAGGCCTAGTATGAGTCAAATATATAAGTTTCCCAATAAGTTTTTGATACTCAGTAATTTTATCCAAAACAGGGTCAGAGAAAGTAGGTTCATTAGAAATACTTAGATTTTGATCAAGAGGAAAAGTAGGAGGTTTACAAGCAAGAAGACCAAATTCAGAAAACAAATAAAGGCAATACTTTCTTTGTGACAAACAAAGCCCTTTATCAGTTTCAACAACCTCAATACCTAAGAAATACTTAAGTTTGCCCAGATCTTTTATCTGAAATTTGGTCTTAAGGTAAATTTTAAAACTTTCAATAGCTTCTAAATTGTTACCAATGATAATAATATCATCAACATATACTAGTAAGGCAACAAACACACCTGAATCATTCTTAGTAAACAAAGAGTAATCACTCTTACTTTGCTTGAAGCCATTTTCAAGTAAAGCACTAGTAAGCTTAGCATTCCATTGTCTGGGTGCTTGTTTTAACCCATACAATGACTTTTTAAGCCTGCATACTCTATTATCATTCTCATCAAAGAACCCTTCAGGTAATTTCATATAAACAGTTTCCTCAAGATCTCCATATAAAAAAGCATTATTAACATCAAGTTGAAAAATATGCCAAGATTGTTGAACTGCCAAATTAATAACACGTCTAACAGTCACAATCTTAACTACAGGAGAAAAAGTTTCATCAAAATCAACCCCTTCTTTTTTATTAAACCCTTTAGCAACAAGTCTAGCCTTAAACCTGTCAACTTCCCCACTGGATTTATATTTAATTTTAAACACCCACTTAGATCTAATAGCAGTTCTACCAGCAGGTAGCATAACAATTTCAAATGTATCATTACTATATAAAGCATTCATTTCCTTATTCATTGCCTGAATCCAGTGCTGATATTTAGATGCCTCCCAATAACTTTTTAGTTCAAAAGCCTTATTTAATTCAATTGTGAAACACAAATTTTCAGAGTTGAGTTTAGAATAACCAACAAACTTTTCAAGACCATATTTAACTTTTGAGTTAACAACAAACTCATTATACTTGTTTGGAAAAACTGAAGTTCTCTCAGACCTTCTCAAAGGCAGAGTTTGAAAATTTTGACTTGTTTCTGTGTTAGGAAAAACTGTATTGATACCCTCAGAATTAGCAGCTTCATTTTCATTTATAGGGTCCAATTCAGTTTCATTCTCATGTGTTGCAGCCCTCTCATTCCCTAAGGCAAAACCATTGGAACCATGAAAGTGCCCCAAATCACTTTCATTTTGGTCAATTATTGGACTGCCATTAAAGGAAGAGTTGCTGCTCTCATCATGAGATGCTGCTTTATTATTAAGTTCATCATTGGGTATGTCATGATCCTCATACACAATTTCATTAAAGAAATTTGTATGATCCAGACCATGACTATTACTTTTATCCACATAAACATTTTTAATCTTGAAAGGAAAAACATTTTCAAAAAAGGTAACATCTCTTGAGTATAAGAACTGTTTTCTCTCAAGACTATAAAGTTTATACCCCTTTTTAAAAGAGGAATAACCAATTAAAACACATTTCTCAGACCTGCTACTAAATTTATCAAAGTTATTTAAGATAGTAGCAAAACAAAGACACCCAAAGTTCCTTAAATGATTCAAAGAGCATTTTTTATTAAAAACAAGATCAAAGGGAGACTTTCCATTCAGCACAGAAGAGGGCAACCTGTTAATCAAATAGCATGCAGTAAGAATACACTCAGACCACAAATAAAGAGGAATTCCCCCCTGAAACATAAGGGATCTGGCAACATTAAGCAGATGCCTATGTTTCCTTTCCACAATCCCATTTTGTTGTGGGGTGTAAGCACAAGATGTTTGATGTATAACACCATTTTTAGTACAAAAGTCAGAAAACTTATGATTAACAAATTCAGTCCCATTATCACTTCTAAAGACCTTAACAGTCTTATTAAACTGATTTTTAAGCAAGTTAAAAAAGGTGACAATACAATCAAACACCTCATCTTTGGTCTTTATCAGATAAATATTTATAGCCTTCCTTACTAGCCACCTTATAAGGTCCCCAAAGGTCAAGATGGACAAGTTCAGCAAGCATAGAAGTTTTGTGATCACTTAAAGGAAAGGGTTCCCTGGTCTGTTTAGCTTTTTGACAAATTTCACAAGGTTCATTATCCTTTTTATCTTCAAAATGAATATCTTTTTTAAGCACAACCAAGACTTGATCAGCAGGATGACCAAGTCTTGAATGCCATAAACTTTTGGTTAAAAAACATTCAGACTTAAAATTCTCAAATTTTAAATCAATACCTTGATTTCCATCAAAGTAATATAAACCATCTTTTTGATTACCAATCACCAGAAAATTCATTCCCTTCAAATCCTAAGGTAAAACATAACACTTAGTTTCATCAAAAGCAATAACAAACTTGCTGTCTGATGCGTGTGATGTGTCGTTGCGGTTTAGCAGTTTTAATGCCTACTCAATTTTTAAATTTATATTTAGCCGACTTATCAATAACACACACACTTAACGAGCAGTGTACCCGGTCAGTATGAATATAATGGTAAGTAGAGTGTCGATCACTAAGAGTGGAACGTATTATCTCGTTATTCTAATCAGTATTTTAATATCCTAACGCAAGGGGGTTTCAGCCTGAGAGACTGGCACGGTTTTGTTTGCAATTAAATAATAAAATAAACCAATAGGCACGAATCAGCAAGTAGCACACACGTACACAGATAGATACTCGAGACAATAAGAGGGCTGTCCTTATGATTAAGTAGTTTGTCACTTGTTTTATTGATAGCTTTATATGAAGTGTATGTAATTAACCCTTTCTCGTTGGTCCTAATCTTATCGGCGAGTAAACCCTTAATGATTACTTATGTCTAAAAGTTATTCCTAAGTGATCAATTTAGTAATAACCGTGGGAGCCACATTATGTCCCGCAGTCAAATGCCCGCAAGCCACTAATAAACACAGAGGTTATCAATGCACTAATAAGTAGTAACCAAAGACATCAACATATAAACTTTAATTGATGGGAAAGCAAGTATTAAAGGGAGTGCAATCTTTCGTTGTCACATTACACAAGCCACCAATCCTGATGAATTAAAGTTTGCTAACACAATAAAACAAAACTACTTAATGAATTAAACACATGCAGCACCTTCTTACAGCTCTTGTATCTTTGATTTGGGTGTGTCTTGTGCTGCCTTCTTGACTGAATTCGTCCTAGGGTTTTTCCTGTTCGGACTTCGAAACTCTGATAATGCGTACGAAATTCGTCTGGCCTTGGGGTATTTATAGTTTCTGTCTGAGGGAAGATGCGGCGCATCTACTAAGTAGATGCGGCGCATTGACTTAACTTCGCGTGGGGTCCAAGATTATAATATTCAGGAATATTCGTACACTGCCAGAAGATGCGGCGTATCTTTATCTTTGGATGCGGCGCATGTCCTCTTGTATCTTGGATCGTATCTGGTGATATCTTGATAGAGATGCGGCGCATGTCATGAGTGAGATGCGGCGCATCTGGAGCAGATTAGTCTTGATCTTCTTCATTTCAGTAGACTCTTAACTTCTTGCATGTTTTGCTCCATAATCAGTCCAAAATCGCTAAGTTTCACCAAATGCTTGTTTTTACCTGAGAATTACAAAAGTAAACGATTAAGTATCAATCCTCATACATAATATAGTAAAACAAGTCAAATTAATAGGATAAATGATAGTAATAAAATGTACTTATTTGAGTTCATCAAATATCCCCCCACTTGAACTTTACTTGTCCCCAAGTAAACCTTAGATTAAATCTTATGAAAATGTATCCTAAAAGATGTTAGGATTTATTTTTATATTTAAGCATGTATTCGTTTATTTCATAATCACACAACTAAACACTTAACGAATTAGAAGTAAAATAAAATAAGTCGATAAAAGCAAATCTAATCGTTTAACTGTCCAGTCGTGACGAATATTCTATCATAAGCTTGGCAAGTATACACATCTCCTCCACTAAAGCTAAGGAATAACAAGTCTAAAGCGGTAAAAAGGGTTTTGTAGGCTTAAGGGTTAATTATTCTTAATCACTATCGATCTCAAATTCCAGAAAAGGCGACAAAATCACAAATACATGATCGAATCCACGAACACGATACTTGCAATTGCTCAAATCCTTAACTCGAATAGGCTAAAGATAGGTCCAAACTTCACCAATAATAATATATCAAAAAGGGCGACAAAATCATAAATACATAGCCGAATCCACGACTACGATACTTAAGATTGCTCAAATCCCTAATCTCAATAAATCAAAGGTTCGGTTGGATAAAGAATAATAAAGGGTATGGATAACATTTGGGATATAAATTGGTGTAAAATGAAAAATAAACAAAACAAATAAATTAAAATCCTAAGTGTGGTTAATCACTATCCCAACCATCCCATGAATAAGACTCATATCATCGAATAACTCACGCTTTAACACTTGAAACACACGCTTTAGGTAGACACGAATTATACTCAACAAGATCTTAATCAAAGAATAAACCTTAATTGGCGTTCCCATAACTGCCAATTCCCATTCAATCCATAGATATAGTACAACAAATAGTGGTGATATCGACCACTTACATAACTTTACATAAGTTGGTTAAAACAAACTTCCAACTTTCTTTTTCTTTCTTTTTCTTTTTCTTTTCTCTTTTTTTTTTTTTTTTTTTTTTTTTTTTTTTTTTTTTTTTTTTTTTTTCAAACATAAACATAGATGTGTAAAATTTCACCACATCACTATAATGATAATTCTGGATAATTTTTCCATACTTCTCATACTTCAGAAATAACGGTAATAGTGAAAGTAGGAAACACACGAAAAATAAACTCAAAGATATACAATATTTACTTTCACTCCAATTGCATCATGCAATTTCCCGACCTAACCAAAGATAATGAATTACGCACGCGAACACAGGTAATGTAAGGAAACACACTTTGCCTATAGCAATTAACCAACCACGGATTCTAATCTACAGGGTAGGCTAAGGTGTAAGGTGTAACGAAACATTTTAAACATAGGTGTAAGAAACGAAAGGAATGGCTCTGAGTGTTTTTCTAGGGGTATCTTACTCTAAAAATGAGAGTAACAAAAGGGTTTATACGGGGGTTAACTAACCAGTGTAGTTAGCTAATAACACATAACATAATAAAGGCCATTTGGGTGTAATCCTAGAATTTTACCAATTTAGACAAGTCATTCCAATTATATAAATAATACTCATTATGGTGGTCTCGAATAGTATACAAGCCAAGTTCTAAAGTTTACAAGTCACCGGCACACTCATAGATTTGTGAATTTTGAAAAATCACAATTTTTGAAAATAACGTCATGTGTGCAGCTATGCAACTTAGATCTTAAACAAAAACATGCTAAAATTTTTAAGTTTGATATATTAAGCACATTTTAAGCATAATTTTTGAAAAAGTTTAGGACAAGTAATTGTTAAGTGTTCTAATTCTCCAATCCCCCCACTTAAGTTAAACAACGTCCTTGTTGTTTGTATAAAAGGTTAAAAACTGGAAAATAAAAGAATTAGAACATGAAAACTCCCCTGAGATTTGCTCGGTATGATCCTCCATTAGTATAAGAGCAAAAATCATCTTTCTTGTGGATTAGAACGTTAAAGCTTCATACTTGATGTATCCACAGGAAATCCAGGAAACTATAATACCACCAACACTTTAAAACACACCTAAGATAAGAAAGGTTCAAACTTGCATAATACATTAGTAGTTAGATAAAAATAAAACTTAAAAATTAAAACTGAAAATCATCAGGTCAGTCGATGCGCCGTATCTTATGGAAGAAGATACGCCGTATCGAGCCTGGAATAAATACGGATCAGAATAAAGATGCGCCGCATTAAAAATAAACTGATAAATAGTTTTAAAGTCGAAAATAAAAATGCAGAAAAATTAAAATAAGATATGACCATTGCAGGAGATGCGTCGCATCTCAGAATTGAGATGCGCCGTATCCTCATGCGGGCCTGACTGACTCGACACAGAAAACAGAAAAAGATAAATCCGGGTTGTCTCCCGGTAAGCACTTGTCTTTATTCCAGAGTCTTCAAGTTAGACTCACGTTCAGCTCTTTAATATCGATCATTGAAGGAGTCGGAAACATCGCGCTCCTTCATTGCCAATTCAGTAATATTGAACACTCCTTGCTCGTCCTTAATTTCCACGCCGTTCTTCTTTAATATCTGTATAAACAAAGTCCTGTCCCTTTCGGGCAGAGATGACAAAATGATAGACGGGAAATTCTTATTATCATATAGGCACAAATAAGCAAGGTGGGGTGGTAGTTCAATAAACACATCATTATTCAAATTCGTTTTCTCAACTACTCTCCTACGTTTATTAATTACTACACAATCATACCACTCATCATCAGAATCATTAACAACATTGCGTCTAAGTTCGGTAGGTACATTAAGGTCAATGAATTCCTCAAAGTTCTCATGATTAGGATTAGTTGAGTTGTTTTGAATCAATGTTTCTCCCATAAGTCTAGCTTCAAGATCGAGGTCCATACGCTCTCTTAATCCTAGTACATAAACACCTCTAATTATGCTTTTAACCGGATCTTGGCATTTATAGACTAGTTTATTATTCCCTACCCTTAATGAAATTTTTCTCTTAAACACATCAATCTTAGCATGGGCAGTAGACAAGAAAGGTCTTCCGAGGATTAAAGGAATCTTAACATCCTCGGGCATGTCTAGTATAACAAAGTCTACGGGAAAAATAAACTGCTCAATCTTAACTAGCACATTATTAGCAATCCCTTCAGGTCGTTTTACCGTTTTATCAGCTAATTCAATAAGTAACTTAGTTGGTGCTAATTTTCCTAGTCCTAGGGTAGCGAATGTCTTAAGAGGCATAACACTAACACTAGCTCCTAAGTCAGCTAACACATTATTGAAAGATATATTATTAATAGAACAAGGTAGAGTAAAACTTCCTGGGTCTCTTTCTTTATGAGGCAAGGCATTTGAGTCGGTTGCAGGGCTCTCTTCTTTCATTGTTGCCTTGATCTCCTCTTCAATCTTTGTCTTTTCTTTTAGTAGTCTCCTTAAGCTGATTGAAGAATTAAAGAAAAATTCGGGTCTTGCACCATCATTACCATTCATCGATCTTCTAGGTATATTAGGAGTGACTTCTTCAGTGGTGCTTATGGCCTTGACATGATCTCTTGGGTTGGTTTCAGTTGAGCTCGGTAAACTTCCATATCCCCTTTCTTGAAGAACCTTGCTCATTTGACCAATTTGTTGTTCCAATGCTTTGATCGAAGCTCCTTGATTTCTTGTAGTAGTGTCCGTTGAAGCTCGGATTTCTTTGATCATAGCAGTATTCTCTTCATGTCTTTTAGCAGCATCGGCCATAATTTGCTTTAAAGTATCGTCTAAAGTCTGCCTCCTCTCTTGATAAGCGGGATTGAAGTTGTTCCTTTGATATAATCCCGGTGTAGCTTCCTTAAATCTTCCTGAAGGTCGGAATGGTTGTCCAAATTGGGTGTAATATGCTTCTTCAAACGTCTCACTTTCATTCTTGTTCGGGCAATCTTTAGTGTAGTGAGGTCCTTCACACTTTTCACATCCAACTTGGGCAGCATACGCTCTTTCATCACGCTTCTTCATTTCTCTACTAATTTTATCCAATTGAGCTTGAATAGCAGCAATCCCGTCAAAATTAGTGCTGCTCTTAGATCTAGTAGAGGTCCCATCGTGCCATTTTTGAGAATGATCGGCAGCTTCTTGGATCGCTTTCCTAGCATTAGTTGCACTCATTTGAGGTACAGCTCCCTTAGCATCCAAAATCTGTCTAGTTGGCACGTCCAGTCCCTGATAAAACAATATTATCTCCTGCATAGGGGTTAGATAGTGTTGAGGACATTTTATCAATAAATCTTTAAATCGTTCCCAAGCTTGATAAAGGGTTTCATCAGGCTCTTGCTTGAAACTATTGATAGCCTCCATCTTTTTAGCAGTCTTAGCAGGTGGACAATATCTCTTCAGGAATTTGCTCTTCAAATCTCCCCATGTAGTGATTGAACTAGCAGGTTCATTCCTTAGCCACTTGTTAGCAGCTCCTTTTAGCGAGATTGGAAAGATTCTTAGCATGAGTTGATCGGTATTGACTCCTTCTGAAGTAAACAAATCTGCAATCTCCAGGACCTTTTCAACATGCTCATTAGCATCCTCTTGTTCCGTCCCACTGAAAGCATTCTCTCTGAGTTCTTTGAGAAACTGACCCTTCAACTCAAATTTTGACTTATCATCAAACTTAGGTCTAGCAACTCCTGAAGTGTAATCAGCACGGGTATTGTTCATGTATTCCTCCATAGTAGTGTTTTCGCCCATTGTTTCTGTTTCAACTTCCTCATTTTCTTCAGAAAAGTAATCAAGCTCGAGTGAACTTGAAAGATCAAAGCTTTTTGTGTTGAAAAGCCTTTTAAGCGAATGTAGGGCTCGTTCAGGATCTTCGAAAGGTTGAATCAAGTTCTTCGTAGAACTCCTGGTCATGCACTTCCTGAAATCAACAAAAAAATATCAGTAGGGTATGCTCGAGAAAGTAGTATATCAGATAATTAATAACGAAAACGGAATACGAAAAATTAAAGTTACTGATATCTGCAGACGATGTGCCGTATCCAAAGAGTTGGATACGCCGTATCTTAATACGTTAAAATTTAATCAGACTTTATCCAGAAAATAGATACGCCGCTTAGAATATATGAATGCGCCGTATCGAATTAATTAATCAAAAATCAGCTTATCTAATTAAAATTAAATGCGTCGTATTAACGAAAGTTAATGCGCCGTATTTTCGTTACGTTTAAAAATAAATATCGATTTTTGATTCAGAAAGATGCGCCGTATCGACAGAGATCGATACGTCGTATCTGTTTAATAATTCGCAAACTGTTTTTAATTAAAATAATAGATACGCCGTATCTACGAAAGTAGATGCGTCGTATGGCGTTAACGTTTAGAAAATTTTTTTTATCAAAAACAGATACGCCGTATCTGCTAAAGCAGATGCGTCGTATTACTTTATCGCTTAGAAAAATTTTCTTATTAAAAACAGATACGCCGTATCTTGGGGAAAAGATGCGTCGTATCGAATTAATTAAACGCGTTGTATTTAAAAAAAATTAAACGCAATACACCGTATCTGATAAATCAGATGCGCCGTATCGTTTGATTTAGCACAGTACAACGATAACAGAACAGAAAAAATACGAAAAATAAAAAAAAATAAAAACACACAAACAAAATAAACACACAAAAATAAAAGAAAACAATTAACACACAATACAACAAATATGCAAAATAATACAATGATGCAATTAATCTAATAAAAAGAAAAACCTAATTAAAATACTAATCAAATTAACAGATAATAACAATTCACTCCCCGGCAGCGGCGCCAAAAACTTGATGCGTGTGATGTGTCGTTGCGGTTTAGCAGTTTTAATGCCTACTCAAGTTTTAAATTTATATTTAGCCGACTTATCAATAACACACACACTTAACGAGCAGTGTACCCGGTCAGTATGAATATAATGGTAAGTAGAGTGTCGATCACTAAGAGTGGAACGTATTATCTCGTTATTCTAATCAGTATTTTAATATCCTAACGCAAGGGGGTTTCAGCCTGAGAGACTGACACGGTTTTGTTTGCAATTAAATAATAAAATAAACCAATAGGCACGAATCAGCAAGTAGCACACACGTACACAGATAGATACTCGAGACAATAAGAGGGCTGTCCTTATGATTAAGTAGTTTGTCACTTGTTTTATTGATAGCTTTATATGAAGTGTATGTAATTAACCCTTTCTCGTTGGTCCTAATCTTATCGGCGAGTAAACCCTTAATGATTACTTATGTCTAAAAGTTATTCCTAAGTGATCAATTTAGTAATAACCGTGGGAGCCACATTATGTCCCGCAATCAAATGCCCGCAAGCCACTAATAAACACAGAGGTTATCAATGCACTAATAAGTAGTAACCAAAGACATCAACATATAAACTTTAATTGATGGGAAAGCAAGTATTAAAGGGAGTGCAATCTTTCGTTGTCACATTACACAAGCCACCAATCCTGATGAATTAAAGTTTGCTAACACAATAAAACAAAACTACTTAATGAATTAAACACATGCAGCACCTTCTTACAGCTCTTGTATCTTTGATTTGGGTGTGTCTTGTGCTGCCTTCTTGACTGAATTCGTCCTAGGGTTTTTCCTGTTCGGACTTCGAAACTCTGATAATGCGTACGAAATTCGTCTGGCCTTGGGGTATTTATAGTTTCTGTCTGAGGGAAGATGCGGCGCATCTACTAAGTAGATGCGGCGCATTGACTTAACTTCGCGTGGGGTCCAAGATTATAATATTCAGGAATATTCGTACACCGCCAGAAGATGCGGCGTATCTTTATCTTTGGATGCGGCGCATGTCCTCTTGTATCTTGGATCGTATCTAGTGATATCTTGATAGAGATGCGGCGCATGTCATGAGTGAGATGCGGCGCATCTGGAGCAGATTAGTCTTGATCTTCTTCATTTCGGTAGACTCTTAACTTCTTGCATGTTTTGCTCCATAATCAGTCCAAAATCGCTAAGTTTCACCAAATGCTTGTTTTTACCTGAGAATTACAAAAGTAAACGATTAAGTATCAATCCTCATACATAATATAGTAAAACATGTCAAATTAATAGGATAAATGATAGTAATAAAATGTACTTATTTGAGTTCATCACTGTCTCTAGCCACTTTGTGAACAGACATTAGACTTACACAATACTCTGGAACAACCAGCACATCATATAGAGTCAAGTGTTTGGTTAGAATAATATTTCCAACCTTTATAATTAAAGCCTCAGTTCCATTAGGATGTGAGACTTTAATTCCAAGTTTGGAAATATCAATTACATTAACCAAAAACTTGTCAATATATGTTAAATGCTGGTTTGCACCTGAATCAACAATAATACCAACTGCAACTAGTGCAGACCTGATCTTACTATTATTACAAAAAAATCTTTGAAAGTTTTGATTAAAAAACTTGCTGTTGTTTAAAACAATACCTGCCATGTTGGCATGTACACCTTTTCTTTTTCCATCATCATTAACTGATGTTTCTTTAATAAGTGATAAAAGTTTAGAAATCTGTTCATCAGAAAAGGTAGAAGAGGAGCTAGATCCAACAGAGTTGTTATTAACAAATCTTTTATTAAAATTTTGAGTACCCTGATTAGAGTTAGACCCAGAGTTATTATTTCTTTTTCCAAAATTAGCAGGGTACCCAATCAGTTTAAAACATCTGTCCATAGTATGTCCATTAAACCCACAATGTTCACAAACCAAAGTAGGACCACCACCAGCCCTATTATTCCCATTATTATTAGGTCTAGGAGCATTACTAGGTTTGAAAGAATTCCTAGAGGTTTGGGGCCTCTGTGAATTCCCTCTATTGGGCACACTGGAATTGAAAACAGAAGACTGAGATCTTTGAGAGACCACAGCCCCTGAACCAGAAACCACTGCTCTGTGAGATTCCTCACTAGAGATAATGGCAAATTCCCCTTTAACATCAGGCAAGGGGTCTCTAGAAAGAATGTTACTCCTAATTTTCATATTTGAATCATCAAGGCCCATTAGGAATTGCATCAACTTCATTAACTGATTATGTTTCTTAAAATCATCAGCAGCATGACAAGTTCATCTAGGCAGCTTAATAAGAGCATCAAATTATTTCCATAATGTACTTAACTTATTAAAGTATTCAGCAATAGATGAACCATTCTGAGATAAAGAGTTTATTTTATGATGCAAGTTAAAAGTAACAGACCCATCAACTCTATCAAAAGTTTCTTTCAACTCAGTCCAAAAATCAGAGGCTCTTTTAGAAAAAATTTGTCCCAAAAATAATTCCTCTGATATAGAATTTAAGATCCAACCCAACACAATAGCATTAACCCTATCCCATTGTCTACCCAAAACTTCATCAGTATTAGACCTTCTACAAGTGCCATCAATAAAACCAGTCTTATTCTTGCCCTCAAGGGCAAAAAGCATAGCACATGACTACACATTATAGTTTTCAGTTCCTTTTAATTTTATGGACAAAACAGTTAGGGTAGCTGAGTCATTAGGGTGTAAATGTAATGGGTGACTTATATCCAATTTACTTATTAATGTAACAGGTGGAATAACATCATCTTCTTCATCAGAACCATGACTAGAAACAGGTGGAGTATTATGATCAGAATTATGAACAGACATCTTGAAAACAAATACAAGAATCAGTCAAACACACAAGATAGGGATGAGAAAGTAGTTCCCATGCTTTCCTTGCCACTTAAGTGGTAGGTCAAGGGCGCACACAAGCACAACAAGCAAAAATGATAAACAGACAAGAACACAAATAGCACAACAACACACAACCTCAATCAACCACAATCACAACTTCCAACAATCCCAAATCTTATCCTCCGGCAATCTAAACAGGAAAATAAAGACTGAAATTAAAGAAGAGAGTGTGAGAGGTGTTACAGTGCACGCAATTAAAACAGCAGCGGAATCCAAGACCTACTATACTTTAGATTCACTTAGTCTAAAGATATAGCAGATGCACAAGCAATACCCATAATCAAGATCCAAAGAACCTCCAAACCCTAATTCTCAAAAATTATGGCAAATACCAAGAATCACCTACAATTAATCCAACAACACCAAATATGTTGACTAAACAAGTTTAATCAACCTCAGAAGCCTTTAAAGATCAAAAGCCCCAAAAAATACCAAACCCTAATTTTTCAAAAAATTAGGCGTTTTACAAAAACTTTTAGATCTGACCAATTAAACACTTGATCTTTCAATTAACAATCGTTAATTAAAAGATTTCAATCAAATTTTAAAAAACCCCCAAATTTTATGAAACCCTAATTTTAGAAATCGAATTTTAGAGCTAGTTATGGAAACCTGACTTTGATACCATGTAAGAAAACACGATTTGATAGTAAAAAACAACTTATTATTAATCTCAGAACCAAAACACAGCTGGTCTCAATCAGCTACAAGAATCAATCACCAATACAACTTGATCTCAATCAAGTAACAATCAACAACAACAGCAGGAATGATCAAGATGATCAAAACAAGCCAAATACAAACTAGGGTTTATTTTATGAGATTTGAGAGAGAATAAGAGAAATCATAGATAGAAGTTATGAGGCGGCCTTTGTCTTTTTTCTTTATATACAAGCTTCACCGACTATACTTTCAGCAAGACTCCTTCAGTCCTTCAACTCTTTCAATACTTCCATTAAGCTCCCAAACTATCAAAGACTTAAACATGAAAATATAAAAATGACACAATCAGTCCTTGAAGTATTTCCAGGCCAAGTTATAATTTCAACAGCAACCCAAGATTTTTAATTGTCTGCTTGTTTGTTTTTATTTGACTTCATATATATGCTCCATATTTGCTTGTTTATCTTTCATGTTTCGAATAATTTGTGAAAATGCTTTATTTTGTTTTTAACCTTGTCTTAATTACATTTAAAAGTATTTTACAAAAAGATAAGTGTAGGGAAGATCATATTTATTTATAAGAACAAATTCGAACATGAAAGTTAACAATCAATGATTAGCATATATTTATGTGTTTGTTAGAATCAAATGCTTGTATCGAGTCACATTGAAGTAAAAATACTGTCAGGTCATACCTGACGGCGTCAGGCTTTACAACCCGACGGCGTCAGGAACTGTAGCAGCACAGTTTTTTAGGATTTTGTTTTTCTGCAGGGATTCAAGGATTAAAAAAAAAAAAATCAGAATTTTAAATTTCAAGGAATCTGTAGACATTTATTTTGCAAGCATTATATCTTACTTTGTTTTCTAGGAATTAGTTTTATGTATATAGTGTTTACCACTGATATTATGCGAGGTTTTGAGTTTTGTTTTCTTAGTGAATTACAGGTTATATTGGACAAGAAGATGAAGTATACATTGGTAGTGAAGTTTATCATGTTTGTTTTCTTGGAGGAAGATTTAACCATGTTTTCACATCATCCATGCCGAGCAAATTAAAGGAGTATTAGTTTCTTTCTCTATTTTATTTTCCCGTTATCATAACTTTTATACTTTTTAAGAACATTGGGGACAATGTTCAATTTAATTGTAGGGGGTAAAATGGGATACCTTAGAAACTATAACTTCGCTTGATATTTGTTTTGTTTTAGAGTAAATGTGTAATAAAACTAAGAGAAATACTTGTTAGGACAATTTTAGAACCAAATTTAAAAAATTTTACAACATGTAGGAGTGAAACTTTAGTCTTAATAAGCGTCTCATGGATAAGAATTATATAGCTAGCACAAAAACCCTTCCACTCAAAAATTTTCACCCCAAAAATATGACGTTTGCCTTTAGATCTTTAGGAAAAAGCATTCACCTTTAATGCTTATGAGTGTACCGGTAGTATATAGATTCTAGAACTTTCGTTTGTGATGCATCCCGAGACTGCTAGTGAGACTACATTCGTGTAATTAGGATTTACTAAATGATAAGAGGTATTAGGATAACCTTTGTTTTAAACATGTATTATAATTACGTTGGCTACACCGGTCAAGTAATTTTCCTACACCCTCGCGATGTACTCATTTTTAGTACACTACACGATACCCCTAGTACACCCCTCAGAGCTTATCTTTTTCGCGATTCTCGTGATATTTCGGTAGATTCTGAAATATTAATAAAGAACATTGTTTACAATCCATCCCCAAATGTACACCGAAATCGCCTTAGCCTACCTTGTATGCACTCATTTTTAGTGCATTATTGTTATTTGTTAAACCCTTTGTCAATTGTCTAATCGGTTACATGGTTGCTAAGTCGAGTCATATCTTGTAAATATAGTTTTGGGATGATCGGGACTCATGGGTAAAAGTAATAGTTCTTATGGAATAATGGGGAAGAAATTAATGTTATTAACCCCCCCATTATGTGCGTTAATGTTTAAAGTACTTCAAGTGTTTTAATTTTCTTAATTCGGTTCATTAGTTAGTTATGTGTAAAATATGTAAAATTCAAGTATAGGGAGGTTACAAGATCCTTTTGATGTATTATTTTGGATGATAGGGCAAAAGTGTATAAAAAAAAATCGAAAAAAATGATTAAAAAAAAAAAAAAAAAAAAAAAAAAAAAAGTAGAAAAAGAAAAGCAAAAAAACATACAGACTACCATCCCGTTTCTTTTATGTTTATGTCAAAGATAGTGTCAAGAAAAATACAAAAAAAAAGGTTAGTAGTTAGCGAGTCGAGTCGACTCTTGGCTTAGCAACGCCTCATTGTACATGTAATTGACCAAGATAATTGACTCGCCACCAGTAAAAATTTCCTATATCCAACAAAACCTTGTTTTTCATAACCTTGAAAAGCTCTCTTTGAAAGTTTATCCTAGGTGCTTACGCCAAAGTGGTGGAGGTTTGATCCGTTCCCAATCCTATGGTAATCTATGTACTATGACAGGTAGAGAGTGTTTCAATTTCAACTTTTCTATATGTGTTATAACTTTATACACCCGAGAGATGTGAGAATCCAAACACTTTATGTGAGGTGCTAGTATATAATTTTTGCGCTTATTTTGACTAACGTGGAACAATTATATGTTGTAATTACTTTTATATTAGTATAAATGACCCCTAACTTGTAGATTGATTAGAATAAAAGCTCATTTGCTTGAGGACAAGCAAATCACAAGTGTAGGGATATTTGATAAGGTTTATTTGATAAATTTTTAAGGGGTCAGTTAAGCCAAAAATCGAGTAAATGTGATCAAATATTGCCAAAAATCGTTTCTTTTTGTATTTTAGGTACTTGGGATGAGAATTATGGAAAACGACACTTTTTGAGCATATTTGGACGATAAAGTGAAGAAAACGACGAAGTCGCGAAAAGTACGTCAGACATGGTTTCGGTTTTTGTCTTTTCGATTTTCATTGCCAAAACCATATCCAAACCGAATATTTAGTTCGGTTCGGTTAGGTTTGATTTTGACCAATTTGTTTCGTTTACAAATTCTGTTCAGTTTTTTCGGTTTAATTCGGTTTCGGTTTTCGATTACGAAGGATATTACCCGATCCGTGAACACCCCCTACTTTTTGCCATTGATTCATGGGCCTACCACATTTTGTACTTTGGGCTATGTATCATATTTTAAAAAATCCATAAGATAACACAACAACGTTATCTCATAACATATTACGATTTCCAAAATTTCATCTTCGAATATTAATTTTTTATCACAATCTTTGTTAATTCACTTTGCATTTAAAGTAAGCAATTCTAACTGTTTATTATCCGTACAACAAAGAAGATAGGAAATTGAAGATCTTGAACACTAGATGGGTGGTGAAGTGAATGTTCCCTTAAGTAAACCAGTGGCTATATGGCTATAAGCCGTCTCGGTTAGGTGCAGTCCATCCCAATTTGCATAAGTCGATGGATCCTTGCATGCTTTCGATCCTTCGTGACCACACCTTGCTGTGAAATTGAAATTGTATGGTCCTCCACCACCGCAACAAGCAATCAAACCTCCATTTTTGAGTCCTACATGCACATACAAAATATAAATAAAATGCTATACTCTAGCTCTGATACTATATTAGCAATATAATTAGTACATTGCATACAACTATACAAGGGACTTGATAATAATGCGAAGTACAACACCAATTTTTAAGTGTACAAAGTTCATATAAAACATAGTGCATGTACCAATCATTTGCATATTGAGAAGAAGATATCCATTGATAGGAAACATTAAAATAAGAAGAGTGAGAATAATTTTTAGTCACGCATTTTAATTAAGAAAGAGAAATTTAAGGAGAGATTTATCCATTTTTGTAAGTGCATCTGAAATGTGCGGCTCTTGTTTCATCCCACCCTTATTATTTTAGTTTTATTTCTCATTTTATTCTAACCGATTACATTGCATATTTGATGTTGTACACATCAAAATTGATGTTGTATAAATCACCTCCAGATGATAATCCATGTAACTTAGATTAATCTTGATAGTGACAATTCGCCTACCATAGTTAACACAATGAGCTGTAAAGGCCCCATTGTTGCAAATGTTCAAATTATCATACTGCACTGTGTTGATATAAACGTACGCATTTTATTCAAGCGGTAATAACCAAGTCTTTTGTACAAATAGTTGCGAGTTTGAGACTTTTCATTGTCAATGTGTATGCATTTTGCCCGTTTTAACATGTGAAAATTACACAAGGCGTGTGAAAACATACCGAGATGACGTGGGGTGTGGAATAAGGCCTTGGCGGCACCATAGTAGTCAGCATAAATGATTCGAGCTTGAGGGTATTTCTGCCTTAGTTGCTCTAACCCTAGCTTTAGTTGAGCATTGTGATACTTTGAAAAAGCGTTGTGTGCTTTCAAACATCCATCTCCATCGTAAGCCGATTTGTTTTGTGTTCCAAACATAGTTAGATAGGCCGCCCCACACCCGATTGGGAAATTTCCTGGCACAACCACATCTTTCGCACCTTCTTCAATCACCATCTGCAAAACATTATTCATTGGAGTGCATTGATAATATTTTATCAAACCAGAAAAGGAAACAACACTCAAGACTCATCTATACTTACACTCGTGGCAGAAATGATTGTTCCCACAACCAAAGGTACCATTCTTTTTAACTCCTTAAACGTTCCACCAACGAAAAATGCATAATTGTAATCGTTACCACCGATCTCTCCCATCACAAAGAGCGACTTCTTAAAGTAGCTATCACACTCTGTGACACACGAAGTTTGAAGCATTTTAGGAAATTTAGTCTTCGAATAGGATAAAATCTATGTGTATGTTCATAATAATAGGTCATGCTAGTACCAGATTAGCTAAACATGTTGCTTGTGGTGTGTGGGTGGAAGTGATTATAAAAAAGTTTTTGGGACAACATGTTTTGGTTGAATATAACTTAGTACAAACTAGACATATGAACATCCATATAAATTATTAGTTACATCTAACTGAATAAATAAGTAAAGCTTATAACCTCTTTTAGTGGTACACAAGGTTGACTTAAGCTCCTTAAACCAGCCCAACTGAGTGCTTAATGAATCATTGCTCCAAAGAGCCTTTCCAATGCCTTGATCATAGAAAAACTTTGAATCAAGTGCAGTAGCTCCAGCAACAGCAAAATTAATTCCACGTTTAGCTTTCGACTTCAAGGTTCCATCAACCGGAAGATAAGAAGGCAAGTATGGTACACCATATTCCTCGGCTGATCAGTTTTTCAAGTATTATTACATAAGACAACATTGCACTTTACAAACAAATTAAACTTATCTAAAACAATATTAAATGAATCAACGCATCCAACAAAAAGATCAAAATTACATACTAGTTAGATACTCTACCCGACCCAAAATTATTGTCCTCACACAAAAAAACACAGTTTAAAAATGCATCATTACACTGCGCTAATAAAATGCAATTTTACTTTTTAATAGTTTTTTTAGTGATTAAAACACTAAATTTAAAAAGTGAACAGTCATTTTGGCACTTATAAATTTAAGACCGAGGGAGCAATATTCTTACCAATGAAATCAATAATAAGGCGTCCATTCGAGCAACGGCCTGTCGCATGATGAAAGAACGTCTCGCCATAAGGAAGTTTACCAATGACAGGATTTGTTAGTGCACCAGAATAGAGAAAGTTTCCGGTATCAGCAATGGAGTCACCAAAGCTAAAGATTTTGTCATACCTTGATGGAACTGAAGCACATAATGTTGTATAGACAAAAAAGAATAGAAAAAAGAGAGTAACCATGTTCATACAAGCACAAAATGAGCAGAAATTCTGATATCTTTATAATGTACTTGCAAATAACTGAATTATTAGTAATGTCATAAGCATGTGGACATAATTATTGTGTTGTATACTTTTGAGTTTTTGCAACCGCGTGAGACTTAATAACTCGACCTACCTTCGAACCTGTCCTTCACCGATAATATTAATGTTCAACTGATACAGTTCAATAATGTGCTAAAGGGAGTGTTTATGACTAGTCAACAAATGAAAATAACTTTCTTGCAAGTTGATGGTTTAATTTTATGACGTGGTTCTATTACTTGCAGCCAGGATTTTAAGTTAAGAGGGGTTGAAATTAACCAAAAATTAGAAAAAATTACACTTTGGTCCTTGTGGTTTACTCAGATTTCATGTTTAGTCCTTAACTCGTTTTAATTATATCAGAAATACCTATTTTTGAAACCTTGTACTCATTTAGTCCCTATTTTGGATGGGCCGTTAGTTTGACCGTTAAGTGTTTAAATAATATTTCCCGTTAGTCCCTCCATTAATATATTTTGCACCGTTGGTCCTCATTTTCCAAAATGAATTACAAAGGGCATCATGGCTCGAACTCAGGTCTTGTTGCCCAAAAACCAACGCCCCAACCACTCGACTAAGCGTCCAGTGGTGTAATTATATCAAAAGAAATTCTACTTAACCTTTTTTTGGCTCAAACTCGTTGTTATCCGTTTTCGTCTGTTTTTATACATTCTCGTCCGTTTTTTTACGTTTTCGTCCGTTTTTTTTACGTTTTTTTAAGTTCTCCTCCGTTTTTTACGTTTTAATAGGTTTTCGTCCGTTTTTTTACGTATTTGTCCATTTTTTACGTTCTTGCCCCTTTTTTTACATTATCGTCCGTTTTTTACGTTTTGTCTGTTTTTTTTACGTTTCCAACCATTTTTATCTGTTCTCGTCTGTTTTTTTACGTTTTCATCTGTTTTTTTACGTTTACGTCTGTTTTTATAGGTTTTGGTATGCTTTAAACGTTTTCGTCTATTTTTCTTAACGTTTTCGTCCGTTTTGTTTGTTTTTGTCCGCTTTTTATGAAATCGTCCATTTTTATACGTTTTTGTCTTTTGTTATACATTTTCGTTCGTTTTTATACGTTTTCATCTTTTTTTTTACGTTTTCGCTTTTATACGTTTTTTTACGCTTAGATTAAAATGGACAAAAACGTTAAAAAAAAAATAGACAAAAACGTAAAAAGAGGACAAAACGTAAAAAAAAGGGACAAGAACGTAAAAAATGGACAAAAACGTAAAAAAACGGACGAAAACGTCTAAAAGCGTAAAAAATGGACAAAAGCGTACGAAAACGTAAAAAAATGGACGAGAACATAAAAAACGGACAAAAACGTAAAAAAAAAAAGGACGAAAACGTAAAAAAACGGACAAGAACATAAACCAACGGATAAAAATGTAAAAGACAGACAAAAACGTAAAAATACGGATAAAAACGTAAAAAACATACGAAAACGTAAAAAAGGACAAAAACGTAAAAAAGGGACAAAAACGTAAAATAACGGACGAAAACATAAAAAAAACGGACGAGGACGTAAAAACGGACAAAAATGTAAAAAAAAAACGGACGTAAAAGTATAAAAACGTAAAAAAACGGGCGAGAACGTAAAAAAATGGACAAAAACGTAAAAAAACGGACGAGTGCCTAAAAAAGGGACAAAACTGTAAAAAACGGACGAAAACGTATAAAAACGTAAACAAAACGGACGAAAACGTATAAAAGAGACGAAAACGGATAAAATCGAGTTTGAGCAAAAAAAAAAAGGTTAAATATAATTTATTTTGATATAATTACACCACTGGACGCTTAGTCCAGTGGTTAGGGTGTTGGTTTTTGTGTAACAAGACCCGAGTTCGAGCCATGCTGCCCTTTTTAATTCATTTTAGACAATGAAGACTAACGGTGCAAAAAATATTAACGAAAGGACTAACAGACAAATATTGTTTAATCACTTAACGGTCCAACTAACGGCCCATCCAAAATAGGGACTAAATGCGTGCAAGGTTTCAAAAATAGGTATTTCTGGTGTAATTAAAACGACTTAAGGACTAAACATGAAATCTGAGTAAACCACAGGGACCAAACGTGTAATTTTTTCTAAAAATTATAGCAATATATATCGCACAAAAAACTAATTTTTTAACCTATCATACCATAACACGATAATATCATGTTAGTTAAGTTATTCGTTTTTGAATTTTTAACAAAATATCAATATGAATAAAAGGCGCTAACTGCAAAAACTATTAAAAATTAACTTATGGGCTCAATAATTACTTAACAAAATAGGTTGATTAGGGATGACTCAGTACCCAAATAGCTCCATCTCTGATTACTTGGTTAGTTGAAGTGATTAGATGTATTAATAATGGAGTCATAAACTTCTTCAACTGTTGCATTGTTTAGGATTTTATTTTGGGCCCATGTTATTTTTGATCTATTAGCAGGTCACATTAATATGACTTTGTGAATTATGATCAGTGAACTTGTACTCTTTATATTATTGAGCCCACAAAACTACTCATATTAATCTGCTCTTGGTCCATGACTTGTGATCAAACCCAATAACGAGCCTTGGGTTCAGCTTATATTGTACCTCATACAAGTTTGAGCCCATGTTTAAGATTGCCTAATAAACATTTCAAAGTTTGAGGTTCAATCAGATGATACGTTTAAGAAAAATATTATATATACACATAAACAAAACTAAAAAATTTGTGTTCATAAATGCATAAAATTAACGGATGTATGCTTATATACATCCAACTACACATATGACACTGCATTCCAATAAATCATATTTCCATAACAAAAAAAACAAAAAAAAAAATAACAAAAAACAAAAAAACAAAAAAAAAAAGAAAATAACAAAAACCATCTGCTTGACAAGCTTCATTTACTTGTACTAGGAGCTTTGAACTAAACTTGCCGATGCATCCATTGCTTGTACATTTAACGTAGGACACACGGAATTAAATTGTGGTGTAGTATATGTTCCTTTAAATAAACTCTCGAATATCACTTGGTATGCTGCCTCGGTTAAGTGCAATCCATCCCAGTTAGCGTAGGTTTCCGGCTGAGCACATGTGGTTGATGTGGGATCAGCACAATCTATTAACGGGTTGTAGTTATACGGCCCTCCACCTCCACAACATGCTTTTAGAGCCCCATTTGTGAATCCTGCAGTTTTTTAAAATCTCATAAGCTTTTATGATAATATTTCAAATATTACGTAGTAATTGTTTATGAACTATTTAGAAATAGATAAATAAGATTCAGTCCAACTCGACCATGTTTTAGAAGTTACAAATATTTTTTAACATGTTACTCAACTTGTCGAACAAAAAAAGTGTGTCACTGGCATCTAAGAAAATTAGCTATATATGTGTGAGCATTTTAAGTACCGTATTTTTGTGGAGACCGAAAAAATTGCATGGCAGCGTTGTAGTAATCAGCATAGATAATATCCACTTGAGGATGAACTTCACGGATTTGATTTAGTGACATTTGGAGCAACTCGTTATGGTACTCTGCAAACTTGTTTAGCGCGGTGATACAACCTGTTGTGCTATCATACTCTACTTTATCTGAACCATAGTAAATCGTTAAATAGGCTGCTGAGCATCCAATTGGTAGGTTTCCTGGGACAACAAGTGTTTCTGCCCCAAGCTCAATCAGTTCCTGCATTTGCCATGTCGATTAGCTATACTTAATGCACTTTGAATTACACATTATGTATTTAGACTTGTGCTTGTTAATACTTACATTAATAGCCGAGACAATAGTGTTGATAATAAGAGGGACATATGATTTGAGATCACTGATGGGCTTTCCAGCCATTACGGCATGATTATAGTCATTACCTCCAATCTCGCCCATAAGAATTAACGACTTCTGAAGGAAGGTTTTGCAATCTGCAATGAACCATTTCGATTTATAAGAATCTTAATGATAATAAACTAACAAAACGAAAATTAAGCTTAATGTTAATTGCTTTTCTGATGTTGCCAACTTATTAAAACTTGTTAACTATGTTAATGTTTACAACTACTAAAATTTTTTCACCCAACAAAGGGACACTTGAAGAAATGAACTTATTATAAAGTGGAAGCCAATTAAATTTCAAAGTTTTTTATTAGGAAATATAATTAATACTTCGATATTTTAATAAGCTGTTTCAAAACATAACATATTTTCTTTTTAAATTAAAAGAGTAGATAAAGACTATGTTTGGCGCAGAGCTTTTTGAAGCTTTTTTAGGCGATGAGCGGTGAGCAACGAGCTTTTTTATTTTTAGTGTTCGTTTGTCAAAAGAGCGGTGAGCTTTACTAATAAGTACAAAAAGGTATAACTTCCACTCTTTTTGACTATCTGTTTACGGTACAACACAGTTTTTTTATCAGTTTTTGTTTCGTATTTTGTAAGGTTAATACTTTTGACTTATTAAACTTTTATATTTTTTGTTCGGCATTTTTCTTTTCACGATATTATAATATAAACAAAATTATAAGAGAAAAAAAAAATGAAAGGTATCACTTGTTGTTTTAAAAAAATAGCTCATTCTCCACACTTTTTTCTCCACATTTCCAAAAAGTGTGTAAAATATTATTAGTTTATTAACACTTAATGATGTGTAAAAATTGATTATATTAATAAGTGTGGAAAAAATTATAAAACAATAAATTTTTAACACTTATAGTTGTAGTTAAAAAAAGTTCACATTTATTTTTTAGTGTGAATAATTATCGTTTTACAATTATAAGTGTGCCAAATTTATGGAGATTTGTGGAGATTTTGGGTCCACACAAGTGTGGACATTTCTTAAATTTCTTCACACCAAAAAGTGTGAACTTTTTTTTGACACAACTATAAGTGCGCCAAATTTATTGTTTTACAATTTTTTTTTCACACTTATTAATGTAACCAATTTTTACACATTATTAAGTGTTAATAAATTAATAAAATTTTACACACTTTTTGGAAGTGTCGAAATTGAATCAATTTTTTTTAGTGAAACGATCTTTATAACCTAGATTTTTTTTTAATATTTACCTATACCCCACTTAAACACACGAATATCTCACAACGTTTACGCTCACAAAGTTTTGAATTAATCAATGTTCAACACCATTGATTGCGAATAGTGCAATATATACCTTACATTTGTAAATAAACGTACTCCATTTATAATGTGACATATATCAAATTAACTTCTTTGTTCATTATTATTTTCATTAGTTGTGTCATAAGGCTTATTTTCATAAAATATCATTTTCTAAACAAATTCATTAAAATGTTGGCCGTTAAGACTCATGAGTTATATCAATTGTCGCTGATGACTCTTTAGTGACCCTTTGAGTAATCAGTAATCACTAAGGATGTTGTGACCGTTTCTTTTGTTGCTCTTCAAAGAAAATATCCAAAAGATTAGATAGTCAAATAATATAATTCTACTTAATTTCTATGGATAAAGTCGTTGAGAACTCGTGTGTATATATATATATATATATATATATATATATATATATATATATAGTGTATCTTTATTTTGAGAACCCTGTTAAGTGCGGGAACTGCGAGAACTCCAATTTTGCATTAGAAAACATTCATGTTCATATAAAACATGTATGTTTTCTTACATACACCTTAATACACATACTTGAGTAACACACATGTTCATATAAAACCTGTTAAGTGCAACAGATCAATGCAAAATGGTTTTTATTTTCAGAACCTTGTTAAGTGCGGGAACTGCGAGAACTCCAATTTTGCATTAGAAAACATGCATGTTCATATAAAACATGTATATTTTCTTACATACACCTTAATACGCAAGTATGTGTATTAAGGTGTATGTAAGAAAACATACATGTTTTATATGAACATGCACGTTTTCTAATGCAAATTTGGAGTTCTCGCAGTTCCCGTACTTAACAGGGTTCTGAAAATAAAGCTCCCCTATATATATATATATATATATATATATATATATATATATATATATATATATATATATATATATATATATATATATATGCAATTTGGCCTTTTTAAGACAACATAGTCTGGGTATGTGGTGGATGAGGGCCCGCATTTGTGGCGGGTACGACTCTCTGAACCACAAATTGAAAGTCGCCTTCTAAATATATATATATATATATATATATATATATATATAGTGTATCTTTATTTTGAGAACCCTGTTAAGTGCGGGAACTGCGAGAACTCCAATTTTGCATTAGAAAACATGCATGTTCATATAAAACATGTATGTTTTCTTACATACACCTTAATACACATACTTGAGTAACACACATGTTCATATAAAACCTGTTAAGTGCAACAGATCAATGCAAAATGGTTTTTATTTTCAGAACCTTGTTAAGTGCAGGAACTGCGAGAACTCCAATTTTGCATTAGAAAACATGCATGTTCATATAAAACATGTATATTTTCTTACATACACCTTAATACGCAGGTATGTGTATTAAGGTGTATGTAAGAAAACATACATGTTTTAAATGAACATGCACGTTTTCTAATGCAAATTTGGAGTTCTCGCAGTTCCCGCACATAACAGGGTTCTGAAAATAAAGCTCCCCTATATATATATATATATATATATATATATATATATATATATATATGCAATTTGGCCTTTTTATTAATAATAAAACAAAAACTTTGTGGCTGAAACTAGACTTCACCAAACTCAAGACTACTTCACAAATGGCCAAGTCACAATCAAACATTTCATTTTTAAGATTTTAAATTATCATAAAGAAAGTGAATATATATTATTTCCAATTTTTTTTGGTTTGACTACATTTTCAAATCTAAATGAATAACACAAAGGGTCGGTTATAAAAGAGGGGTGGCACCTCTCTTTTTATTTTTTTTATTTATTTTTATTTTTATAATTTTGTTTCTATATAAAACTACAAAGTTGAAAGTATGAAATAGAAAATGTAAAATTTGATAAGTCAAATATATTAACAGACAAAAAATACGATACATAAAATAGTAAAAAAACTGTTTTTCATTACTACAGAGTAGATAAAAGTGGATTAAAGGGTGACGTTAACAACATCCATAATAAAAGGTAACGTTTAACAATAAATTCAAACATAGTACAGAGTACATGTTAAAAATAAATATACTTATAAATGTAAAAATAATAATAAATAAATAAAAACAGTCTTTGTCAAATATTTCATAATGATAATAATCATAGGTAAAACAATTGGGAGACTTAAAAGAAATGACTAATTTTGTGCCTAATAATACAGTATGTCTTTATTGGGTTGGTGAGTTGGTCGCCACACGTGGACTTCACTCACACGATTAGTACACATCGTACAAAGTCAAATATACACAAAGTCAAAAATAGTCTTAATGGAAATTAATGGATGTATATATACGGAGTATATATTTTTTTTATTTGTACATTCAAATATACAAATTAATAAAGTAGCATATAATAGATGTATAACTGTTGAATGTACATATGAAAAGTGTGTAAATCACTTATCTTTCTTAATATGTATAGTAATTAGTGACGTCTTTATATGGAGTATATTAAATCACGCTTTTTATGTGAATATACGTCTAGGATTGTTTCAAATCAAAGAACAAAAAAGTTGTAGCATGAGTTTTCTTAGAATTTATGGCTATTTCGTGATAGGCTTCTAGCAAAAAAAAGTTTGTAGTGTAAATTTATTAAACCATTAAAGTTGGTCCGTGATAATAGTTTTTGGCTCACCTTATATTATTTATAGACATGCATCTATGTAGGTAGGCCCTTTGATGGTTTCAAGCGTCTTAATATTGAATAAGCCATATGTATTATTAATTAAGTTTATTTAGATGTTTTAAGTTGTTTGTGTAAGGTTGGTGAGCAAAGGTTGGCGAGTACAGGTTGGACTCAGTTACCTGAAGTCTTGCCGCATATAGTAGGCAACCATTCTTTGAACCATTCCAATTGAACACCTAAAGAAGCATTTGTATACGGATTAACAACCCCGTGTGCTTCGTGGAACGATGAGTCCAATGCAGTCGCGCCAGCCACTGCAAAATTTACTCCTTGTCCATTTTCTAACAAGCCGTTTGTTCTCACGCCT